>JAKTWK010000001.1:600000-1060753 GCA_030561035.1 Wickerhamiella bombiphila
CATGCACCCAGTGGCACCCTCACATACTCACTAGAAGATGCAGTTACTGGCGAGTACTGGCAAAAGGATGATCCTGTCGATATCGCTGCCGGTGACCAACTCACAGCCGTGCTATTCACCGAAACTGGAGACCCCTGCATCATGGATAGCACTGGAATCTTGTCGTCTTTGCTTAATTCACGTACCCCAGGACAAGCACGCTGGGTACCTATATTCGATACTCACGAGGCCGCAAAGGATAATCAACGCACCTACTGGCCTCTGGCAGTTGCAGGGTCCAAGTTGATGTGTGTTGTTCTAAAAGGTCAACAGCGCTATCCCTCGATTCCATTGCCTCTTCCTGATGAAGTTGATCTCGCTATTCCTGGTCATAGCGATGCCCAGAGTTTGGAGGCTCAATACATGCTAGGTAAAACCCTGTACAGCCAGATGCGGAGTCGGGCTGAGCAGCTTCTTGCCGCGAGCGGTGAAGATGATGGCTTAAAACAAGAATATGAAGAGGAGCTTGAGACCAAGGAGCTGGAGTTGGACCGGGTTCTACTGCGAATCTTCCAGGAAGCTTGCCAGGAGAAACGGGCAAATCGAGGATTCGATGTGGTAACTCAAATCCGACAGCGTGAATCACTGGAAGCAGCGGCAAAGATTGCGGTGTACTTTGGATTGCGTACATTGGCTGATCGTATCATTGAAGCAGCAGAGTAGACCGACAGAGTCCACATCACGCTACCCAACACTTTCTAATAAACCAACCAGCATTCAGATTATTTTTTATTCTGGTTTTCTACATATCGCATCGACCTAATAAACCATGTATGTCTAAAGTCGCTTATGCCTTCTCCGCCTTAACCGACTCGTAGTCTTCAAAAGCTGGCCTGAGGTGAGGCTTCTTGATAAGGTGCACCTGTTGGTCTTGCGGGACACCAGGAATGCGTTTCTCTAGACCCAGCTTTTGAAATACACACTGGTTGAGCATGCGTTCCGCAGGACGGCAGCCATAGAACTGGTGGTTGGACTGCTCCAGACACTGCCAGTGACGGCGGAACTCAGTCAAACAGTGCTTGTTAATGTCCTCAAACACGGATACAGCACACCGAGTGACCCTCCGGCCTTCTTTGAGGCAGTCTGCAGGGCCCTGGGCGTCCTTTTTGCACAGCATGAAGTCATCGTTGAAGTCCTTGCAACGGGCTCCGATGAAGAATGATGCGCTTTTTAGAGGGGCAGAAGTGGCACCGATTTCAGGGACATCAGGAATGTCCGCTGGCATAGGCGTGGTATCTACGGCCTCGACATACTTGAACGCAGGGTCGCGAGGCATTATCCACGCTGTGGTTGGCTCTCTGTCTTGGTCAGCTATGCCAAAGGGATCCCGAGACAGTTGTGCGTATATATTTTAATGCATACACCGCCGTATCCACAGTATTGTGCATAACTCGTTAGTAAACCGTCAACATCCTGGAGTGATGGCCGTGAGTTTCTCATGGTCGCGTGCTGGCGACCAGCGGCCTCAAACTACTGCAAGCAAGGCTTCAGCTACTGCTAATGCGAAAGCGGAAACTGCCCAGGCCGTGCCTGTTATGGATCAGTTACAACGGGTGCGTGACGCATGGGACCCCCGAAGCCCGAACTGTGCGTTCCAGCACTACTTCTACAATAAAGTTCCGGCAGATCAGGCACCATATTACACCATGCCTCCGGGACAGGATCCAGCTAAGTGGGAAGCAGCACTTGCTGCTCGTCCTGATGCCACCAGTGTCCCGGTACTAGCGGTAGGCTTCAATGATCTATCGAAGCGCGTGCAGCAGCAGCACCAACAAGTCAACGCATACAGAGTACGCATGCACGAGATTAACGAGAAACTAACGGAAATGCAGAATCGTCATGATTTGCGAACTACTGTCAAACTTGCTGAGATGCGCGAGCGCCATATCAAGCTCGCGCGTCGTGTGCTGGCACTAGCAGTCAAACTTCAAGTTTTAACGCACCGTGGAGAGGCGCTAAGTCCTGACGAGGAACTGTTTCGACGTAAACTCCACGACTACATCAAACAAGCTGATGATCCCAGTGTATTTGGTAGTCTCAACGAGGTATGGGCCCGCGTTAAAGTGGCGGCTCAGCGCATCAATAAGGACAGTGCTGCGACGTCTTCAGCAATTGATGCCATCTCGGCCACTTCCTCTGTATCAGTCACTACATCGGCGTCTTCTGACCAGACAGGGCAGAATAATGGGCAGGACCCTGGACCTGGTGGTATTGATTGGCGTCGGGATAGTGACGAACTCGAGCGCATTGTCAAGGTGTTGGCTGCTCACCAAACTGGCATCCAGTTCCTGGCTTCATTACTGCAACAGGATGAGGACGCCTTGTCGCCTTCATCAGGAGACGCTTCGACGGGTCCTAATGCAAGTTCGACAGCACTAAAAGGATCTCAGAGCTCAACAGACTCCCCTTCACATCTTAATATTGGAGGTGGACATTCATTTAGAGCACAGTAATATAGGCTAATATGTATTAATTTGATTTATCGCCCGGTACGCTCAGTCACGAACATACATGAGTTCCTCGATTTTTTGGCTACTACGCGTGGCCCGTTCGAGCTGTAATTCAACGACTTCAGTTCCAGAACCTTCTTCCAGGTCTAATTTTGCCGCAGCTTCGTAGAATCGTTCCACTAACTGTTGCTCTAACGCCGATCGGTCACCCGTAGCCACAGTAGCTACATCGGAACCAGGCCACACCACATGATCAGCGATTTCAGTGCCCTTCGAAGATTGGTTCCGAATTATTGGCCGAGCTAAATCCTCAACAAGCACATGTAAAGTGGGCAGTCGCTGTTTGGTCACGGGGCACATGGTCTGACGGTAATGCACGATTTTGCCAGAGCCTGCGATGGCATCTGCAATGCAAGTATGTACAGCCAGACTGTGAGCTATCGACTGTGGAGGAGGTTGGACCCGAAATGTGGCCAACAGCGTCCTCTCCAGCAGTGCCTGCACTGCTTTTGACATGGACACCACCCGATAACACTAGTCTTACTACACCGGAGACGTATATATACAGCCTTGTCGCCATGCGAACCATGACGATTTAAATGATTTAGAAGCATTGAATAATGCACATACTACAGATTCAAATCTGCAGAGACTGCCAACAGGACATCAGAATCCCGTCAAAGCGCTAATTGGATGAGATAGCGGAGCCGCGCTTAGCTTAGAAGCGGCCGCGCACCAGCTCGATGGCAAAGGGAGCAACCCAGAGGGCAGCCGCCAAATAGCCTGCAAATACAAGCTGGCTGTAGGACTCCTGGGCCTGGGCCTTGAGCTCTTCTTTACTAGGGGGAGAAGGTCCGCCGAACATGATTCTGGTGAAAAGTTTCCGATACCGACCGTTAGTCAACTTGAAGCATGGACTGGCTGGACTTGCTAGACCGAGGTGCTGGGAACCCCCGCACAATATAATGAATATGAACTTAGTACCATACAGAGCTGTTTAAGTGAACCGGTGCTGAGGTCAGACCAACTTAGCCCGAAGCAATGGCAGTCATATTGGCAGTTTATCCCGTGACCACGCTTCGCTAAGCGCTATGCACAACGTTTCCCATTACCGAGTGACATAAGCAGTCAGTAGCTACGGTCTTTAGCAGGAAGCAGAAGCAAATGTCTGCTGAATCCCCAGCCATTGAGCGCGAGCTTTCGGAACAGGACGCAGAGCAGGTCCAAGAAAATGAGCAGGAGGTTGCTCCGGAGGAAGATTTAAGCGATTTGGACGAGGATCAGTTCAAAGATGCCCCACTTGACGACGAAGATGTGAATCAGTTGTCGAGTCACCGGCGAAAACCCGCGGCTTCAATGTCTTCAGAAGGGACTGATACACCCGAGAAGGATGTACAGGACCACCCTAATCGGCCCACGGAGCTGAAACGCCGAAAACGGGCACCGAAGCGCGACGATTCCGAGCCAGCTTCTCAACGGCAGCAGCCATCAGAAGCACCCGCAGAGCCTGAGGATGTGGATCCACGAGTGCGGGAGCGCCGTGAACTCGAGGCTCGTATCGATGCAGCGCTTAAACCCTCTGGCACCAAGCGTCGGAAGCGGCTGGCAGGTGATGACCTGGAACAAATGCAAGACGAGGTGATTGCCGAACTCCGCGATCGCATGCGTGCTGCAGCCCTTGAGGATGTTGAGGCCATTCGCCAGGGGCAACCGGCCCTCGCTAAGATTCGGATGTTGCCTGAGGTGACCAGTGTACTGCGCAAGAATGCCCTCACTGATAGTATTCTCGATGGCAATCTACTGGAAAGTGTCCGGATTTGGCTCGAACCACTCCCCGATGCGTCGTTGCCTAGCTTCGAAATTCAAAAGGAGCTGTTCCGAGCATTGGTGGAGCTGCCAATTAAGACGATTCACCTGCGAGAGAGCGGTCTCGGCAAGGTTGTGGTGTTCTACCAGAAGTCAAAGCGGCCGCATCTAACTATCAAGAGGGCAGCCGAGAAACTCATTGGTGATTGGACACGGCCCATCATGGGCCGTTCTGATAACTATCGTGACCGCCAAGTCCGCACTGCCGCATATGACCCTAATATGTTGGCATCATCCTCTGGCGTAGCCAGAAGCGACATTACCGAGAAGCGGTCTGCAGCTGAAGAGTCTGCACTTCGTCGTGGACGTGCCGCAATGCCTTCTACAAACGGTGTTACATACCAGGTTGCGCCTATGAATATGGGGGCAAGCTCTAATGCTGCCGTGGCTGGCCACCGACCCCAGGCGACCGATTCGCAGCTTCGGAGAATGAAGACGAAGCTGATGCAGTCAAAGTCGCGATCTCGGAAGTCCCAAGTCAGTGTCGAAGGCCGAGATTTGAACTAAATAATCTAACTGAATCCCTGCATGTTTTCCCGTTCTGACCTTCATTCCTACGCAGCGTATAAGTATACTACTGCGTAATAATATATTTGCGTAACTACTAGAATATGTCATCGACACCTGTCAACCCATACGAGCTCCATCATTATGAAAATGGTGATTTGATTAACCGTAGAAACACTAACTTCTTAGTTACGAGGCTTCTCCTTCTTCTCCTTCCACAGAGCCAGCAGCGACACGCCGGACACCTTCACGACCTTGAAACGCACACCGGGGATATCACCCTTAGCCTTACCCTTACGGCCGAAACCAGCGAGCAGAACCTCGTCGTTCTGGTCAATGAAGTTGAGGCAACCATCACGAGGGACGAAGGCGCTCACACGCTTACCGCTGCGGGTCAATTGGACACGCACACACTTGCGCACGGCAGAGTTGGGCTGCTTGGCCTCAATACCCACCTTCTCCAGGACGATGCCCTTGGCGTGCGAAGCACCACCGAAAGGCGAGTGCTTGTACGCAGTGCCAAGCTGGCGCTTCTTGTACTGCTCATCCGCCCAGCGGTTAGCCTTACGGCCCAGACGCAGCTGGCGCGCAGCGTTGATACCCCGAGGCTGGCCTTTGCCCATTTTTCAGTTGAGTGAAAATTCGGTGTAGTAAGCGGTCGTGATATCACTCCACGACCCTGTTTAGGCCATTACGCACATGCATAATGTTCATACCGCCTGTTACGAATCCGCAGCCCTACGCCCTCCATGACGTTGATTACCTGCGTATGAGTCATCGAGTCTCCTATATGCAACGCATAACTGCTGCCTCGCCCACCCGGCGGTCCATGAAATTAGTCCTCAACCGAGCTATGACGACCCCATGCAACGCAAGTAACGTATATAGGACCAATTTGCTAGCTATACAGTAACTTTCGACAGAGTTAATTGATTGTATTTAATGTAATGGTCCGAATAAGCATTGATGCTGCTCCAGATCCTCTATAAACAGCCAGCGCTGATGTAACGAGGCCCCATCGTTGTGATTCCGCATGATCACGGATCGCGAGCCGCATTACCTTGGCATCGATAGCTACGAAGACGTAACTTCCCAGCTGAAAACTGCTGCCGAGCAGCTGGGACACGGCCAACTAGCCTTGAATCCATGGTTCAAACTCGCTGACGCGCTGGACGCGTTCGAATTTGGCCATCCGCGCATGGATAATGGCACCCAATACCGGCCATTAGCAGATGATTTGGCGGAGTTGCCGGCAGTTGAGACTGCAGACGATTTTTGTGAGCTTTCTGATAGGCTAATGTGTGCAGAAATGGCTTGGCAGAATGGCCATTCCCCGTTGGAAACTGT
The DNA here is from genome assembly GCA_030561035.1 of Wickerhamiella bombiphila. Lineage (NCBI taxonomy): Eukaryota > Fungi > Ascomycota > Dipodascomycetes > Dipodascales > Trichomonascaceae > Wickerhamiella > Wickerhamiella bombiphila. Next base: position 606,210 of record JAKTWK010000001.1, read on the forward strand.
GTTCTCATGTCTTTATGTGGAGAATCAGTTGGAATCCATTCGTAGTCCTGGGTACACATTCCCTACAAAAGTAGAATCATGGATGGACGCTCTACAAGCGTATATTCTAACCACACTTAAAGGAATGGCCCTTGTGAATGAACTGGTGACGGTGCGGGCCCCCGCGGCAATCTATCCGGAAGAGGACTTTTTTGCCACTAGTAATGACTACGACTTGCTACAGAATGTGGCTTTGGGTGAGGTAACGCAGTTGATGGAGCAGGCAGTTAAATTCGCTGTCACCGCTGCTGGTGCCGCATCTGTTCCTGAGCTTCGGCGGGCAGGTGGGCCTGCATGGGGTGCCCATGAGCGTTTGCAAGCCAAGCTGAGCTGGCTTAATATTGTACGACAGCGTATAACCAAGAAGCCAGTTCATTTGGACCGAGCGCTAGATGCACTTGAGGTATATACACCTGAGGTGCTGAGTGCTGAGATCCCACAAAAGTTCGTTGCTACATTCAGTACTCACATCCAGAGCCGGGCTCCTTGTGCATGTGTCACATATAAGCTAGCTTCCCTGCCACTTAAGGATGCTGTGGAGTTGTGGCGACGAATTATCCATGGCATTCGTAACCTCGCACCTATCTATAACATTGAAAGGTCAGGGGATATGTTGGGCTTTTTCCATAAGTTTGCTATGGAAGAACTTCCAGCAGTAGTGCGTGCTATGCTGAAATCGGTGGTGGGCGAAAGGGAACTGCTGAGCCAGAGTGGAAAGCTGTGGGTTGGCCGAGACATTTCTGAGATCAGCATGCCTCACCTCGACATTAAATCAGTTCCAAAAGGTGTGGACACCTTTTTGGGCCAGGCTGCTCTCTGTTATCTCGACGTTCTAACTGTATTTTGCCAGAACCGATGCCGAATTCGCGAAGGTCTGGCCACCTGCATTGTGTCCTTTGACTCGCTTCAAGTGAGTGCTGAACAGGCAGATCAGCTCATAATAGCAGCAGGACAGGGAGGCAAAGTGCGCAGCCCAACAGGCGCTGATCTGTGGGCGCTGGAATTTTCATCGTGGGTCTACATGCGCAAGCTACAGTTGATGTTATGGGTGCTTCTAATGTCGTTTGAAATGGATGTTTTGCAGCCGGGAGAATACGCATACACATATTGGTACGGTGTGCAGCTTTCTCAAAGAGTTTTGGACCAGTTGGGACGCCTCAAGTCTTATTTCGAGCAGAATGGGCTGCGCTCTCAACCCGGGTCTTCCTATGGATACCTGGCAGCTCTGGAACTTGAAGCTGAGATGTTATCCCAGTTATGTACAGCGCAGTACCTACTTTGGGAAGCATTGGACAAGCAAGGTAGCGTAGAGAAGCTCCGTGGAGGCGATGATGCCTTGCGGTTCCGGTTACGGTTTGTCGCCTTTGAGAGTGTTGGCGTCCCTCCACAAGCCCAGCTTTCAGAGTTCCAGGCTATAAGCAACAATCTTACAGTTGGAATAGCTCTTCAGGGTGCTGGAAATGCGCTTAAATCGGTACGAACGCTCTCATCAACGCTAACTTCGCTGTTGTCACCGGGTGGTGGTGAACCTCCTGAAAACGAGGATTTGCAGCTGTTGCGACGGTCTGCAGTTGGTCTGGGCATCGCAGTAGCTGCTGCAGTTAAAGCTCAAGGTCCCAGTCGCGTCGTAATCCAACACAAATCGTATCATCGCTACTTCCCAGTGCCACGGGTCGAGAACTTAAATTGACACAAAGTCACACATTACTCCAATGGAGAGAAATAAAAAAAGTCTCACAACCTACTACTATCCGAATGTAAGATATACATATATGCCCTTTTTGGATAAACGCCCATCGACTTAGAACAGTTCGTCCACGTGCGGCAGGAGGTGGGTCTTGCCCACGACAGCGAGCGCCACTTTGCCGGTGACAAGCGCATTTGCCTTGGCCTTAACAGTGTCAGGCGTGACCTTAGAAAGGTCGACAGCCGGGGCAAGTGCCGGCTCGATCTTATCGGCGGCCTTGAGCTTGCCACGGGCCAGTGCACGCTGAACACGCTCCTTCTCGGGGCCCTTGGTAGCAATAGACTTGATAACTGCAGCAGACTCCTTAGTAGCTGCGGCAACACCCTCAGCACTGGCGCCATACACGACCACACCGAACAGAGAGGAGTCGCCATAGGTGTAGTTGCGGATCTTGATAGTGGTACCAGTCTTAGCAGCCACTTCGTCAAGTAGGCCATTTCCTGACGACCACTTGAGGCTACGGCGCTGCAGAATGTGCTTGAGCGCTGTCAGGCACGGCTTGGTGGTAGTCGGGAACGCGAGAACAGCCACTTGCACAGGCCCAGCGCTCTTGATCCGAGCCTCGCCACCAAAAGCACCCGAAGCAGGCGATTTAAGAGCCTCACCAGCAGCAAGCGAGGAGAATGCGGAATCACCCACAAACTTCTCCAAATCGCTGTGGTTCACACCCTTTGCAAACAGACTCACGTTGCCCTTAGTATAGGCAGAAGCCGCGAACTGCTTGATCTGATCCAGAGTTACGGGACTGCTCGGAATAGCCAGAAGCGGGTTACCGAGACCAGAGCGGTACGCAACCTCGTGCACGGCCTCCTCTGCCTGGTAAATCGCATCACTGCGGAACTTAGCCTCCTCGAGCTTGGCAAGTGGAACAACCTCCTCATCGAATTCATACTGACGGAAAAGGGTGTTGGTGGACACCTGGGCTAACTCCTCGACAAAGTACGGCAGATCCTCACGCAAAAACTTGGTGTTGAGCACCAGATACTCGCGGCCGAGATTGCTGCCAAACTGGCCTCCCAAAAGCTCAGACTCGCGTGCAAATCGCAACCCAGACTTGCCAGCGGTATCGCGGAATGCGAATTTTGATAACAAGTGGGCCACACCGGGGCTGGGCTCGAATCGCGAGCCTGCCCGAACCACCAGCGAAAGCTCACTGACAAGACGACCATCGTCGTGCGACGCGACTTTGATGCCAGAGGCCTCGGTCGTGGACAGCGCACGACGGCCGAGTGCTCGAGCGACCTGTCCAGCAGCTGATGATCTCAACATTTAGTTAACGGAATTCACGTCGAGAGAATGGAAGCTGGTGCTTGGGAAAAGCGGATGGATGATTGGCTAGGCTCTCGCATAAGCGCTGACACATCAGGTTCGCCGCACATCTTTGTATATACGTTATGCAGTTTTGGGCACAGTCGGAGATGAGATGATGGGCACGTTGGGGGGGGGAGTGGGGGGGTCTGCTTACTCGAGCAGTGGAATTGTGTGTTTCAGAACTGAATCATGGCATATTAAATCGCGTACTTCGCTTTGTGTCGAGACCTGCGATAAGCGCATGATTCCCGTCACGTGGCAGCAGATCTTGCCCAGGTAATATTTTAGTACGGTACATAAAAACCAGAGCACTTTCGCGAATCCGTTGTTGTAAATCAGAACTGGGTTTATCAAATTAGAATTCGAAGGAGCACCAACCAACAACCGAGAATTAGAACCCTGATTCATAGGTACACATTGGGCGGTTGCTGATGTCAGCTTCCCAGAATATCCAGGGTTAGGCCTCCCGCCAATCCAGTACACAACCAGTCTCGACGAAGCCACGCCGTTTCCTGGGTCCCCCAAATATCAATACCAATCGGCCTTTTCGGCTCCTCGAACCCCCCGTCCAGAACCGGCTTTCCACAAGGTCATCCAGAACGACATCATGCGGTAAGTGCGTATCGTATAAGGCACCATGCGATGGACCAAAAAAGTTTTTAGCTAATCTGATCTTTCCCCCGCCTAAGGCCTCGCGACAGGAGGAGGAGAGGAGGGAATGGCCACTAAGGAACTCGTTGACTTGGAGTTTCTGCTATTCGAGGACACATATGGAAAGGTCGGGGCCCAAGTCCTGGATGTGCTGCTAACGCGTGGTCGATCTACCATCCCCGAGATCGCCAAACGCACTGGGCTGGCTCCTACGGCAGTTATGCGCACTTTGGTGAGTTTGATCAACCACCGGTTTGTTCTTTGGTGGCAGGTTCCCCGCAAACGTACCTTTTACTCGGCAAACTGGTTCCAAATATACACGTTGCTGTGGTCCGGGCAGCTTTTGGCATCATTTCCCGAGGAAGCCTCGATCCTGACACGGTTTTTAATTGATGGCTGCATTAAGTCGGAAGATGCGGTCAAAAGAGGCGAAGGCATTACTCTGGAACAGCTCTCAAAACTCGTGGCCCCCCCAAAGCGCCTGTTGCAGGTTGTGCGCGACTTTGAGTTCTGGCCCGAATCCGAGCTACGAGAGGACATAACCGCCAAACAGTACCAACTAATAGCCGGCGATCCACGGCAAATGGCGCTTTCTGAAGCCGCCAAGAAGGCCCAGGTTGCATCGGGTGTTGATTCCGAGCTCAATCGTTTGCATAGAGACGACTCGAGGTTTGGTGCTAGTGCTGGCTTGACTCCGACAGCAGCACTGACCATCAACTGGGACCGGTTCCTGGTAGTTGGTCGACGCAACGAGTTGGTTGCTCTTGCTACCCGTAAAGTCGGTGCTATCTCCGCCAAAGTGTACGAGCAGGTTCTTGTGCTTTCCGAGGAGCAGCTGACCAGTGTACGCGAGCCACGGGTCCCTGGTCCCGACACCAGCGTGCCCACCCGTGATGTGGCTGCCCGAGTTTCGGCCCTGGGTATCGATTTGGCCTCTGCTTTCATCGAATTGACGGGTCCCGTAGATAAAGGCGAATCTAACATCGATGATGATGGCGGTGATCGGCCAACTAAACGGGTTAAAACCAATGAAGGCTTTGGGATTCCCAAGTTTGGTGTCGTGGAGCTCGTTAATAAACATCTTCAGCTTCTTGAGGAATCACCTATTCGGTTTATCCAGCGTACTGGCGATCGGGACGGCGGTGAATGGTATGTACCTTTCAATGACGTGGTGGCTGACTTACAGCGAGCTACTCTCGACAGCATTGTCGCCGAGTCATTTGGCGGGCCTGCGGCTCGGCTGTTGAGGATGATCCGCGATACCGGCAAGACCGATGAGAAGATGCTCGGCACGCGAGTATTGCTTCATCCCACTGATATTCGGCACCATATGAGCTCTTTGCATTATTACGGGCTTGTAGATATCCAAGAGGTGCCCCGTCCTAGCGAAAGAGCTGGCCAGAGACGCAGCTATTACATGTGGTACCACCGATCGGATTGGGCATACCTGCGGCTGGTCCAGCATTTGTACCGACAGATTGCTGAAGGAATGCGGGCAGTGCGCGAGCTGAGGGCTAAACATGAAACCTTAATTAAAAAGCTGGGTCGTGAGGACGTGCAAAATGAGCAGGATGCGTACCTAACTGCCAAGGAAAAACAAGAGCTCCAAGAGTATATGACCGAGGAGCGAGCTCTGCTGGCCCAGCAGTACCTCTGTGACCGGCATGTGCGTATATTTAGAGACTATTAAGGGTGTATGTATGTATGGGAGTTGTACAATTATGTGCCACATGTACTAAGTGTCTATAGTTATAGCCTAATATGTCTGTTCGACCAGAATGGCCGCACGTCAGACTCAAGAGGGGGCTGTTCGCTGACCATGATATCTGATCCAAGAGGCCCAGCAAAGAACAGAGGTCGATACTGTCTTGTGAGCCAGAAACCCTCGTCTCCACGGGCCGACTCAGCCTCTGGTTCTGCATCTGGCACATCGTCGCCATCGGCATCTTCAGCGCCTTCACCGTCGGACTCAGCGGGCCCACTTTCGCCATGTCGTCGTTTCCGGTTCGATTGAAGCGAGGCTACAGGTACCAGCGACCGAGTAAGGTCGAGGTATGCCAGCCAGCTGGCTCCCCACAGCCACACGCGGTTCGTATCATCCGGATAAACAAACACACCGCAGCATACGTCGGCTTGGCTGGTCAGTTGGGAGGGCAATCGGCCGGAATGAGTGCGAGACCACGGTGTAAGGTTCTGTGTGGTGGTGTCAAACTCCCACACGTTATTATCGACAGTAGCCACTACCAACCGATCATCGACCCCATTACCACCTTTGCGGAAGGTCAGTGCAGCAGGAGTTTCTGCAACTGCAGGTAACGAAGCCACATGGGCCTTCCGAGACACTGAATACAGTTCAATATACCGGTTAGGTCTGGCTACAGCCACCAAATCGGACCCCAGTGCCACTAACGATGGTGAGTTCACATAGGCCAGCGAGCTGGCACGTTGTCGGCGGTCACGAAGATCAGCAGGCTCATCAAACTCGCTCAGCTGGGACGTTTCAGGGTTCCACTCGCAGATTGGCTCATCTCCATCGGCGGAAACAACCACCAAGGACCCGGAAGGGCTAAACTTGACGAATCGAGCACCAGTCTCAATGGGGTCTCGAAGAGTCAATGAAGATATTTTACCTTCAGAAGAGAAACTCAGCTCGTAGACCTTGACCTTAGAGTACGTAGCCACCGCGAGCCTGCCATGCTCAGCGTCCAGCGAAGCACTAGTGACATATTCCTCATCTGCACTGCGCAATTGTAACAACAGCCGCTTGCTGCCATTCTCAAGAAGCCACATTTGGACACGAGTCTCACGCCATTCTACCACAAACCTGCCCCCTGCTGTATCGAGAGCGGGAGCTAATGGTCGAGCCAGAGCGATCTTGCGATGTGGTCGATCCTCGAATCGATGCGCCGATCCCACCACAAATGTGCGCTCAAGACCGCCACTAACTAAGTATGAGACTCCTCCTCTGGCAGAAGCATCGTACACTGCCATGCCCCTGATATCGTGTGATGCAGCCACGCGGCTCGACATCACTGTCCACCGGCGGTGCCGCACGTCAGTCATCCGTGAACACACGATCTTCTGGTCTAGACCCGAGCTGAATACAGTGTCCTGGTCGGTTCCTGCCGCACACAAGCACAGTACATCGCCCTGGTGGGCCTGGAAGCTCTGCTGCAATGTCAGAGTGCGCCCGTCCCATGTCTTGATATATCCATTAGAGTCACCGCTGACGATCTGCTCGCCACGGTTACGAAGTACTCGAATCGTCCAAACTACCGTGCCTTCACGGCTCCGCGCCGATTTATCGACTTTCATCGTTCCCACGATGCGCCCTGTGGCCACATCCCACACTCTGAGACGGGCATCAGATCCTCCAGCCACGATCTGACCATCGTTTTTCCACGCCAATGCCGCCAGCGATGCATCAGCAGGCTGAAGCCGTTTCACATATTCGCATTCGCCCGGGGTGCCCGCTCCAATATCGAACACCACCACTGTCCCAGTCTCACAGGCCACGGCGAGACTACGTCCATCTGGTGACACCTCAATAGCCCAAATAACCCCCGATTCGGCTCCATAGTGGGCTAAAGGACGGCCAGTGGCCAGGTCCCACTCAGTAATGGCATCTGATGCACCAATGGAGAACAGCCGCGCAGTCTTGTTCTGGTCATCAGCGGTAGCCCATGCTAAACCCTCGATCGAGCGATCACGAGCACCAGCAAGCGTCACATCTAGAGACCAACGATGGGGGTCCCAAATCTCAATGTCACCGTTAGATCGCCCAACCGCCAATCTGAGATCAGAAGGTGCAGAAGTCGTCCGCGCAGGGCCTGGGCCCGGCGACGGTAAGTTAAAGGCCAAAGTAGTCACATATGGCCGTGTACAGTCCAGAAACCGGCATCGATGAACTTGAAGCTGGCCCATGGATTCAGATCAGCTGATAGATGGGTTTTTTCGTGCACGGCCTCGCAGTGAAAAATTATTATGTGAGCCGACCGCCCGAGAGGTATGCGCAGTGCGTAGCGCTATAACGACTTCTCCACGACCCAACCGTTACCCATGCATAATTATGTTTATACATACTGTATACAGCCCGATGTGCGCTGGAAAATGTCTGGTTCCCATAACGTAAGCATAAACACGCTCGGACTGTGATGTTTGAAGCAGTCGCTGGCGTGTTTAATGAGGTCCAGCTACCAACTGCCAGCATACGTGCACAGTCACATCAATTATGGAGAATTCACAAGGTAGCTTTGGCCGAGGATCGCGCCGGTGATTTCACCACAGCGTTTGTACGCTGTTTGGAGCAGATCGCGACTGTCAAAAGAACAGAACGCGTTGCGGATAGGATTACAGACTTTTGCCGCGCTTATGTTGCTCTAGTAGTTCCGGAGAGTGCTGATGGAGTAGAGGAAAGCCCTGATGATGATGTTTGGATGGCATTTGCTGAAGACGTGGTGGCCTACTTTCTACAGGGATTCTCGGCGCGACTTCCAATTGTCCGGTTCCGTAGCATGAGCATCGTGTTGAGTCTGCTTTCCCTCGTGCCATTGACTGAAGATCGGCTCCAGGAGATCCGAGAACGATCCCTTCAACGTGCAACTGACAAGGACACTGCCGTGCGAGTTCAAGCAGTCATGTTGATGGCTGCTCTTGATTATAATCCCGAACCTGATACCCAGCTTGTTCAGGCGCTTCTTGATCGCCTGAATCATGATCCTGCTGCCGAAGTTCGTCGTGCAGCAGTATATAATATCCGGCATTCTCGTGACCTGTTACCCCAAATCCTGGAGCGTGTTCGTGATGAGAATGTGATCAACCGAAGGATCATGTTCCGGAAGATCCTACCAAGTATCGAAGATTTCAGGTTATTGTCGATAGCCACACGAGAAGATGTGCTTCGAGCAGGACTTCAGGACCGAGATGCCGCTGTACGAAGAGCAACAGGCCAGTTACTCCGGAATGCCTGGCTTCGCCAAGTCAATAATGATATTATCGAGCTACTCCGGCGTTTGGATGTCATGACATGCCCCGATGTTGCCGAGTTAGTGCTGAACGCGCTATTCGAACTACGGCCGGATATATTGCGCACTAAAGTAATGTTTGGCGCTGAGTTCTGGGCAGGCATGTGCCCCGAACAGGCGACAATTCTTCGGTGTTTCCAAGACTTTTGTCGCGAGCATAAACTCACCGATCTAATCGAGCAGCGCATGCCTGAACCTGCTGAGCTCGGTAGTCGTGCGCGCGAGTTCTGGGCTGAACTATGTCGTGCTGAGGCCACTGGTGATTCGGAATTACGAGCAGAATGGCAGTTTGTGGTCGAAGAACTGCTGAGAGTGTGCACTTTGTGTGACTATGACGACGAGGGCGGACGAAGAGTAATGGTAGACACCCTGGATCAGATTCTGCGGTCTTCAACCGCTCCTTCAGACCGAATTGTAAGTCACGCCATGTGGATATTGCGAAAACTTGCTGCCAGTGATGATGACGCACTGCTGTACATGCTGGAGCTGCTGTCAGACATCTCAGATGGCGCTTCTGGGACCGGACCTGATGATAGTGATGGGGATGATGAGGTTCTAACCCGAATTCTCAAGATCCTGGCAATTGTTAAGGCCACTCTAGAGCGCGTGAATTCCATTAGCAACCCGGAATATCTTGACACAATCTGGACAGACTACCTCGGACCTTCGATCCAGAGCCCCGCATTTGTTGTGCGCACACGCGCTACCACATGCTTATGCTTGGTATGTGTGGTGAGCGCATCATTTGCAGACCACAATTTTGGAGGCTTCCTAGCCGGAATCCAGCAAGTGGTTGACGATATGCCCACCTCCCAAGAAGATATTGAGGAGTGTGCCTTGGTTATGCGATGTGTCGTTGAGATTCTGATGGCCCATCAACGACCCCAGCTCATTCCTCCAACTGTGGATGTTCTTGTGAGTTTTGCCGATCATGGACCACCACCTCTCCAGGCGGCTGCTGCATCTGGACTGGCACGTTTGGTGCTTAGTTTCCAGTGTATACGTCCAGATGTCATACAAAGACTTGTTTTGAGGTATCTGGCAACCAGTGTGGTCGAAGATCGCATACTCCAGCAGGACCTGAGCCTGTTTCTGAGGGCGTTTTCTCTTGATCCTGAGGGGAAATTGGCACTGGCCATGGTGGTAGACGATGTGTATCACGCCTTTTTCAAAACTTATGGTACGGATATGATCAAACCAGCAACTCTGGTGGCTCTATTAGTGGATCTAACGCTGCCACAACCGGGGGGGTCTGGAGAATCCCACTTGATCCTCTCTCGGGGACTTTTGCGCATCATCCAGAACGAACCTGGGGCGGAAGCTCGGCGCTCAGTGGCTTCGTGGCTTCCTAAACTCGAAGTTGAAAAGTGTTTAGTAGCTGGCGCAGATCCGGAGGAAGTGAGACACGAGCTTTCCGAAGCCAGAGCGGCTGTTGTGGATCATCCAAAGTCGCGGCCTACAGTGGGATATCTCGATAAGTTTGAGCATATTCTCAATCAGGCAAGAGGCTCTGTTACTAGGACCGAATCTACGAGCGCCAATACTGACAATGGGGGCCGAAATGAGGATGGAGATGATGATCACAGGGATGACGAGAGTGGAGACAAAAGTGATGGAAATGGATCGTATTCCGGCAATTCTCCTGATGATAGACCTGATTCTAACTCGGATTCCCAGAGTGACAGTGAATCAGATCAAGCCATAGCATCTCATGGCAATAATGTGACGTCCACCCCTACTAATGTGTCCCCACGCGCCCACGCAGGATCGGAGCCTGAACCAGTATCTTCAGAGTCTTTTAGTGATGTGACTCCTGTACCGATGGAGCACAGTTTTGATATGTCGACCGAGGTGTCGGTTTAATTGCATTTATAAAGTAGGCATGGATAATGGTATTTTAATAAGGAGCTAGTATAGATCTACGAAGAGCGAATGTTGTGCTAATATATATATATATATATATATATGTATATATAAAAACATAGTTATTATCCGAAAATGGATGACTTAGGAGTATTTATATCTCGCTCCAGGTTAGAAACTGGTAAGCTCGCGAACCTCACTTTTAAAAATATTAGATGTGCAAAAAGGATTTGGCGTAGTCATTTCGACTTAAAATAAAATGCTTTCTAGAAATTGAATATATTGAATATATTGAAACTGTGTGGGGACATTGCCGATATCATGGATTAGGACCTTGGGATTAGACCCAAAAACTATAATTAAATATTCCGAAATGATTAAACTAAAAATGTTCATTCTCTCCGTCATTATACACACCAAATACCGTCGACCAATATTTGGAACCGAAGTTAAGTCACTCAATCCTATATTACTACCGAACAACTCCCTATTTAGACACTACAAATGCCACTTAAAGATTGACCCTACCATGATAACAAATCAGCCCATCAGCACTTCCGCCTACCACTACTACCCCCATCTGAAATCTGTATTTCTTATAATTGTTCAAAAATAGCTGACCCCTCAGTGCCACAGAACCCCGTATTCACCCGTCAAAGCACCCCAAAACCTACATACCCGAATAGGAATTCAGGACTAGGGCCACACGCGAGGGGCTCCTAAACAGTGTATTACGTCATCGGAGATTACCCCCTAGGTGAAACCGCGACCGGCTAACGTTCCCCGATCTACCGACCTTGAACCACTCTTTGTAGGACGAAAATGCAGACCCCACCTCAAGATATCAAACTAGCGCCCAAGGAGTTCGACAAGGACCGTGAATTCGCCAAAGCGATGCACGGAGACGGCACCCACGCCGGCTTGGCGGCTCTCGCTGCCAAGGACCGCGAGGCCCATGATGCGGCCATGGCTGGTTACTTCAAGCACTGGGAGCGTGATTCGCGTACCCAGACTGATGATGATCAGCGCCAACGTCTCGAAGACTACTCCGCACTCACCAAACACTATTACAATCTCGTGACAGATTTCTATGAGTATGGATGGGGATCGTCCTTCCATTTCAGTCGTTACTACAAAGGCGAAAGCTTCCGTCAGGCTTCCGCCCGCCATGAACACTATCTTGCTGCGCGTATGGGCATTCAACCCGGGGCTAAAGTCCTGGATGTGGGGTGCGGTGTCGGAGGCCCGGCTCGCGAGATCGCCCGCTTCACTGGCTGCAAAGTTACTGGACTCAACAACAATGACTACCAGATTCTTCGTGCGAACAACTGGGCCCAGCGTAACCACATGGCTGACCAGCTGGAATTCGTCAAGGGCGACTTCATGCAGATGGACTTTGCCGATGCTTCGTTCGATGCCGTGTATGCCATCGAGGCCACGGTCCATGCCCCAGTGCTTGAGGGTGTGTATGGTGAAATCTACCGCGTTTTGAAGCCCGGTGGCACGTTTGGTGTCTACGAGTGGGTGCTCACTGACAAGTACGACGACTCGAATCCGTACCACCGTGAAATCAAGTACGGCATCGAGATCGGTGACGGAATTCCGCAGATGTACCAGCGTGACGTTGCCGAGAAGGCTCTGCGCAAGGTTGGTTTCAAGATCGAAGTTGAGCAGGATCTGGCTGATCAGGACGATGAGATCCCTTGGTACTACCCGTTGTCGGGTGACTGGCGCTATGTGCAGACTTTGGGCGATCTTCTGACATTTTGCCGAACATCCAAGCTGGGTCGCTGGCTAACTACACAGGGAACTAGTCTTTTAGAGAAGGTTGGCGTGGCTCCACAAGGGTCGCGCAAAGTTACCGAAGCTCTTGAACAGGCAGCAGTCCACCTCACGAATGGTGGCCGCGAGGGCATTTTCACGCCCATGCTTCTGTTTGTCTGCAAAAAGCCCTCGGCTTAAACTTAGACTGATGCTCAGTTCTGCTGCCTGATGTGTGCCCCATCAGTGGTAGTTAGTGACACTGGTTCTCTCATTACTTCCTGTGGTACTGTCGATCATATTAGTGTTTAATGAAGAGACAGTAAACCTGTGGTGTCGCCAGTGAATTCATCTTACACAAAGATGCTTTTCACCCTTTTCAATCACCATTGACGTTAGTGGCACTGGCAATTTACTCGCACACAGTTGATACATCTCTTGGCCCTAATATCATTAAAACCATTTCTTATGAAGATTGATTCGACTAAATCTCCTGAATTCGCTGGCTAGACCCTTCTAATGCCTTTTGTAATGTACTCTCTTAGTTTGCCCGCAGTGTCTAAATTGGGTCACGTAATTTTTCAACCGCTCAGATCCGATCAGGACCGGTTTTTCCTCCACAAAATGGGCAAACGGAGAGCCGATGAAGGCGATAGCGATGTCGATATGGACGCAGAAGATCTCGTCCAGGTTGATTTCGACTTCTTCGACATCGTGGATGACGATTTCCTGACCATCAAGAACTTGTTGCGCCAGATGTTCTCGCTAGATAGCACCAAGTTCGATGTGAGTGCAGTGGCCCAGCTAGTGATTGATTCGCACTGTGGATCCACCATTAAAGCTGATGATGAGGAGTATAATGACGTGCTGGCATTGCTATCGGTGGTTGATGCCAGCGTGTCTCAGCATGCTCAGAACCCGGCTCTACACAGTCTCACGCAGTATTGGATCGAGCGCACCCAGGATGATGCTGAGCTCAATCGCACATTGCGGCGGTTGTTCAGCCCATCAACTTCATCATCGGCTCCGAAACGGGTAGGGATGGTGGTCAGCGAACGACTGCTCAATATGCCATTCGAAGTGGTTCCCCCATTATGGACGCTGCTTCGTGACGAGCTGGCCAAGGCTGGACAGTCATATGACTACTTGGTTGTTCCTACACGCAGATACAGTGAACAGGAGCCTGCCAAGGACCTGCGTACTGACTCGCGGAAGCCCAGCACTAAAAAGCCACGTGATGCCGCCGGCGGCCCACAACTGTTTCCATTCCATGCTGAGGATGATGTTCTAGATGAGCTGGCTGTTTCTAGTGCTAGTTTCGCTTTGGAAACACCAGTTGAGGCTACCGAGTCTCGTCGGGCGTTCCAAGAGAACGGCATCTATCCTTGGGGTCATCTCATTGTACTGGACTTCCGTAAACTTGACACAGTTGTTGAACGAATCACACAATTGCAGAATTCGGCGTGATTCAGTAAAGTTGTAATTACATCATGACTAGAGGTGACTTCAATGAACAATCTACTCTCATTCTTGAAGTTGAGTATGAAACCTTATAGGGGTTTTTTTTTCAGGAGCTACTTTTAGGTCAATAGCACCTTGAATTGCCCTGACTCGCTTGAAATGGGCCTGGTTTTGACTACTTTGTTTCATACACGTTGTTTTATGCTACGTTGATCAGTAGTTTCCGAATGCTACAAAGGTGGTTGTAAATTCTTAATAGGTTCTAGGTCACGTCAGAATATTATTGATGATCATATTATCTGAATGCCGAATTTGTGGTCAGTACGTCCTCAATAGACCATAGTTAAATCATGAAATGCCTATCTCGGCCCGCCTCGTGACGTAAGTAGTGCGTAACCAAGGCTACCCCACATATCAGCCGAGCCTGATGGAGACCCGGGCCGCATTTGCGCCGGCTGTAGTCGCTTTAAGGCCTCGGAGCTCGTCTCTGCTTGCTCAAACACCTCCTCGTGTGACCCAGGCTCTCAGTGAGGCCTATCCAATGCTAGTAGTCCTTGATACTGTGCTGGGCTGGATCACCTGGACTGGGCCCGATCCGTATCAGAGCTTCTTATTATGTGTTGGATGGTGGCTACTCGTACAGAACTGGTCTTTTCTAGTGTTATACTTTTGGCAGGTGATGGCTGCAGCCGCATGGGCTGCTGGAGTGGTGCTTTCAAGCCCCCCAGCAGTTCAGCGCGAGCCACCATCACTAGATGCCATTGTTGGGCGGTTGTCGAGTGTTTCGGAGCGCTGGCGGGTCCTTGTATCTCCTATATCCTCGACAAAGTTGCGTACTCGCGATATTGTGCGGTTTCTGGTCACTGCTATCGTTACTAGCCCACTATACATAGTGGGATCCTGGGCATGGTTGTGCCCAACATCAGTCTGCCTTTGGACTGGACTGATCTTTCTCACATGGCATTCGCTCTGGTTCCGGGTATTTCGCTCGATTTTATGGCGATGGATCGTGATCCGGCAAGTGGTGTTTTGGCTCACCGGAATTGATAACACGGACTCAGAAACAGTCATTGCATCTTCTCAGGCTGTTCAGGATGCCAAGGAGGCAGAAAGTGGTGTTCAGTTCACATATGTTCTGTATGAGAACCAGAGACGGTGGCTAGGGATCGGGTGGACCACCAACATGTTGGCTTATGAACGAGGTCCATGGACCGACGAATTATTGAATGAAACGCCTCCCCCAGAGTCCTTTACACTTCCAGATGCATCGGGGACAGGAATGGCCTGGCGCTGGGCCGATGATACCTGGCTGCTGGACCTCACCAATGATGGCTCACTGGTGCCGCAGAGTCGAGCTAAAACCTCGCCAGATCCCGCTGATGACGATGGATTCGTCTATTACGATAACACATGGACCTCGCCGGCCGCTGAGTCCACGTTTTCGAAGTATACCCGACGACGACGATGGATCCGCACCGCCGTTCTGGCCCCTGAAAAAGCGCATGATCCGCCAAAACACCGCAACCAGGCTCCAGACCAGACATCAAATCAGGCCCTTGACCATGACCCTGATCAGATGGAGCCTAGATATGATAGCTTAGAGGCTGAAACAACGTTGGTTAGTGAGGTCGAAGGATCCACAGCCGTGGAAAAGTTGGTGCTACGCCAACGACCCCATTCATAGGCCTTATATCAATGTAGTAGTTAGTATTAACGTATTACAGACCATGGGTCGACGCCAATAATGCGCCCAAATTGGGGGGTCTCGCCAAAGTCGCGATGGATATAACCGTGATCGTCAAGAAACACATTCACGTGCTGGGACAATTGGTCGGCATATTTTTTGACCTTAAAATGCCCTCTACCACAGATCACGTAGGCCACACGAGGGTTATGGCCCTCATTCTCTTCTAGGAGCCGCAAGCATGCCTCGAGACGGTCAATGGCAGCTCCCAACTCGTATCCATGCAGATCGATATACACCTCGGAACTAGGACGAGTGCGCTGTTCGAATAGCAGGGTACCAGCTTCGAGGCT
Organism: Wickerhamiella bombiphila; assembly: GCA_030561035.1. Lineage (NCBI taxonomy): Eukaryota > Fungi > Ascomycota > Dipodascomycetes > Dipodascales > Trichomonascaceae > Wickerhamiella > Wickerhamiella bombiphila. The sequence goes on from JAKTWK010000001.1 coordinate 622,104, forward strand.
ATCATCAACCATGCGTTTATGGAAGTCCTGGCCCTTTTTGCTGAGCGCTTTGGCGGCTGCTGGGTCGTTATGTGACCACGCATTTGTCGCCAACTGGAGATACTTGTTGCGTAGCTCCCCACTCTTGCGTGCTGCTATACGAAGATCCACATACTGCTGGTTTTCCCCAAATTCAGGATTTTTCCATGGCACCAGACGGGGTGCTACCACAGGAACCCGGCCTCGATTGACCACTGCAGCAACAGGAATAACGGGCACAGTTGCAGGAGAATTAGCGGTGCGTGAGCCCGAAACAGTACCTGATCCCTGTGATGATGTCTGAGGTGAGCCTGTGGAAGTCGGAGGAACAAATCCAGTCCGGTCCTTTTGAAGCATTGCCCCAAAGTCAAACCTTACGGGGGGTTTATGAGGAAGCTGCGGAGAAGTATTCGTTACTGTAGGAGCTGCTGGCTTCGTTCCCAGTGTAGGCAGAGCTTCCAAATTAGGTGCAGTTACCTGTTTTGCCGTTGATGGAGGTGGAGGTTCTCGCAGAGCCAGCTTGGCCATCACTTCCTCGGGGACCTCATGAAGGAACACGCAGTTCTCACCAGCAAGACAGCGGTTCTGAAGCCAAAACCGGCAGATCCTCTGGGCTATATCATGGCTATACATGCAATCAGAGCCACGCATGCATAGTCCCGACTGCAAGAAGTACTTGCACATGACCCGTTCGGCGGTCTGATCGCGAGTTAACAGCCGTTCCCTGACATCGTCATCGGGCCCAGGAGCTCCAGATGCCGCTCCCATAAGCATATCAACTGTCCTGCTGATATCAAACTCATTATGGGCCAGCACACGCTCGATATCCTGATCAGTAGCATCCTGGCCCAGAATGGATCGTAACAAGTTGTAGGGTGATTCGGTTTCAGGGGCCGTGCGAGAAGCTTCAGCAGAAGCAACCTCGTCTATATTGACCCATTTCTTTTGTTTGCGCTGGGGATGATTCGACACTGATCCCGCAGGCCCGGACCCAGAGCTTCCGCGCGACTCTGCCGACGCAGCTTGCCTCCTCGACATCACATGCTGCCGGACTTGCTCGGCATCAGGCAACCGAATCGGTTTGCTGGCACGAGTCCCTACGACTCGGAGTTTTGCTGGCTTGCGTTCTCCCGTACGGTGCTCCCAAAGTACGTCAAGCACCAGTCGATCTACCGCATCTTCATCGAGGTCGGGTTTCTGTGCCCGCACATACGCCTGGACTTCATCGATGCGGTCTTCCTCGCTTAGTTCTTGCGTTGTATCCGATCCGCCCAGAATCGCATAACAATGCTCTCGTATTGCTTCGTCCTCTGCCATTTCTCCATTGATCTGGATCAAGCTCTAGGTCGTACCCTGATGACTAACAGGATCCTGCTTATCGCCAGGGATCAGTTGAGAATATACGTCTTTATGGGGGAGAGACCCGGGTCATCAGTAGCATCTAAAGGATTTAAATGTATGTCGATAACGTATTAATTTGGACCAACTCGGTGAACCACCGCGTAGAGCGCCAGGAAGTCGCGGGGTGTGCCTGAACAACCTGCTTAACTCAGCGGCTAGTGAGGCCTTCCCCCTGATCCGGAAATGGAAGGGTCGGATGCGCACCGCGAGGACTTGTTAACGCGGCTTTACGTCCTTGCAGCGCATCCTAAAGGCATTCCCTCGGCTGCGGATGTGCAGAAGCTGCTGCCTGATGTGCGTAGGTTTGTAGCGGAGGCTCACACTGTAGCGGACGCCCGAGCCCTTCTTCCTGGGAACTGGGAGCCGCTGAACCGCGATCAAAGCTCGCCAGAGTCTTCCGAGTCCGTTAAGGAGGACCCTGAGCTGCCACCAAAGTCGCCGGAAGGGGTGCAAACGGGGTCCCCAGTCGCTGCTCAGACTAGCAGTCAGAAAGATCCTGATCCCGAAGCTCCTGGTCAAGCTGCTGAACCCGTTTCTAATGAAGATGGTACAAATATATCCCAGGAACATATGGAGGTGGACCAAGAGGCTGATCCAGTCCCAGATAATAAAGTAGAGACCGGTTCTGACGCGGCCCATCGTGCCGAACACACGCCTGGGACTGAACATCAGGAAGGTTCTGAGTCTCAAACTGGAGAAAAAGCTCCGGATACAACCAACACAGAGTCTGCGAAAGCCTCGATTGATGTCGACAAGCCAGAAGAAGCCAATCCTAATGGTGGAGACCAGGAGCAACCACCGTCCGAGGACCCATCCAAGCCTGGTCCTCAAGAATCTCCTCAAGAGTCCCACCAGGAGCCTCACCAAGAGTCTCATCAAGAGCCATCTCAAGTTCCTACGCAGGACACTGTGCATACTGAAGCTGCTGAACATGAATCAACGCAGGCGGAGACCGCTGAGAACGCAGATCGGAGCTCTGTTGCGCCAAAGCTTGACAAGTCTGGGCTTGGAAAGGGCCGCAATCATCCCGATTCTGCGTCACAAGAAGGCGAGCCACCTGCTACAACTGTTGCACCGTCAGAACTCACGAATGTCGAGGTTAGCATGCCCGATGCGGAGCTGGAAACGGGAGATCACGCTGATGCCGAAGAGTTCGAGGATGCTGCAGCCAATGAGCCTGGATACCGGGCATGGGTGGCACCTGAACGGGTTCCTGAAGACTTTAATGTGGGAACCCGATCACTGGCAGAACTCCAGTACAACGTGCAAAGTCTCCCACTGTCGAAACTGCTGTCGTCAGCCCACAAAGTGCTAACTACAGACGACTACAAGCTGTCGCTACTGGAGGGCAAGTTGACGGTAACTCATGGTCGAATCGAGGAGCTCAAGCGCGCGGATAAGTGGGGATTGCGTCAGTTCAAGCGCTTCGAGCCTCCTGCACATCCGAAACCCCATTGGATGCATGTCATTGACGAGATGCGGTGGATGCGTACGTGCTTCCGACAAGGAATGAGGTACAAGATGGCGTTGTGTCATGAGATGGCCAGTATGATTCGAGAGTACTGGAGTCAACGGGAGATTCCCGACCTTATAATTGTCGAGAATTACACCGGTGAATCCGCTAAAGCATCTGCTAAAATATCGGCTGGGGAGCTCACAGGCCAAACGGAGGGTCAATATGAAACCCAAAGTGAAGCCCAATCTGAAACTAAACCTGAAACTGAACCTACTATACCGAAGAAGCAAGACGATCCCGAAAATCACGAAAATCACGACAGCCATGACGTCCATCGCCTCGTTGACAAGCCAGCTGGCGAGCCCTCCAAGGAAACTCAGGTTTTGCATCGGCCCCGCACCACAAACTCTCTAGTTTTTGTTCAACCTGAGCTTCCACTGGTGTTGGATACGACCCGACTTGATGGGCTTTCGACTGAGGTGTTGGAGCAGCTGCCCGAACTTCCTGTGCTCGACGCCGACTCGTTGGCTACGTCTCAACAGGAGTTGGAGCTGCCGTTTGGCAAGTTTGTGCGTCAACCTGTGTCTGAAAGAGCATCTGAACCGTGGAGACGGGTACTGTTGCGTCAATTAGACCCCTCCGAGGCCTCTAAAGATGCTACACCTAGGTGGCTTGCCAATGATGATCTTAACGAGCTGGTTACACAGGACCACAAGGAGCCGGGACTTCGATTCCGGTCGCATGATGTTGAAGTAAGGGCTCCGCGGCCACCAGATACTCGCTACTTGAGCTTCCGAGTGACATCAATCTGGCTGCCATCTGAGGACCAGGAACTACAGCGCTTAGCCCGCGAACTCAGCTACAATTGGGACCTCGTGGCATCGTGCTTAAGTGACCGAGGTGCCACAGGAGGATATACTGCTAATATTGAGCGGCGCACGGCCTGGCAATGCTTCGAACGATGGCTACAACTGACTACAACGTTTGATCTCAAGGACCTTAAGGGTAGGTATGCTGAACAGGCCCGAATCTGGCTGGACCATGCGCAGAAAACGGCTAATTTGGCAGCTTCGTCGTCGGCTTCGGCTTCCGCAGCTTCGGCCAGGAATCGCAACCGTGCAATTCCACCTCCACCCCACACTCATGGCCACGGAACAGGACCAGTTGGCGCCATTGGAGTGGCTCAAGACAACCTCCAGCGTGGCCACAAGCGGCTACGATGGGCATCTATGCTTGATGGAATCCGGAAGATCCGGCGCAAGCGCGAGCAAGCGCCCAAACCGACGACTGGATCGTCTACTTCGGCAACTATTGCGGCTGCCCGACGCCAGGCCCAAGCTCAGGCCCAAAGCAGAATCACTCCAAGCCCAGCAGGTCGTGCAGGCAGTCCGCGTGCATCTCCTGTTCCTTCAGCGGCCGAAATGTCCCGCATCAAGTTTGAAAGGGACCGCCAACTCGCGGATCAGTACGCTCAGCAGCGTCATGCCGCGCAAATCCAGGCTCAGAGGGCTGCTCACAGGGCCCAGCAGGCCCGTGCACAGGCTCACGCTCAAACACAAGTGGCACAGGCCCAACCACAGTCCCATGTACAGCCTCAAGCTGGACCCCAGTCAGCTCATGGTAGGCCAGTGATTCCTGGACAGGCTCAACCCCGACCCAACACTCCTCAGGGAGTGTCTCAAGGCGTCGACAAGCGGCTAGAGCCACCATCCATTGCGGGGTTGCCAATGCCAGCATCTGTTGCAGCGGCTGCAGCCCGGCAAATGAACTCGAGCGCTGCCTCTGGAGGTCCTCCAGGCGCGACCAAGTCCGAAGAACTGCAGCGGCTCATGGTCGAGCGCAACCGTCAATTGATTGCCGAGGGTAAGTCACCAGTGCTTTCCGCGAATAATTTGATGTCACAGCAACACTTGCGAGTCCAACAAGCCCAGGCTCAGGCCCAAGCTCAGGCTCAGGCTCAAGCTCAAGCTCAGGCACGTGCCAGAGCGCAGGCCCAAGTTCAAGCCCAGGTACAAGCCCGTGGACAACCCCCGGGGCATCCAACAGGCGAACCAGGCCAGATTCAGATCAGCAGGGAGCAGTTAACGGCGCTAATGGCCCAGATCACCCAGAACAACCCGGATATCTCGCGCCAACAGGTCCAGCGACTGGCTATAGAGCATGCGCGACGATTCTGGCAAAACATGCGCCAGGGTGGATCTGGTCCAGATAGACCAAGCACAGCGTGAACGAACTGAAGCGGGCGGACCAGTCGGGCTCGCCCGCCTCTGCGCATTATGCACTTCTATGCGCTAGGCACTATGCACTACCATGCACTATTATGCACTATTTATAACGAATCTTTAATGCGTAAAATACAATCTTCGATGCGGCATGGACGTGGACATGGACAAAAATCCCCTAATTACCTTTATTTAATAGGATACAGTGGGTTTTATTGCTAATATGAGTGGTAGTCAGAGTGAGGTTGACCTTGTTTCATGTTCTATTTATTACCTAGAAATATGTAAATTTGGGTCATTCATATAGGCCCATTACGCAGGATTTAGACTGTATCCCCAAAATATTTGAGCTAAAAGAGCTAATGGTTAGAGAATGCAGATGAGTTCACTAATTTACAGGCGTGTCTGTACAATTCTCATGCGCAGATAGGTATCTAAGGGACCATTTCTTTTAATACCTCAACCACCCACCCACCCGGTCACCTCAGGTCACCTGAAGTTCCAATAGCCCCAATAGCCCCAATAGCCCCAATGACCCCGATGGCACCTAAAGGCACTTGAGTAGAGCCAACAGAACCCACAGACCTAAGAGTACCTAGTAGCTGTTGAAGACACCCATTAAAACTAGGGACCAAGAGGATTTAACCAGATCCATAAGAGCCCAAATGAGCACAAACGAACACAAACCAAGAGAAACTTATAGGATACTTAAGTCTCAACACAAGTACATTTACTGGATTAAATACTACTCAGGCTTGAAGGTCCCTGGCATCGCCCGAAGCTGTGCGCGACTCGATTCCCCAGTTATAATTTACGCGCCATCTCAATCTTGGCGCCGTGCCTGAGCCCAGGATGCGCATGCGTTGGTGAATCCCCGCGCTCTGGCGTGGCAATAGCTCGGTGCCGCTCTGAGGATCAATTTCAAGGCTGAGCGAGCGCGGCTGAGCAACCTCCAGTCGCAGGTTGGTGATCTTCTTGTCACTGGGGTTGGACATTACAGCCTCAACTGCTACCCCATTGGTTACTTTGGTCACAAATAAGTCAACTTTGATTGTACCATCATCCCATACCGTCAATGCGGTGGCAGATGATGTTGATGATGGCGCCGAGGCCGCTGAGGGGGACTCACTGGAGCCAATAAGATCGCCAAAAAGGTCAGTGCTAGCAGCTCTCGAGTGATCCACAACATCAGCAGTAGACTGCGCAGAAGAATAAGCAGCAGATTGTCCCGGAGCCTGGTCTCCGCCTAGCGTAAGCCCATTAAATGACAGGCCCAATAGGTCAGCACCTGCAGGGGCAGAGCTTCCTTCTGAAGCAGCAGGAGCATTGAAATCATCATCAATGTCAATTAGTGATGTGGGCTGCTTCTGTACAGGTGCAGAGTCTCCGGATACTACTACATTGGAAGCACCTGTCCAGTCTCCATGAGCCATCAAATCACACTTGGTAAGAAGACCCGAGATATATTGGCGCAGAGTTTCGACCTTTGAAGCCGCCTCTGGGTCATCATCAACCTCTTCCTTGGCAATTCGCTCGAGTTTGGGCTCTGCGGACTTGAGGCTAGCCGCAAGTTCGCTGAACAGCTCGTCAGGACTATCCTCGGGACCCCGATTTGCCAGCATTTCGTCGAGAATCTCCGCTTTACGACGAAGTTTATCAACCTCCTGGGCCACCTTTGCCCGGTAATCAAGTTTGGTGTCACGGAATCCCGCCATGATCGACATCAGATGGTTGGCCTCTTTAAGATCAGCGGGAGTGCCACTGCGAATCAGTTCTTGGAGCTTGGCTTCTTGTACAGCACGATCCTCTTCCTCAAGTTCTGCCGCGGATTTGAGCGTCTCACTCTCTGGAGCCGTCAAAACAGCTGCATCATCACGGCTGATCTCAGGGAACATATATCCCTTGTAACTGAGTAGGCGGTGCATATCTCTGATATAACCAAAATCGTCACGATGCTTGGATGTGGCACATAATGTCACTTTCCACTCCTCAATGCACTCGAGAATCAGTAACTGGATGCGGGTGTAGTGTAAGGGGGGCTTTTCAGGGAACCGCTTGACCAGTTCATTGAGAAAGTCTTTGCGGCTAATTTGTAGGTGGAACGGATATCCACAGTTCTTAACACATACATCGAGCACAGCCACAGCCAGAACAGCGACGTGCTGGTTCCAACTGTTGATGAACTTCACGATAGTATTGGCGGCTTCCCGGGGGGCCACCCCCTTTTTCTCATTTATGATGTCGGCAATCTGCAAATTCAGGCCTAGATCGGGTTCTCGGAGACTAGGACGGCAGGCCCGCTCAATCAACTGCTTGAGACGAGCAATTGAAGTTGCCCCTTCACCGTGCAAGCCACGTGGCTGGTCGTACGGGGTGTCCAACCGGAACCGATCCGTGTACGAAGCCGGTCCACTGCTTCGACTGGTGCTACCTCTGCTATTGATACGACTTGCAGAGGGTCCAGCCACATCGTCAGTGTCAGTATAGTGTGATGGCATCCTCAGGCCCCACCTTAAGAGCGGCAAGTGGTCCGGAGCTCGTGCTGACTGTTGGTGGTTCTGGGGAGAGTGATAAGCACTTGTCGTTTTATGCACAATACCTATGCGTAGCTTACGATCCGCATTATACTTCTTTATGCGTATTCTTAGGTTATTCCACACTTCATGACGCTAATTTCTACGCATAATATTACGCACACTTACCTTGACCATGTATTAGCTGTCGTATTACGCATTAGTCTCATGCACCTTGATTATGCATTTCTGCTAGATAGCAGATTTATGCACTAGGGTTATGCACCGGAGGTATGCAATAAAGTCTCCAGCCCGCTGATACTGACGAGGATATTATCTTGTCTCCACACTCAAAGAATACTAGGAGTCAACACCTAATGATATTAGGGGTATTAAGTATTTTGGGATAGCCGAGTGCATTTTAGCCAAGTATAGGAGGAACATTGCTCAGAGAACCATCTGAAGAGTGTGCCAGCCTACAAACCGACAAAATTGGACCTAGAAAAAATTAGACAATGCACCAATCTGCGTCTGATAATTGCATCCTAAGAATAGCATGCAGGTCAAAGAGCCGCTCTGCAAACCCTCGCCCGAGCCTGGGGTTTCCAGGGTTTTGACTTCTTTCATGTGCCATCATTTACATCGACCAGTTTACCATCATTTCTTTCTTCTTTAATGCCCACGTACGTTTGTGAGAGCTGCGGCTATAAAACAACGCGTACATTCAACTTCAAACGCCATTGCCATTATCATGCAATGGTTCGCGCCGGGGCGGCCAGGCCAAAGCTGCCTCGAAGAGCGCAGGGACCACGGAGTATTTCTGGTCTTTCCGACGCGTCTTCTGTATCTATTGTCGGTTTATCGCATGTTGAAGACTTCCCTGATTCCGGAACCCCCCGTGAATACGGATTACTAGCGTCGGTTACAAGTCCAATATCCACTCTGGGCAGCACCACCATCATAAATCCGACTGATCTGACTTTAAAAAAGACCACAAGCCAAGATGAAAACTACTATACTACCATTACTACCACCACAATTCATCCGAAACCGCCACCATCTGGACCTTACATTGGAAATGGCTGTCCCGCTAATCTGTCTAAGACACCCCAGGGGCATGCATTGATCAATACTCCGTCTCACTCTCCAACCCAGCCCCAAAACGAGAACACCCCCACGAATCCCCCACCCATGAAAATGCCTCCTGTCGATATTCATTTGGACTATGGTGGGCTATTAACACGGGTCGAAGAAGTGGAAGCCTGGAGAATTCATATTGATAGCATTCTGGCCCATTTAGGGGCGGTTTTTCGCACCTAAGATGGCTACCAACCCATCCGAGAGTAGATCAAAGTCGTATAGACTTATTGATAGACTATGGAGCCTTGGATCGTCTGTTCTACCGATATCGATGACTGACTGACAAGGTCGATCGGTGATGCCCCCCTGACTCATTCGATCCGACTTCCGTCTATATAACATCTCCATACGATTAACGTGACGGCATGGCGTTATTACGAAGGTTTTCTACCGCAAGATTAGCGGCTCAGTTGGCGCCGCTTCAGGCCTCGAAGCTCCAAGTGCACCCTGTGGCCCAGCGCAAGCAATATCCACCTCCGGAGGATCTGGTGTTCGGCCATGTGTTCTCCGATCATATGCTAACGGTGGAATGGGATTCGAAAGCGGGCTGGCATGCACCTCAAATCGTCCCATATGGCCCGCTACAGCTTGATCCATCCTCGTGTGTGCTACACTACGCGTTCGAGTGTTTCGAGGGCCTTAAGGCATTCCGCGATGTGAATGGCAAACTACGGATGTTCCGTCCCGACAAGAACATGGAGCGGATGAACACATCGACGGATCGGATCTGTTTGCCTACGTTTGATCCGGCAGAGGGCGTAGAACTGCTCAAGCGCTTTGTCAAATTCGAGGAAGCGGCCATCCCCGACCGCCGTGGCTTTTCATTGTATCTGCGTCCCACTGTTATTGGTACTCAACCCACTCTGGGAATTTCCGTGCCTCAACATGCAATGCTGTTTGTTATTGCTAGCCCGGTGGGCCCATACTACCCTACTGGTCTGAAGGCTATCCGCCTGGAAGCCACCGATACTGCTGTGCGCGCCTGGCCTGGAGGCGTGGGTAACCGCAAGCTTGGTGCCAACTATGCGCCGTGTGTGCGCCCACAGCTCGAATCAGCCAAGCGTGGCTACCAGCAGAACCTTTGGCTGTTCGATGGGTATCTGACGGAAGTGGGCACCATGAACCTGTTTCTGGTGTTCCAGAACGCTGATGGAACGCGTGAACTAGCAACGCCACCCCTGGATGGTACCATTCTCGAGGGAATCACGCGGTTATCGATTCTGGAACTGGCTCGTCAGCGTCTGGACCCGAAGGAGTGGCATGTCAGTGAGCGTAAGATCCACATCTCCGAGGTGGAAGAGCGGGCTGCCAAGCACGAGCTTGTGGAGATTTTCGGAGCCGGAACCGCTGCAATCGTGTCGCCGGTCAAGGAGATTGGATTCCACGATCACCACATCAGCGTGCCACTTCAGCCCGGAAAGGAGGCAGGACCGGTTACTGAAACCGTTCAGAAGTGGATCCAGGATATTCAGTATGGCGTTGAAGACCATGAGTTTTGCCAGTTGGTGGAGTAATTCGGTGTCTGAACACCATAGCTTGGCATAGTAGACCAATCTGAGCGTAGATCCATTCAGACGCAGACCAATTCAACCGTGAAAAGGAATTGTTAAAATATCTAGATGAAGATTTAAATAATATAATATAGCGACTTTGGGATGCTAAGATGTTCTGGGATAAGTCTGGATTGGATCCTTTGGCTTGTGTGGTGGTGACCAGTTGATACCGTGTTATCTGGGTGGTCAAATTATTGTATTATATTTACGGTTTTATTTGATAGGTTATATTAATATTCTCTCCTTTTAGTAGCATTAAGTGTACGTAAGGTAGGACTTTGGGGTTGGGTGGATCTGGCTCTTAGGGCGGTTTTTTTTGGACCGGTATAGCAATCTGGAGAAAAGCACAGGTAAATTATAGAGCCTTACCTGAAAAGGACGATAATTTCATTTTGAGATTTTGCTTGTATTACTATGTTGGAATAATGCCGTAGTGGTATCTTGAAATAATGTCATAATAGACGTATGTGTCTTTCTCAAAGGCCCAAGTATTTCAAGTTCTGGTAGTTTCGAAACTCAGTGAACGTCCAACTCCCAGCAACCTTTCCTTTATTCAATTAACCAGAACTCCCAACACATATGACTACCGACTAGCACGGATGTTAAGTTTCCCACTAGGGTCCTTACCTCGCCTACAATGACACAATTTAAGTTCATCAAGACTCTGCTAGAGTATTACTAGCCTATTATTAGGGGATTGCCCGGATTGTCACTCCCTGAATGGGGCTGTTTGGTGCAGAATTGTTCGCGTGGACGTTGTATGTGATTGGGCCAGTGGTTCTCGTTGAGTCCGAAACCAGGCTCATGGGCTGATTAGTCCTGGAATCTGCACCACTGCTATTGGTGTAGAAAGTTTGCGTGCTGTGACTGCTTTTTGTGTGGTTGCTTTTAGAAGCGTGATTGCTTCTAGAGGTATGACTGGTCTCGGGAACGAGGCTTGCCTGGTTGCTTTGAGCAGGGTAAGCTGCATCACTGCCACCAGCCTTATTATTATTTGTTCTGGAATTGGGGTTACTGTTGTGGTGCGAGCTCTCAAAAGTGGGAAAAGATTCGGGATTGGTAGAGTCGGAAGCGCCCTTGGAAGTACCATTCACATTAGCAGAACCGTTTAGATCCACAGAATTATTCGGACTCATCGATCCATTGAGATTGTTTCTGGTTCGGGCTCGGGCTTTGGAAGCAGCGTCTGGTGTTGTATTCAGACTGCTCGATCTACTTTTAACGCTCTGAGGACTGCCTTTGACACTCCTAGCGCTACCATTCTCATTGCCTGTGAGACTGGGGCGGTGCTCAGACCGCAGACTTGCTCTCCTCACTGGCTTGGCTTTCACTTGGTCTTGGAGTGCGCGCTCCAGTACCTTGCAGTACTGCGTATATTGGCCCGATTGGTGCAAGAGGAACTGAGATCGACGTTCCCAATTGTCCATAACGCGCTGAGTGACCGTCCATCCCGAGGGAAACAGTGCCAAAAGGGTTCCAAGTTGAGCGTTATGAGCCACGAGCTCCTGATCCATGTCGTGCACGTACTCTTGCAGTGATAGGAGCTGCTGATCAGTTTCTAGGCTTGAGTGAAGCAACGAGTTCTGACGAGGGTGCCAAGTGTGTACAACAATGCGTTCATTGCCAATTATCATGGCATCAGAGCCCGCATGAGCCACTAGCAAGTGTTGATCGGGAGATTCATGGGCAATCCGCCACAACTCAACAGGGCGGTCCCAGCCGAATTCCGTGGTGGAAATCATCTCTGTAGGTGGTGGTTTCGATAGTCTAGCCGCCCAGTAATTGCATGTGTACACGTATTCGTCGGCCACGGCTGCTGATCCTGTTCGGAAATGCATTGCGCGACCATCTGACAGTGTTAGCGACCATTCCGGGCTATTCGCACTGTGCTGGGCAATTGAATGCATCAATCTGAACGCATGCAACAGCTTTGCCCGGCTCATCCAATCACCATCGCCAGTTGAAGGTCGTTTAGATGATGCCACATGATAGAGGCGAAGCTGGCCACGGTCAACCAGCGCAAAGCACTCGGTCCAGTTCGACCGGAATCCGGTTCCCCACAATCCCCGTGTTGTTCTGGCACGTCTCTGAGACCGTGGGCCGCCCTGGTATTCCAGGGGACCCTCTTTAGACCATGGAGGTCCTTGAAGTCGCATTTTGTGGAGTCCCAATGCAGCGGCTGTCGGATCTTCATCTTCGTCACCAAAATTATCCTCTGGAGGAATAGGAGTTGGAGAGGTGGATACTACACTGGATCGAGAATGTGTAGACGCAAAGCTATAACGAGAACGCAGTGAAAAGCTGTGACGTTTAGTGGAGTTCAATGAGGCAGTACTGGCCATTAGCGCAGACTGTGGTCGTCGCGATGACTGTCTTCGCTCAAAACCACGCTCAGAAGGATCCACAGGCGCAGATTCGAGTTCGTGTGCTCTCACTGAGGTGTAGAAGAGCTTCAGCAACCCACGCATCTGGTGTTGCCACTCCTGACGTGTATATGGTCGCGAATCATCAATGAATGTAGTTTCTGAAACCGGATCTGGGAGTTCACCTTCGGAAGCGAACTGTTCAGGATTGGTGGCCGCTTCTGGTAACGAATCCATGACACTTTCGACATACTGGCGGACACTGATTCGAACATGTCCCGCTTCCCGAGCTCCATGAAGATCCTGGTTAAGGAGAACTAGCGAGTATGCTAGTCGGTGAATGATATCTGTACTTCGGAATGCGTGACGTGGATTGCAAGTAACCCATCGCTCAGCAACTGCACCCAAACACCGACCAATCTGCTGTGTTTCACCTTGTAAACGCACCCGAAGACAAAACTGACGTAGTGCTACTTCTAGAGACTCTCCTTCCCAGTTGAATAGTCTACCAAGACTGTGAAGAACCTGGCGGTTCCAGTCCACATTGGCTCCTAGCCATGCTGTAGTACGCATTTCCGGTGTGCTTGGTGCCATCGCATGGAATATTGTTACAGCCAATAGGGAAGGACTCACTGTCACTTTAGAAGCCTCTGCAAACTGTGATTCATCTGGACACTCGTCCTGCATCGTCGGCGGCTCGCGATATTGCTTTAGATCGTCATCCCAGTGCTGCGGAGGTGCCCCCTGGATTCCTGTGGACTGCGTAGTTTGGCTGATTGTACTTGAAGGCCTGGATTTTCGTGGTGAAAAGCCCAGCCGGCTCAAAGTGGAGCTCAGCGCCCGCATTGGCGTGTGTATACGTGACAGGGCGGGGGATGCTGACTTAGCGGAAATTTGAGGTTCAGGAACGCGTTGTTTTGGTTTCGGGAAATCGCGCGTTGCCCAAATGTGGGCCAAGTAACCGGGTTTGGGGGTCCTGAATTCCATGCAGTTTGGCCCCGCACTTCGAACTTTATCTGACTCTCTTTTTTTTGCTATCGATAAGAGAAAACGTCCGCCTTTGACGTGGCGCGTCCGGTCGAACCTCAAATTCAGCGCTATTAAACCCACCAGAGTTATCAGGGGCATATGTAACAGGCTTCATATCATCACATGACCATATTCGACCCCAATAAGGCCCCATAAAGTCCCATAGATTTCCATATCCGGTTAATACCTGGGGCTGTATCTTATGCAAGTGCACCCCTGCTAACGTAACATGGTGATTTTTGTGGGGTATATAGGAAGGAGATATCGTAGTGATAGAATGGTAATGATGGATAAAATAGACCGTACTCTGCTTCGATTAACGGTATAAATTTCCTAAATTGGCGTTGAACAAATCTAGGGTGTACGTCGAGACTACCGTATTGGTGCTTGAGGCGGGCAGAACCCGAATCTGGGTGGGCGGCTGTGCTACAACTAATCGGATATTTCGGTACATAAGGATACCTAGAGATTATGAACCTATATATGTGTGCACTTGACCTTAATATATGAGCTTGAACCATCTTGAAGGAAGTCCCATATTGGCCTAAAAATCCATGGGCGTAGATACTATATTTATGCCAAATAAAAAAGATATGCACGCACTGCTGATCTAAGCGAAGAGTTGAGGTTCACTTCTGGGTTTTTTGGGGATGTCACGATGGATATACCATGTCTCAAAGATAGCTTAAAGACCATTCACATAATATATGTATCTTGATTGGAAATTTCACAAGCTTTAGTGTTGGGATTTAGCCCACCCAGACCAGATTATAATGTTGACCCAATATATGACTTAAGACCCGGCATCAAGGACCCAAGACTTCGAAGGGCCCACTCTGAACCTTCTAAAAGCTCATGCACGTATCAAAATATCCTAATATACGGCTATATTATATGTCCCCCTTCCTTATATCCTTAACAAATCACCATTAGACCAGTGGCTATAGGCAGTCTAGACAACGTGCTCTGACGTAAGCGAAGATCAGCCTGAACCCTCACCGTTCGGGCACGCTGCTAGGTTCGAATGTCGTTTCTCTTTGCCAGAAGCAAGCCTAAAACGCTACCCGAAGTGGTATTTGCACTTAACGAATGGGCACAGCGCCTCGATACGAAGCGTCACCCTGCTGAACAGACTGACGCATCGCAACGACGTCAGGCTGCCGAGGAAGTTGCCCGTCTTCTTGTTCATATCCGGCGGGTATGGGGCCCAGAAAATGCAATAGAGGATCCAATAACCCCCGGACCCTCTGGAAGTGGGGCCGATGATGGCCGTGTAGAGCCTGACCAAATCACGGCGCTCGCCAAGGAAGTGTATGCTACGAATGTGTTATCTTCACTACTGACGGCTTTACCGGCACTAGAATTTGATTCACGACGTGATACGGCTAGTCTATTTGGGTTTCTGCTCCGAAGACCGCCTACTGTGGAGTATTTGCTCCACAAGGCCCCGCATATCTTTGACCAGTTAATCCGGTTGGCGGGCAATTCTGAAGTCCACCGTACCGCTGGCCACATATTGCGTGCATGTGCAAAGCATGAGCCCCTGGTAGCCTATATCATGGACCTACAGCGGTTCTGGCGGTTCTTCCAGTATATTGACGATGTGGAGTTCGAAGTTGCCACGGACAATTTCTCGACGTTCCAGGAGTTTCTGCGCAGTTTCCCGGACCTGACATCACGGTTCTTGGTGCGCCATGCCGACTATTTCACTCAATGCATGAATGGGCTGATGCGCTCGCCCAACTACGTGGCTAAGCGCCAGTCACTGCGTCTTCAATTCCACCTGGTTCGCCAGCAGCGCAATCATGAATATATGATATATTACATGGATAACCTCGATAACCTGAAGTTGGTGATGCGATTGATGCGAGACCGGTCCAAAAATATCCATTACGAGGCGTTCCAACTGTTCAAAATTTTTGTCGCTAACCCGAACAAGCCACGTGCCATTGTGGACGTGCTCACTCGGAACAAAACCAAGCTGCTCGAAGTACTGGATGCTTTACAGGGCGGTGGAGACCGCAAGGATGATGAGGTATTTAAGGATGAGCGCCAATTCTGCATGCGCAAGATCGCCCAGCTGCCTGACCTACAACCACGCTCACCTCAAAGAACTAGCCCGCCAAATCTTTCGCCGCAACGCTCTCCACAACGTGCAACATCTCCGTCTCGAGGTCAGGGTGTCCAAGCAGCCAACGCTGGTCCTCAACGACCAGTATCTCCTTCTCGTGCCCAGGTGCCTCCTCAGTATGGCCAACAGGGCCCTCCGACACCTGTAATGGGCACACCTATCCTTGGAACACCAGTATTAGGCACTCCAGTGCTTGGGACGCCATTGCAGGCTCATGGAACCTCTCAACTAGCTACTCCTGGACCCCCAGGACCACAACAACTTCCAGGACAACTTCCAGGACCTCCCACGGGTCCTGGACCGTTTGTTGGACCAATACCTGCGGGGTCTCCAGGACCATCTGGACACCAAGGTCTGGGAACCCCCATTCAATCCGGGCTTCGACAACCGGGCCATTCTCAGCAGTCCCAGCAGCTTCAGCAGCCTCAAATCCAGCAGCCCCAGCAACCTCAACAATCCCAACAAAGTCACCAGCATAGCCATCCACCCCCTAATTATGGACAGGCACCCAGTATCCTCAACCTCGGGCAGGCCCCGCCAGTGTTGAGCCAGCAGCGCATCCCCGACTTTGGACCTCACTAAATTCCTAAAAAAATAACATCTACTCGGTAGTTTTAAGTTCGTATCAGTAGATTAGGGAAGAATCTAAGCCCGCTCGGGTGATCATCACGGCAAAGTTCGCCCGCCCGCTCTGCCAGCAGAAGTTCTTCCATAGCGACCGCAAAGCTCCAGCCAAACCTCTCACTGGCTTGTCTGGCACTCACACCAATAGCAGCCTGCCATGGCTCCAAACGAGCAAGCCAGTCGGCGATTCTCTGGCGCGTGGCTAGCCGGCGTCGGTGCACAACAACTCGCAACGCACTATCACCTAGAGGCCGGACTTCAACTTCTGGAGCATCCAGTTTTGCTGGAGACCACTGTTCGAGAGCTTTTCCTAGCTCTTCAGGGGTTACCAGAGCCATTCCGCGTCGGCGATTGAACTCGGCAAACAGGTCTGACAACGCCAGCGTGCCACCTGCGCGATCCAATGCACCGCCGTCCACGACAAACTCCAGCAACTGGCGAGCCAATTGCTCAGTTTCAGCCCCCGAAACTCGGCGGCAAAGCTCAATCGGCCCGAGAAATGGCGCCATGGTTCGGGTGACAGGGAAACTGACCATCGGTAGGCCTAATTGGGCCATCAAGCTGGAAATCGGGCCCTGGATAGACGTTACAGGGCCATTCAACTGATCATTGTTTAAGAGGGAGCGTAATCCAGTGCGAATAGCTGTTGTAGATACTGAGGACACGCCCGATGGGGTCGGGGTAGGTGTGCTCTGTTCAGAATTCCGGGAACGTGCCACATTTACAGCAGTATTAAGTCGATCCATGAATATATGAGATCCTCCTGAGCGAAAACTGAGGCGTACAAGGCTTCCAAAGAGCGTGGGTTCTGCGGTGACTGGGAGTGTCTTGAGGGGAGTCCCGCACATCTCGCACCGGTCCATATCGGGATGATTGGCAAATGTGCACCGAGGACACACTCCTAGTTGTCGCTGAGATCCCTGCCCTTTATGTTCTATGCGTGGAGCATTATCGGGAGAGCCATGATCTGGAGCCATTTTGCCCTCTCTAATCGCCACGGCATTGCGAATCACATCCTCGTCCGCTCGCACACCGCACATCTCACATACCGGCATCTCACTTGTTCCATGAACATATTGGCGTCCAAGTTCATTAGGAAATGAGCAGATCGGGCAGACCCACGTTGCTCCATGGACGATCGCTGGCGTGAGCTGCCGGTCACTGTCCACAATTAACAGTGCAATTTTGGCACTGTTATTGAGTCTACTCGGTACGTAGGATAGATCAGCAATATCACAGAGCTCTGCAGCTGCTGCGCCTTCTCGTAACGTTGCAGACACCACACATACACGCTGGGTCGTCAAGTATGCCCATCCTTGAATGGCTGGTTTACGGGCATCCTCGCCATCATACAAGGCAACTTCAGGCTGAGCAACCACAAACTCCTCTCCGTCACGCAATGCCGGGCGAACTCCGGCAGTCAGGTCCGGGCGGCGCCAGCCCATCGCTGGCGGAAGATATGCGAGGGTGACGGTGCTATAGAGTATGAGGCTACGCGTACCGCATAACGATAGTGGCATTCGAACCCCATGTGTGATATACACTACGCAGAACGCAGTATCGAAGTTAAGGAATTATCTATTACGGTTAGATATATACATTGTCCGTAGTTATTCTGTGTTCCGAGCTTCGGCTGCTTGAAGGGCATCCCGAACCTCTTCCAATCCTGGAGATCCATTCAGAGTTCCAGTCAGAGCATCAGAAAGTCGTTGTGTGCGCTGCTCCTGATCTCGTGCACGCGCTTCCTTAACGCCCTGCTCTACATTTACCACAGCCATGTGTGAGCGTAGGTGTGCAATCTGGCCTGATTGGAAGTTGGATGATGCACCGAACAGACTGTCGACCTTACGACTCAGCTCATCTGTGCTAAGGATGAAAGAATGCGCGCCATGATATAGTTCCAGGACCTGCGAATTCAAACGTTCCCGCTGCTCACGCTCGGTCTGAAGGCGGTTCTGGGCTCGTTTTAATTGCAGCTCTGCTTGTTGTTCCTCTGTACGTGGTTGCACCATTGCACCTGCTCGCAGCGACTCCTCGATCGAGGGCATCGTCAGTAGCGTTGCCGCAGACTCTTTAAGCTGCGTACTCAACGCCTCGTGCTCCTCCTGTTGCATGTCCCGCCGCTTTTGTCGGAACTCCGCTGCCTGTTGTTCAGCGCGTTCGTACGCTTTGAGCGAATCAGCGAAATATGCCCGCCGGACCTGGGAAATATGCTCTTTCCATGCTTGTGACGCCGTCGCAGATGAATTCTTCTGCTTCTGTGGTGCTTTAGAACTTCTAGAGATGCGCTCAGCTACCGACATTGGCGTGCGACCAGGAGGAGCCGCTGATGATCCGCGAGGTGCCATACTCGGGTCTTCGAAGTGCGTGGGGATCTTGCGGATATGCTCCTGCTCAAATAGCGCCTTGATCTCGGGAACCACTTGGCGTGGCCGCGGCAAAACACCGGACTTGGAGCCCACGCGCACGACTCGAGGCATTTTTTGTCGGCTTGAAAGATCACCTTGGGGTGAGGTAAGCGCTAGCTCGAATAGCAGTGCGTAAGATTAGGTGTATAGCACCAAGTGCATAATAGGGTATGAGATATATGCTTAACACTTAAGCCATCATAAATTAAATAAATAAATCTGGCGGGCATTGATATCAGACTGGTCGATTTATTGGCCCCATACATGATAGATCAACTCAGATATATCTGGCCGGATCTTTCGGCGCGTGATCTGGTCTTGTGTTGCCGCAGATATCATCATGGGTCGTTCTGAAGCTGCTAGGGCCTGGTATGCATCGTAGAGATGCATTGGTGTGGGGTACAACTGCTGGATAACCATCGCTTTTTCCGGGGTAATTCCTTTAATCGTAGTTAGCATCGTTCGAAAGATCTCACCCACAGTGCGCAACTTGGACTTGCTCATACCTTCATGGAAACTATCGTAGTCGATTCCAACTTTGGCAGGCTCACCCACACTCTGGCGTGCCAAAGTCATGGACTTCTCGAATGTCTCAACGTGAGGAACCATCACATGCAGATGGTGCAATGCATACTCAGACTCTAGCATTCTCGTCATGTTCGCCAAGTACCTAACAGTATCCAGCTGGCCACTGGTTATTTTGAGCTCGAATCCATGCAATATTAGAGTCTGTGACATGGCAGTACGGAACTTTTGGTTCTGTTCCTTGAACAATGCACGATTCGAGGCCGTCTGTTCGTATTCCACAAGGTATACAACGTGCTGTAACGTGGACTTTGCAAGTCGCATCTTTTGCTCAGCATATCGGCCATCATGAATACTCATTTTGAGGTCTTGTAGCGTTTTCCGCTCTATGGCCCAGTCGAGCACGGCTCTGCGGCCGGTCGAAAGATGCTCGGCCACCCACAGCGCATCACTAACACTGAGGGCCTGCTGGTTGACACGAACCCCAGCCTTTTCCAGGTCTTCCACAAATCCCATACGATTATGCTTGTCGGCAATCTCACGATTATCGAGTAACAGCTGGATCCGGTAATCCCCGGGCGCCCATACCATCTCGAACCACGTATTGGGCTGCACAGATGGCCGAGGCATTGCTGGCTGCACAGCAGGCCATTGAGCACCTGGTTTGAAGAATAATGCCCCTTTTTTCTCAGCTTCAATGCTAAGAAAGCGGTCAGCCATGCGCCTGCCCCGCTCATCGAGTTGGTAGCGGGAGTTATGCAAGTAAACCAACCCATTGCGATGCAACGTTGCCAGAATTACACCCAAATTCGGTGCTATACGGCCATCATTAGATTCTGCCAAGCGTGGCCGTACTAGCCGTGAAAGTTCCGATTTGCCTAAACCATCCATGGTAAGACCTTCCTTCTCCGTACGCCGTAAGCATATAAGACAGTGATATGCAGGGGACCCATGTCTTGGAACATATTCTCTAGTTGGTTTCCGGCTATTGACAACATCTCCAATATCTCCATTTTCTCCAAGTGCTGTGGAGCCGAGACGAATTGGTTGTCTTTCGGATGTCTTACGTTTTTCATCATCGAGTGATATTGGAAGTGGGACCTCTGGATGTTCTGAGCAGTACTTTTGCGTCTTTGCGGTAAGCATTGCAATCGTTTTCGCTCCGATTCGCGGTAACTTGTAAAGCTCTAGGGGATCTTCGACTTCGGCTGGAGCAGTACTGCGCATCGATTCGAGGGCTTTTTCAAGGCCATGAATAACATATTTAGACTTGTCTTTGGCTATAGCTTCTTCGAGGGCTTCACTGATCCACCGCTCGCACAAGTCACGCCAGTTCATCACTGTACGGTGGTGGACTCCGGGTGACGTAAGGGACGCGTCGTGAAATTTGTCGCAACGGAAGGTCACTTTTGTACTTTATATAAAGGAGAATTTAATGGTTTCTAATGTTCATAGAATATAGTTAGCCTGGCGTGATTAGTTTGTAACGTGTTTAGAGTGTGCTGTGGTTGATTCGGTTTAAGTCGTTACAATATGTACACCCAAATCACCGAGGAATACTCATAAAGAATCTGCACTTCACACAAAGAGAGACATTTTGATAGTTTCATCACATCAAGAATTCATATATCCCTGGTAAATATCGCCAATTAAAGTCCACATTGGGCTTCATGGTACCTCAGGAACCACGATGATCTAATCATAGGTGTGGCTATGCACATGAGCGCGGCCATTCAAAGGTCTCCATCCCGTAGTTCTCGCAAGCGTTCCTTCGAAGAAATGGAACGTCCAGGCCTGGTACAAACAGTGGGATCGTGGGTGAGTTCTTTGTTTGGGAGATTGTCTGCTCCAGCTGATGCTGAGCCCACTAAAGACATTCCGGGTGAGTTTCCTCGAGACAATAACTTGTCCGAATCACGGCATACTGGGGAACCAGTAGCCACAGGAACACCTCTTAAAGCTCCCAAGCCTATGATTGACCGCGTTAGACCATCGATTATTCCTGCAGAGCCGTCACATGCCGATTCATTGCATCAAGAGTCGGATTCACTTCTAATGGAGCCTTCGTTCATATCCCCACCTGATACTGATGTGGGTCAAAAGTTATCAGTGCGACTTCGAGAAGTTTTTGAACACAAACTACCCCCTCAAGAGTATCAAACACATCAAGTAGCCCGGCCTCGTTCCCATCTCTTCAGCAACCTTCCAAATCGCGTTAACACCTTGCGAAGACCTCGAATTATCGATGGACCGACATCCTGGGCAGAGCTACACCGTCGCAAGGAATTACAGTTACGACAGTATCGTGAATGGAAGCGCACACAAGCCCCCAGGCCTGCTGAAGCAGTGCCTCCACCTGAAGAGGCTCCCAAGGCCCTGAGCTTGACACAGTTAGAGAAACTCCGTGGTGCGCAGCGGGGCGAGAGGCTTTTAGGCGATGCATACCGAGTTGAAATTCATGGCTATGACCTGGCTACATTGCTACCGGGAAAATGGCTCAATGACGTTGTCATAGATGCGTATCTTGCTGATGCTACTCAGGGAACAAATTGTTTCGCCTTCACAACATTCTTCTATACAAAGTTAAGTGAGGGAGGTTATCCTGCGGTTTCCAGATGGGCTAAACGAAAGAAACTCGACGTGTGGTCGCTCGATAAACTGCTAATCCCTGTTAATGGCGGCAACACCCACTGGATGTTGCTGGTGGTTGATCATCGTGACCATACAATTTTGTTCTATGACTCACTTCCAGGCCAGGGGGCGCGTCACAAAGCAGCAGAAGCTGCTAAACTCATCAAGATGTATCTCACTGAGGAGGCGAAGCGGCTGGGCCGTCCGCAACTCGCGGATACGCTTGACACTTACACAGATCGGTTAGCGCAGGGCGCAGCCGAGCAGTCGAATGGATATGACTGTGGAATGTTTGTATGCCTTAATGCCCAGCGGATAGCTCATGGGTCTCAACTTGGGGCGTGTCAGCAGCACATGCCACGATTCCGGGACTGGGTGGCTTGGCGTCTTCTAGAGGTGGCAACTCAACCTAATTCGCGCCTGTAGGCTTAATTAAACCGGGATAATTCATAATTTACTAGAGAATCTGCTATCCGAAATCTTAGGTCAGTGAGCATAAATAACCCATGTGTTGGAAGTTATACATCGGGGAAATAAACTATTCAAACATGCTTTTGCCATCACTATCATGCAATGTTTGTGAGCGCAGTTTCAATAGTCGCAAATCAGCTTTCCACTCTACCAGCTGTTGTTGGATCGTCTGAATCTCGTCGAGAAGATCTCGCTGACTGTCTCGAGCCTGTGATGGAATATCCGCAGAATCTTTGCCCAGTGCTCTTATTTTCTCTTTAGCACCAGCAATATAAAACGTGAGCAGCTGGGCATCTTCTATGGAGGAAACATAGGGGTCATTGACCAGGGACCGAAATGCAGCATGGTAAAGTGACTTCCCCGGTCTCACAGCAGTCAATCGCGAACCGACTGTGCGTAATTGCACTAATCCACGTCTCTCAAGCTCCTTTAGGGCCTCAGATGCCTTGACTTCGTCGCTAAATACAGGAGCTTCTTTCAGTACATGGGGGTAACTAACCCATGTCTCTGGTCCAGCAGCGCCGCCAAGTATCCTCGCTAGCACCCATACCTGTTGACGGGTCCATTCTGGGTGGTGACCCAACAGAAAGTTTTGGGTGACATCGAGAGCCGATTGGTACACCATCGCCCGCACTGCTGTGTCAGCAGGTTCGCCCGCCAACAACAGTCGCGTGAACTTTTGTAGATCAGTCAAGCGACCTCCCAGGGTCCGCAGCACATCTTCCGACACGCTCTCAAATGCTTCAGAAGCCACGGGATTGCCTGCACATGCCTGTCGTACATAATTACGCGCTTCCACTTCCGATGCATTACCCACAGGCACCACTCTAAATACGCTGGTGGGCAGTGCTTCACTCAATTCCTGGCTCCATGATCCTTCTTGAGTCACAAATATGACTTGGGCAATGCCTTCTTTCAATACGTCAGCTGCCCACCTGGCCACAACAGGGCTAAGCCAATGACTAGGCCCGAATTCCTGTACTACCACTACAGGTTTACGTCGCATAAGACGTTCCACATCATCATCAGTATTCTGGGGTAAAGAGCCCGTCGCGAGACGTCTGCAGGCGGCTTCCGCAGTTCCAAGCATGCGCTGGGCCTGTTGTTCTGGAGTTTCGTGTAGCCTCGTGGAACCCAAGACTCCGGGCCCCGCAATGCTCTGAATAGCCAGATCTGCAAATTGTCCAATGGTATTGAGTAGCCAAAATCGAGGGCGGTATCCAAGCATTTCCGCCAGGCTCGTTAATGCCTCATCCTCCGATTTGCTGCGTCGCAGTTTTTCGAAATCGATACTGAGCACACCATTATCAACATCTGCATTTTTAATTGCCCAATCGATCACACGAGACTTTCCGCTTCCGCGAGGCCCGGTCACAATTACAAACGTCTGCGGGTCCTCAGTTAACAGAGTTGCCAAGTCCCTGCACGGCCCTGGCACCACATCTGAGCCGGAAAGCTCTGTGTTAATACTCAGACGCTGCTTTATCCGGTGGCCTACTGAGAACTCGCGTACGGGCTCCCAAATAGCATAGGCCACTGTCAGTAGCATTGCTAACAGTGCTGGAATCGAAATACGAGGATGCTTGGATAGCCAACCTCGGACCACATTGGTGTGTGGTGCGAATTCCAGTCTCACCGCACCATTGTCAGTTCCAGGTTTAAATCCGTGAACACAGTTGCGGGCCGCAATCGCCGCTGTTGCTCTAGCGAATGTCACTTCATAAGTATTAGACCCATTGGAGAACTCCACTATGGACCGAATAACGCCATAAGGCCGTAAGAGCGTGTATAAGTTCTCAGGCAGTAGCGGGTGACCATCGTGGAAATTTACAAGTAATTTCCGGCCGACTGCATGGGGCATGTCGTCAGTCCATGGCTTGCCAAGAACAGTAAAAACGCGAGGACGCAGAAGCCCCGCCATTCTGGGCTTAGCTGCCTTTCTCAATGAATCTAACGCATCAGAAGGAGTAATATCGTCCGGTAAGGCATATTTAACAAGGGCACCGCCTTCCCCCAGTCGTGGAACAATCGACACTGGTTCGAGGCCGGGAACATTCACAGGAGGCCTTTTTAAATGCCCGACTGTAGGGACGAACCGACCCAGTGGCCCCAAGTGTGGCCGCAATTGGCCGAAGAATACCAACAACTGACGAGACATTGTGATAATAAAAGCGACTAATGCTTGCTATATTGGGACTTTTGTCAAGTAAACTGTGTACTGATAATCTATTTTTACTGTTAATTTCCACCCAATATTGAGGAAAAGAAGCGGCATTCTATAGTCACAATTACGATAATTTACGATGGGCTAATCAGTGGCTTGTTCAGCCGGAACTCATGGACAATATGAGGAACATTGAACCGATAAACCCTCGGAGGTTTGTTTATTGAGCAAGAAAGAATCAGAACATTGTGGAATCTGAGAAGGGTGTGTGTGGGGAACCTTGGCAATCCTTCTCCCCACAACTTCGCCCCCTAATCGTAAAGATTAATATGCATTATCAGATATATGCATTAACGTATTAGAAATGCGTAATGTATACTTTTGAATGGCAGTTTACGCTGAGGTGGAGAGTATCATATCGCGTAGGACTAGACAATCAAAATCAATTCCCTGTCGTTTGTATTAGGAACTGGAAGTGATAATATATACAGAACACAATGGTGGAACCATTGCTGTAGAATACCAGGTAGGATTGCGCGTAGATATGACTACACTTTTATGCGTAATGACCCACACCGAAACTAACAAAAAAAATGACCAGTGGGCTCGTGACCCCTGGCGAGGTCGTCACAGATGATACCATGTGGATGCGTGGACATGGCACCTATGCACGCGGTGAAACAACGATGGCTTCGGTTGCTGGTACCATCGAGCGTGTCAACAAGCTGCTGAGTGTGCGGCCTCTCCAAGGTCGATACTTGCCTGTGATCGGAGACCATGTTGTTGGTCGCGTGACCGAGGTAGGGAAAAAGCGCTGGAAAGTTGATATTGGGTCATCACAGGATGCTGTGCTCATGCTAGGCTCGGTGAACCTGCCTGGTGGTGTTCTTCGGCGGAAAAGCGATGATGATGAGCTGCAGATGCGCGAGTTCCTTAAGGAGGGAGATTTGCTGAATGCTGAGATCCAAAGTCTGTACCAGGACGGTGCTGCAGCTTTACATACCCGATCCCTTCGATACGGGAAGCTGCGCAATGGCCAGTTCGTGCGTGTGCCTTCGGCGCTGGTACTAAAGCTGCGCACCCAGGTTTATGAGCTTGCTGGCGGAGTCGAATTGATTCTCGGTGTCAATGGTTACATTTGGATTCGGAAGACGTCTAGTCCTGCCCAAGGAGTAGCTATTACGCGGCTCGAACAAGAATCCAGCTCCAAGGAAATCTATAAGGATACCAACGACCCCATATCACTCAGCACAAGGCATACCATCTCTCGCTACGCAAACTGCATCCAGGCACTAGCATATAAAGAAGTTGGCATTAATGAAGAGCGGCTAAAAGCCGCCTACGAAGCTAGTCTCGCCCATGCTGATGCCGGAGAACTGCTAGATAATACCGTCAAGGCACAGATTGCGGCGGCTGCGGTGGAAGCTGCTTCTCCAGAACATAGAACTGTATAGTGCCGAAATGATACTTAGCCTCCTGGCATATTTGTAGCCCGGACTTTCGAACAATCGCATCTATATCGAGGTTCCACCGACAACCCCATTCCTTGGACCGTTCCTCTGCGCGATCATCCATGCGATGGTTCATCGATTCGAAGTAGCCTCTACCATGCTCCAGCAATACAATACGACCACCAGGTCGTAGTAAAGCAGCCATATTTTGTAATGCAGCATCGGGATCCTCATGTGAACATAGTCCGAACGACTCGTAGACGGTGTCGAACTGTTGTCCACTCCGTGCAGCCAATCCACCAAGATCCTCAGCACGGCCCTGGACAAACTGTGCAGGGACAGCATCCTTTAGGCTTTTAGCAGCTTCATACTTCTCCCGAGCTACTTCTAGCATTGGACGCGAGGAATCCACCAAGGTCAGGGAACGAACTTGACCGGGACGAAGCCAGCGGATATTACGTCCAGTTCCACATGCAACTTCAAGCGCGTCGCCTCGGATCTGTTTACCGAGCCGCCGACGCATCCACCAGATATACGACGTCAACTCCTCAACCCAGATCCGCGAGTCATAGTCGGCAGCTAATCCATCATACACAGGGGTAGTATCATGTGCCTCGACGACCTTAGAAGCTGGCTGAGGGTGGATCGGCTTGTAAGGACTCGGTTCGCCCAACGCTCGGTACTTAGTATCTTGCAGGTAGCGATAGCCAGCGATTCCACACGCAGCATAAAGTACAATGAAGCTAGCGCGAGCGGTATTACGCTTCCATGGCGTGATTTCAACATCCCGAGCAAAGGATTTCCATGCCGTAAATGCTCTTTTTGCGAAGCTACTCATAATTTTCAAACGACGGTGGAGAGATCCGGTTATGAGCGATATATTATGCACAATATCCCATATACCACTACGCATACATCTACGGGCGCACATTGGGCACAGACATGTGATACATACCATCGCATATTGCCCCTTACACATGTACGCGTATACTCTGTAAGGGCACCCCCTATACGCACAAAGCGACGCACATCCCCGCATACGTTTATCCTCTCTCTTGCATTACTCCGCATCGGTACCTTTCTGACCCACACACACACACCTCACACCAGCCACCCCCACCTAATAATCTCGAAATGAGCCGTCTTTACGTACGGCCTGTGACCCCAGACATTGGAGAGGATGCTATTCGACAACATTTTGAGTCTGCTGGCACCGTAACTAAGGTAGCCATCGTGAATCGGTACTGCTTTGTGGAGTATGCCGAACCCGACGCCGCTCAAACTGCTGTGGACACTCTCCACAACAAGGAGTTCCAAGGTCATAAGCTGCAAGTGGAGAAATCTCACTCCAAACAGCAGTATCGGGAGACGCACCATGCACCCCAGGAGCGCCCACCTCCTCGTGTCCCTACCCACCGACTTCGGGTTGATGGGCTCGCCCGTGGGGCCACTTGGAGAGACCTCAAGGATGCATGCCGCGATGCAGGGGTTGATGCTGTGTTAACTGTTGTGTATGAACGCACGCCTGGTGCGGGATTTGTCGATGTGGCCTCTGAAGCCGACAAGGATACTGCGTTGTCGAAGCTGCAAGGTACGGTGGTATTGGGCTCTCCGATTCACCTAGAAGTGGATCCGGCGGGTCCATCTTTGAGAACTGCACCTCGCAGACCTCGTGACCGTGAGCGTGGAGGTCGGGATCGTGGTGGCCGCGACAGTAGAGGCCCGCGTAGGGGTCGTGATGATCGTCGCGGGGGCCGGGGAAGTGACCGTAGAGATGGCGATTTCGAGCGCCAACGCTCTCGTTCGCCTCAATCCCGTGGTCCTCCTCGTAATTCGTCTCGTAATGACCATCATGAGGGCCGTCACGATGCCCCTCGTGATGCTCCCCAATCTCCGGCTACATCGCCGGCCCGGGCCTCCGCGAGGTCTCCCGACCATACTACCGCCGATTCCAAGTATGACCAGGAATGGTGAATACCTATCAATTCAAATTCCTCTTGATGATTTAGCTAACTCTACCAAAATGGGTCGAAAGGGAACAGCCCGACGTGCCAACAATTCAAAATATTCCCCCCACGGGGTAAAAAAAAAATTCAATTTGGCTTAGTGACAATTCAAAAAAATGCGGTCCTACTCAGGATCGAACTGAGAACCTCCCGATTGCTAGGTATTAACAGTCGGACGCGCTAACCAATTACGCCATAAGACCGACTCGAACCGTCAAGCCCCGATGAGGAGCTGACCACTCGACCACGTCTGTCGGGTTGTGGCATGGTCATGGAATTATTCTATGTTACCACCAGTCTTAGTGATGACCAGACCGTGCTGATAAGCAATCGAACCTCAGATAAGCAGAAGTCGGCGGTAAAAGGCGGTAGAAGCGGGAAATGACAGGCATCGTATCAGTGGAACCTAGGACCCCTTATATTGGCTATAGGAGGGTACTTTATAGGCCGGTCCGGTTTAAATTGGCCAGTACCTCGGGTGTTGCCGATGCCTAAACCATTAAATCCACATAATCCCCGGCTAACTAGCGACCCTTGACCTATGCCGAATCGAGTAACCCGGGCCGGTGACGTAACTAGGCGTGGTGCCGCGTAACCTTCTGATTAGCCGACTAGTTCTCATAACGTGTCGTTTCAGGACTGGCAAATTACATGTGTCCTTACAGTGAAAAACTCCGAATGGGCTACCGAACAACCGAAGACTTCGAAGTGGTTAGCAGTGGACTGACATCGCGAACTGGTGGCCGGGCTTCGACCAATCCTATGGATCCATCCGTAACTTGGGAAGACTACGCCACAAAGTATATGGAATTCACCGATAATGGTCCTACAATTTTCCATGCGATTGACTTGTTGGCTCGGGATCTTGAAGCGGCTGGGTTCCGCAAGCTCAATGAGCGTGATGCGTGGGATGCTGCTCTGAAGGAAGGCACCCGATTCTACGCACTACGCAACGATTCGTCGATCGTGGCATTTGTGGTAGGCAAGAATTGGAAGCCAAGCAATGGTGCTGGCATTATCGGCACTCACACTGATTCGCTGACTGCCGTGGTTAAGCCCACGTCGTTGAGGACCCCTGTAGATGGGTACGAGCTGTTGGGAGTTGCCCCCTATGCTGGCGGGCTTAGTTCAACGTGGTGGGACCGTGACTTGGGTCTTGGTGGCCGTATTGTCGTGCGCGAAGGCAGGTCAGTTACCACGAAGCTTGTGCGTATTCCCCACCCCGTGGCCCGGGTGTCAACTCTGGCCCCTCACTTTGGGGCTGCTGCTAATGGTCCATTCAACCTTGAGACCCAGGCTGTGCCCATAGTGGGCCTCATTGCGTCGGATGAGACCCTTGGTGCTACTCCTGACGAGTCCAAGAGCCCGCTGATCCACAAGCACAGCCTACGGTTGTTGCGGGCTTTATCGAAGTACTCGGGCGTACCCGTATCACAGTTTTTGGAGGTAGAACTGTTTTTGTATGACACCCAGCCAGCTACTCTCGGTGGCCTTGATAAGGAGTTCCTGTTTGCGCCCCGTATCGATGATAAAGTGTGCACGTATACGGCGACCCAGGGTCTCATTGAAGCCGCCAGCTCAGTTGAAGAAAGTGACACCCTAGCCGTATATGCTGGTTATGACTCTGAGGAAGTTGGATCGCTTGCACGTACTGGTGCTCGTGGTAACTTCCTGGAGGCCACTATTGACCGTATTCTTGGTGATACGCCAGATGCTACGAAAACGGTATTCTATGCCAATTCCTTCTTCCTATCGGCTGATGTTAACCATGCTGTGAACCCAGGCTTTTCTAATGTATACCTGGAACATCACAAGCCCAAGCTGAATGTGGGCCCTGCGCTGGCTCGCGACCCTAACGGTAACATGATTACCGATGCAGTTTCATCAGCATTCATTTATGAACTGGGTAGACGTACTGGAGATTCAATTCAGCAATTCCAGATCCGTAATGACTCGCGATCCGGTGGTACTATTGGCCCCGCGCTGTCTTCCAAGACCGGATTCCGCGGGGTTGATATTGGTATTGCGCAGTTGTCCATGCATAGCATTCGAGCGTGCATTGGATCCAAGGATGTTTGGCTTGGCGTGCGCTTCTGGAAGAACTTTTACGAAAACTGGCATCCGCTCGACCTGGAGTTTAAGCTTGGAGACCTCTGAGCAGCTTATTGGATACAATCGATGCTCTTATCGTGATGGGTTTGTCCATATATAATTCTAAATAGGTCTCTAACCAGGTCTGTATGTTGTATTATTCTGTTCCAGGTCGATCAACCGCTTATGTCCATTCTGGGTATGCGCCCGCCTTCGGTGCCCCGTCAGCACAAATGATCCTGACTAATATCGAAAAATTCCAATCAGTCACCGTTTTTCTATCGCGACTGATAGGCTCAGAGAATGGAATTGTCGTCTGCAGACCTCAATGATTTCATTACACCGGCACCAGAATGTGTCAAACCCGTAGAGTTCCGCCGCTCGCATACTGACGCCGCCGCAATCGAGATTGGGCCCGATGGCGCAGTACGCGAAGATAACACGGCCCTCCCGGTGGCGCAAATCAGCCTTACGGATTGCCTGGCATGTAGCGGCTGCATCACCTCAGCCGAATCGGTGCTGGTTGAGCAGCAAAGCGTGTCGGAATTGCGTAGGTTTGTGCGGTCTGGAAC
This sequence comes from Wickerhamiella bombiphila, assembly GCA_030561035.1. Lineage (NCBI taxonomy): Eukaryota > Fungi > Ascomycota > Dipodascomycetes > Dipodascales > Trichomonascaceae > Wickerhamiella > Wickerhamiella bombiphila. The sequence goes on from JAKTWK010000001.1 coordinate 652,873, forward strand.
CAACAGCGCTCTGGTGCTAAGCGTGGCTCCCCAGTGTCGGGTGTCTCTAGCTCACGGATTGGGACTGACAGTGGATCAGGTGGATGCTCGGCTCCGTTATTTGTTCCGCACGAAACTCGGGTTTTCTCATATCGTGGGGACTGAGATCGGAAGGGCAGTTGCTCTAGAGGAAACTGTAGGTGAAGTCCTCGATCCCAGTCGTCCAGAGGGTCAGCCAGTGATTGCAAGTGTTTGTCCCGGCTGGGCATGCTACGCTGAGAAGTCCAAGCCTGAAATTTTGCCATTATTGTCCCATGTTCGGTCGCCCCAGCAGATCACAGGCCACCTGCTTAAACGGGCTATCCTGGATGTCCAGCCTGGAACCAGCATTTACCACGTGAGTGTAATGCCATGTTTCGACAAGAAACTCGAGGCAGCTCGCCCCGAATTTTCCGTAGATGGCCAACGAGAGGTTGATCTTGTACTCGCTGCCAAGGAAATCCTGGATCTTGCCCGCGATGAATGTGATGGCACTGAATTCGCCGATATACCCGAACAGGCTGCTTCTACTGAGGATGCCCCTAAAACCTGGCCAGGAAAGGACTCATGGATGTCAAATCGGGGGTCCAGTTCAGGAGGCTACCTCCAGCATGTTGTGGATAATATCTGTCGCCAACATGATGGAAAAGCCACTGTACACACCATTCGTGGTCGCAACCGTGATGTGATTGAGCATGTGGTCGTGGACGCTGCTGGAAGGCCCGTATTCCGAGGTGCCCAAGTGTATGGGTTCCGAAACATTCAGAACACCGTGCGCAAACTCAAGCCTCGGCATGGTCATGTTCGTCGTCGTGCTACTGCGGCCTCTAACCCGCTTGGTGGTGCTGATCCACATGACTGGCACTATATAGAAATGATGGCATGTCCAGGAGGATGTGGCAGTGGAGGTGGACAACTTCCCCCTGCTCCTGACTTGCAATCTGAGTACGATAATCTTGACAAGCTTGAGGTTACTTCTGGTACTGTTGAGCAGTATCTTGGACAGCTGGGTGTTGAGCGTACACCCCAGCTAGTGAATGTAGACTTCCACGCCGTCAAGCAGGATGCGCAGGCGCAGCCGCTGGCATTGAGTGCGGAGTGGTAGTCTTTCCCATTCCTTATTACGCCATTGTAAGTATTTCTATGTGTATGAACAGTATTTATAGATTTTATATGATAGAACAATGAGAATAAATATCATGGTTCTGTCTAATACCTGTATAATTTATAATTCCTATGGGTGATACTGGATGTTAGTGGAGTCAGACCATATTAAAGTCAAGCAGTGTATATTTTCACTCTCAATTGCTACTGTGAAGGTAACACTGGAAATATATTGTTAATTACAACAAGTATTTTCAGAAATTACATCACCATTCCAAGATATGTGTGTGCCTTATCAAAACCTTACAATGAGGTATATCATGGGGATACCAACATGCCAGTGCACGAGAGGGATTTCATACTGTAGGGTTCCTCGTTGATATAAGCATGAGTTTTATCTGATTTCTAGAAGGAGTGGATCTTCTTATGAGGGTGCTATGGATACTCAGTACACAATAAGTACAATAATATCGTAGCCTCACGCATATCCTACCCTCCAATTAAGGAGAATCTAGTCCATCACAAAACTTCACCCATGTACAGTTATCACACATTAGGCAACCAGGTAGCTCGTAATAGTACTTTTAAATATATATTCTTTCAACTTCAAGTCCCTGTTATACAGTTCAAACACCCACTAGGAAACACACCAACGGCAACAACTGTACTCTTAGATACCAGCTTATATACTAGAAAGTCGACTTGTCTACTCTTGCACATCCTCCATTGCTTCACCCTGCTCACCCTGGCCTTGCTCCGCAGCCTTCTGTTCTGCGGCAGCCTGCTCAGCCTCACGCTTGGCCTTATCAGCCTGAAGCTTCTCGGCCATCTTGCGCTGCTGCTCAGCCTCAGCCTTAGCCTGGCGAGCTTGGCGCTCTTCTTCAAGCTTCGAGGTCTGGCGGCCCTTGATCAAGTTGCCAATAGCAGCCAGCTCATCGTACTTGGCCACATACTGACCCTTGGAGGCATCCTCGCCATCGCTGTACAACCATTCTTCGGTCTTCTCAGCCAATTCCAACAGGCGCTCTTTTTCGTCAGGCTGCGCGAACTCGGCAAGGCTGCCATCCAGCTTGTCACGGATGTCATAGATGTACTCCTCAAGGGCATTCTTGCGGTCCTCAGTGTCGGCCACAAGCTTGTCCTCAGCGGCCATTTGGGACTCGTGCTCGATCAACTCGTTGCGCTGAGACTCCGAAAGCTGCGAGGGAGTGTGCTCCACAATGAGATCGGCCTTCTTGACCCACTTGGTGACCTTCTTGGTCTCCTCACTATCCTCAGCCACGGGCACGTCCTCAGTGACCTCCTCAGCAACGTGAGCAGACTCGATAACGTACTGACCAGACTGGTCCTGGCGCAGCTTGAGCTTAACTGCCACAGGCTCGCCCTTAGCATCGGGCTGGACTCCCTTGATTGCCCACTTGCCAACAATGGGTGACACACCCTCGTCAAGCGAGGCAGCTTCGGTATAAACAGCCTCAATGCCAAAGTCCTGCTTGCGGAACAGCGTAACCACCTTGGTGGCAGGGAAAGACGAGCCCTTAGGGAATACCTCGAGGTGGTCAGTATCCTCATCCTCGGTCTTATCCCACTTGAAGGTGACACCGTGGTTATTGATATCCTCAAACTTGAAGGGCTTGACGCGGACAGTAGGCGAGTGCACAGCGCACAAGAATGCCGCACCACGGGCCACAGCCTCGTCCTGGTTCATGGTGTAGCTCAGATTCTTACCGCCAAACGCAGCCGAGATCGATTCCTTTACTGAAGGCACACGAGTGGAGCCACCAATTAGTTCAACAGCATCCAGATCTTCGGCAGTGAGACCAGCGGCTTCCAAGGCCTTATGGATCGGGCCTGCGATCCCCTTGAGAGCCGGCTCCAGATACTCCTCGAGTTCCTGGCGGGTCATGGATGCCGACACATCAATGTCGTTCATGAGCGACTCCACGTTGAACATGGCACTGCTGTTGGCACTGAGAATCTTCTTGGCCTTCTCAGCCTGTGCTACAACACGGCCCCAAGCCTTGGGGTGGCTGGTAACATCGATCTTGTACTTCTCCTGGAACACCTTAGCAAAGTGACGGGCAATTACCAGGTCGATAGTACGGCCGCCAAAGTCCTTGGAGGTCTCGGTGGCCAGCACGCGGCCCTCACCCTTCTTTAGAGCCACGATGCTCACTGTGTAATCGCTCTGGCCAAGGTCGACCACAGCAATCTTCCTGAACGAGTCCTCGGGCAAGTCGGTACGGAACACTCCGTGGCCGACCACAGCGGCGGAAACGTCGTTGACGATACGCACCGGATTGAATCCGGCAATAATCGCGGCATCAGCCACAGCACGGCGCTGGGCATCCACAAAGTACGCGGGCACGCTGATCACGACATCGTAAATGTTGCCCTTTGTGTCGTTCAACAGCGTAGTGCGCAGCTTGTTGAAGTACATGGCAGTCAACTGAGTGAATGTGAACTCGGTCTCTTTGCCCAGGTACCGTACACTGGCACCAGCATCATTACCCACAGCCTTAAGTGTAGCACCATTGTACACTTTCTCGGCCTCAATACTGGGGTCCTGAGCAGTCCGACCAACCAGACGCTTCAAAGAACCAACGGTGTTCTTGACATTCGAGGTTTCCTGACCCTTGGCAGCCTCACCTAGGAATCGGTTCTTAATGCCAAACGCCACCAAACTGGGCGTAGAGCGGTTCGACACCTCATTCACGACAATGTCGATGCCACGGTTTCGTGCGACACCCAAAGTCGCACTCCCGTTCCCAAAATCAATACCAACAGGTACGCTAACACTCATTTGTTCAACCCGTGGAAGTTTTCACGCTGGTTTTAAGAATTTCCGCTGATAAATCCGCTCGGGTCCTTCGGTCACGTGCACTCTTCGAGAACCATCGAGACGTTGGTACCTGAGGCTTCCGTAGTATAATGATAAGAACAGGGACTACGAGGGAAATAACATCATTTAGAAAGCGTTAAGTACTTGTAGAGTCTTGAACCGCTTGGGTTGGCTTTGGATGGCGCCATCGCAGGTGCCTTGCCGATGGTAATCTATATATAACCCAACGTCATCGCTGTGGCCTATTATCCCTATCTTATAGACATGGTTCAGGTTTACGGAGCAGATTGGTGCGGTGATTGCCGCCGTACAAAGGCCTTTTTAGAGTCCCACAAGCTGCCTTATGATTATATCGATCTGGTGGCTCAACCAGATCAGAAACCCAAAGCCCAAGAGCTGTCAGGATCCACACATATTCCTGTGGTGGTATTCAGTGATGGATCACTTCAGGTCGAGCCATCAGACTCTGATCTTGAGACCAAACTTAAGGAGTTAGGAGAACTTGCTTGAGTTTGTGCGAAGACGTGAATTTGGGCTGGTTGGATGGATGACTCGACTGGTGCTTGATGTTTGTTCAAATTGGCCTTGAGGCTTAATCTGGTGGTTGTGTTTAGGGTGGGCATACGTTCAATGCTACCCCATCATCTCACTGGAGGAAGAGGCTAGAACTATTGAGTTAATTAGTCCCATTGGTCCTGAATATAGCACCTGGACTGAACTCGACTTGCTGGTGCTGGGGTTAGATTCATCTACATTTATAATTAAATTTTTAGCGTTGTGACGGGCTATAGGCGCCTGAGGAAGCTATGTCAATCCTGACGCACTTAACATGTGAGTGAATTAGCCTGAACAAAGTGTATAAGACTGGCTATATAGTCTATATTCTGTGTTTAGGTGAAGCACATATTATCGTAGCCTGACGTTGCATAGGGCTCAACGTGTCTTGTGAATGTTATCACTTCAATGTACTTAACAGGAATGCACGGTGGATTGAGCAATTTCGAAATCCATCGATGGACACTGATATTAGGATTTTACTTCTTGCTTGAGTTAAATCCATACTTTAATATATACTCATGCTCAGTGCTCTCTGAAGTTGTGGCTTAATATTGAGGCCATTCTCCTCGATTACATGTATGATGCCTCCAACCGTTCCACGGGCTTTACGAGCTGGTGATACCATTGCATTTGTATCTCCGTCGTCAAGAGTCGCGGGGATCTTTCCAGATCGTGTCAAACGTGCCCAGAAATTTCTAGAGAATCATGGCTTCAGGATACGTGTGATCGAAGGCAAGCTACCAGAGGTGTTCAAGACTGCCGTGGAAGTACGTGCTCAGGAACTACATGAAGCATTCGTTGATCCCAGCATATCTGCGATAGTGTGTAATATTGGTGGCCTTAGTGCTAATGAATTACTTCCAATCCTGGACTATGATCTGATTCGCCGTAATCCCAAGATCTTTGTTGGCATGTCCGATATCACCTTGCTCCATCACGCGTTGTATGCAGGCGCAGGCCTTCGCACCTTTTATGGCCCATGTGCAATAACACAATGGGGCGAGTTACCCACAGCTAATCACTTTACATGGTCCCATTTCGAACAGATCGTGATCAACAATCAGTGGACGGGTTCAATCCCTCAGTCACCGATGTACACTGATGAGTTTGTAGACTGGGGTAGCTCGGAACGCCCCAGAATTATGCAAAAAGCACCGGGGTGGACATGGCTTTGCCACGGGGCCGCAGAGGGTGTACTATGGGTCTCATGTCTACCATCCCTGTTACAACTGAGTGGAACTCAATGGGAGGTCGATTTGACTGGGAAAGTGTTGGGACTGGAGCTCCCTGAGGGTGATGGTCCTGGCGAACCCTACAACCTGGCTCTGGCACGGAGCAACTTGGCTGATCTTGGCATGAGAGGGGTGTGGTCAAAGATCAAGGCCTTGGTGCTAGGCAGACCTTATCGATATACACCCGAGATGTGCAAGTTGTGGCATTCAGTTGTTCTTGACCTAGTGGGAAGCTACACTTCGGTTCCTATTCTTGCTGATGTGGATATTGGACATACAGATCCTATCCTTACACTGCCGTTAGGTGCGCGGTGCCGAGTTGATAGTTTCACTAACACATGGGAGCTGTTAGAACCATCAGTTTTATATTAACAGCGTTGAAATTCTTAGGCACCGATGTAATATCTATTATGCGCTCTCAATTTCTCTTGCCAATATATATAATATGAACCGGTTTACGTATGATCCTGGAATCAGTACACTAGGCTAATTGGGATATCGATAACTAAATTGGGACCGAAGTCCTATGCATTCTGGGAACATTCATTTCATTGCCGTAGTTACTCGGGGTTTAAAAAAATAATAATCTGGATACCATCTCCGTATTCTCAATGCTGGGTTTCATCATGCTGCTTGTTGATTGCGGTACATATGGCGTTTCTGTCTGCTCACCAACAGCGACTGGCGCACATGGAATCCACTTCGAAGTAGATCTTGGATCTCTTCAAGATTAAGTCCAGCGGTTTCCGGATAGAATAAGAACACCATAACCTCTCCAAGTGCACAGATTCCGGCGAAAAATGCAAATGTACCCGTAGGGGTGATATTTTGCAACATTGTCAAGAAGGTAGCAGAGATCACTAGCGATCCTGTCCAGTTTGCAGCCGTGGAGATCGACGTTCCAATACCGCGAACTTCCATAGGCAGCATCTCAGCTTGCTGCCAAGGCACATTACCGATTCCGGTAGCATACGAAGCCGCGTAGAAGAACATAAAGAAGATGACGATAATCGCCCATTTCTCATCCTTTCCATCTATAGCACTGGAGTTGCCCGTGGTCAAAAGGTCGAATGGCAGATAGTGGAAAGCAATTGCACACATCACCAGACCAAAGGCCATACCCCACATCGTAGCCACCAACAAAACCCGTCGACCTATCCGGTCAATAATAAGGAATGCAATACAGGTGAACACAAAGTTAGTTCCTGCAATGACAATAGATACAGCCGTGGAGTTGCTAAATCCCACAGCTGAGAAGATCGTACCGGAGTAATACATAAGGGCATTCCATCCGCTGAACTGCTGGAACAGCTGTAAAGCCACGACGATTGCTAGGGCGCGGCGGTTTGATCCGATTGAGAACAGATCCCATACAGTCTTGCGGAACGTGATCAGCGCAGACCGCATCTTTGTGATGGCAGTAGGGTTATCTGTTGCCTGAGTGACAGCAGCACGAGGTACATCAGACTTAATTTCAGTAATCTTGGCCGTAAGCTGCTGAGGGGTCGCACCTTGATATACCCGGGCAAGAACACGACGAGCAGCCTCATCCTTACCACGCAAGACCAGATACCGTGGGGTTTCGGGCATAAACAGAAACAGAACCATCTGAACGAACGAAGGGATCAATGATAGACCCACGAGAATGCGCCAGCCATTGTGAACATGCTCGAGACCTGCGCCAATGGCATACGCGATAAGCTGGCCAAAAGTGATAGCAAGCACATTAATGACCACAAGGCGGCCACGCCACCGTGTAGGAGCCAATTCAGACAGGTACATAGGCGCGACCAGCGACGCCAAGCCGACACCCCAGCCCATTACGAACCGACCTCCAATCATCACCCAAGTCGTGTGAGCACCGGTCTGCATACCACCACCTGCAATGAACATTATATTCGCAAAGGCAATGATCCATTTACGGCCAAAGGCATCGGCTAATGAGCCGCCTATCAAAGAGGAGATGAGCGCAGCTAGCGATGTAGCCGAAGTCACATACTCCTTCTCTCCGGATGTCAGGGTGCTTCCACTCAAATCCTTGTTAATCATAACCAAGGCACCCGAAATGTAACCGGTGTCATAGCCGAACATGAAGCCGCAAAAGCTTGTCACAATGGCCAGCAAGAATACCAGGGCGGTAGGCTTAAGTGCCTCGATGGACTCGGTTATTGTCCCCATTCGTTCACTTGATGAAGTTTCTGACTCTGCATAGCGGCCACTCACATAGTATAGGGACTCGTCCCTCGACTTGGAGGGCGAGTCATTGAATTTCGTCGACATCACTGTCGAAGAGTTAGCTCTGCTTATGTAACGCGATCCAGGAGGATATCTGTAATGTAATGGGCTAAATGCAAGGTCTACAGGGTCTCGAACGAATTCAAAATAAGGAAAACAATAATTCATAAATAAAAATTATACGAAACAGGTCATAGATACGCTACCGTGCAGTGTGAATGCCGCCATTATACTATGAACGGTTTATCTTATACATCATTGTCCAGTCAGAACGTATATCTAACATGTTAGACAGCCTATTCGCACAGCTATACGCGGAGATATCCGTATATATACGCACTGCTATCTGAAGCCATGGATTAGACAATGTATAGTCATATATATTCTGCCAAAGTCGTTGCAGATCGTGTCGAACACTGTGCAGAAGCGCTTAGACGTTAAAGATTTTACAGAATTGACGGACAAGTTTATGGAGTCTCAAAATTCTAAGAATTTAGGTTATATGCATTGGCAATAAATTCAACTGGAACTAAGAGGTATAAACTCGATTGGTACCGTGTCCGAGGCATTTTATGAAGGCATTCTCGAAACCTTATGGCCAATGTCGAGTCCTTATCGAACCCCCCCGGACTTATTCCGAAGTCGCTACCTTCGTAGAGCCTTATATATCTTACAGTTTTCCTTTCATGTCTGTAGCATCATACCTCGTAAATGCTACAAACTCATGTTAACAAGCCCAATGGCGAATAAACGATCATGTAGAGTATATCGCATTACCAGACCCGTGAACATCAATATTATTCTGCAGTAGGCGCGGGATGACGAGATTAAGACTGAGCTGGGAGCTGGGAGCATTCATAGATATACCCAGCTTCAGGCACATTCAGTTTTGAGCATACCCATAAGTCTAATCTAGACTTCAGCCATCGTAGAGTTCTGTTACGTGTTTAATTCATATCAACTAATCCTAGTACCCAAACACCAATACTTCTGCAACAATAATCAGTCTACCAAAAACACATACCCCCCTATACCAAGCCCATTTACGGAAAATAGCGACCTTATTGCAATATATTTCCCTAATATTTTTGAAGACCCGGCGCACGTTACGGTAGTTTCAATTGCTGACCGGATATACTATCCTAAAACCCAATAGAAATGGGTAGTCATTGATAGTTAGTTAACCTCTTATTGTAGTATTATACTCCAGAGTATTAACTCAACAGCCTATCTAATAATTCGTGAAATGTGGACAATGGCCCCACATTTACCATTATATCTCCCGTCACTGCAAGCTTGTATAGGGATGAAAGTGTGATCAATCCATCATGCCCAACTACGTTAACAAGTACATACAATTCAACCAATTCCGGTTCGAAAAAAAAAAAGAATCCAAACTAATAAAAATAATGCGAATAAATAATAAGGAATAATAAGAGCCCAATCATGGAACTATTCTAACAAGTTCACATGGCAGGACCCCGTGGATATTGCACAAGACAGAAGAAGTTAGGTGTTGGGGGTTCTCCATGAAACCTCAAACGCTGAAATATTATGACACAAAGAGCCATCCCAACGCATTCGTAGCAGATCTCCCAATATTCACCACCTTTACTACAGCCCAGCAAATCCACATTAACACCAGCACCAACCATTCCAACGCAGTAAACCCGACACGCACAAGACATTTTGTATCTCTGCACAGGCACATCCGTTCGAATCTAGTGTTGGTTTCGCGCATCTGGCGATTGAGGGTAGTGTTGACCTCACTGACCATCCTGTCAGTGGTCACTCGCAATGAGTCAAGTGTTCCAGCCAGGTCGGTATCCAGCTGTTGCTGGCGTTGAAGCACCTCTTTTTCGACCCCGCCAAGATACTTGATAAATGCAGGGACTGTGTCCCTCTTAACTTTGAGCCGAAGTGTATCGCAGTTTCCTTCTTCATCTGGGGACATCGGAGTATTTGATAGCGCATCGTCCTTGCGTAACGCAATTCGGAACAATGCAAGCATATATTCGAGTTCGTTCTCTGCAAGAGCAGTTGCTTTCTCCGTAGGCTCCTGTGGCCTTGGGCGCAGACTGCCAAAGTGATTTGCAGGGTCCTCCTCCTCATCGGCAACTTCCCCAATGTCACTATCCAGGGGGTCCTCGATCATTGACGTTCGTCTCGTAGAAGACGGGGATATAGCACCACCAAATGAAAGCTCCCATTTAGAGTTCCATTGAGGCTTTGACGAGGTGGAGTTTTGTGACTTATGGGATTCCACTGGCTTGCCATCTTCGGACGTTACTACCAGTGCTGGAACTTGTCCAAGTAGTTGTCCTTTAATGGGCGATGAAACACCTTGACTTGGATAGCCAAAAGACCCCTGTGCCGACGGTGTACTATGAATACTTGCACCATCGTTCTGTTTGGAATATGAGCCAACACTGCGACAGAATTTAGGACGTGCTTCAAGTGCTTCATAGAAGTTGGCATTATCGCCCTCAGATTCAGCACTCGAATCCACGGAATGCCGCGAACGAAGTCTTGCAATAAGTTCCGATGATGATGGCTCTCGGGTTGGTGAGATACTCGTGGTTGACGACATGAATCGACCCTGATGGGCATGGAACTGAGATTGCATCAATACAGAGTTCGTATGTGCCGTAACTGATGATTGGCCATTGGAACTCGTTACATCCGACCGAGGATTAGATCCATCAGAATGAACCGACTCAGATTTGACATCCCTGTCATTGGACTTAACATCGGATACCGCTTTATCGGTTATAGAATCCGATGAACCAAGATCGGACGGCTTAAGTTGCTGTTGCCGTATTTTAACCGCTAGGGCCTTACGCCACGCCATATCCTGAAGTTGCTCAGACAGTGGTATTACCCATATACGTTGTCGTTCATCATGGTTACGTCCTCGGGAAAAAGATGGCACAGCTCTGAGATCATTATCATCATTTTCCCGGTGTTTTCGGTTTCGAATGATCTGAAGTGGATTGTATGACATCTGCTCTGGTGGTAGCACCCCATCACCAATCTTGTAAAGATGTTGGCCATAGCTGAAAGTCTGCCATCGGAGTTCGAATTGATTGCGCACGCGAGCAGCATGTCGTTTTAATGACCCCTGCTGGGGATGAGTGGGCTGTGCATGCTTGGTGGCTCGAGCTCGAGTGCCCGACGCCACTTCTGGTAGAGTCGGCGAATAAGGATCGACAGAAGCATAGGGGAGACGACTGACTAGCGAGGCAAGTCGACGAGCATCTTCATCCACAGAGTCTTGCGAGTCGCGTGTCGTCACTTTATCGAAATTGACCGCTTCGCCACTTGTTGCTCTTTGGCCCTGATGATCCTCATTGCTACCACTAACCGCTGCTACGGGAGCTTTCGGGATGCTTCGAAAAGATGCAGTACTTCCTCTTGGGGAATGTTCTTTAAGGGATTGCCTTTGGGGCCGTCTTCTCGATGCCATGCCACTAGTCTCACTGGCAGAAGCAAGAGAGTGGGGCTTGGACCCTCCGGTGCGCTCAAAGCCCAGCGACGCCAGAAGGGGGAGGCCGAGGCCTAATACAGCCTCGTCACCTCCAAATGAAGAATGCCTTTGCATCTAAGTGTGTTAATTCTCACACTTGTTCTCTATGAGCCAAAGTGTTGATGTACAGTTGAAACTGATACTGTGATAAAGTGCTGCTTACACTAGCAAACTTATCGTTTATCCCTTCCGTTCTGAGACCTCGGGGCCTGTATCATGACGGAGAGATCATTGTTAGTCTGGAGATATATGCTAGTTTAGAATAATGGCATTAATACATTCTATAGTATCGACTCTACTCCATGTCTAGACTCGGAATCTCGGCCAAATATCGCGGTGCTACACTACGTAAGGTTAAAAATAGACGGGATCGAAAATCAGCCTTCATTACTAACCGCATATTATGACGTGCGTTCTCTGGGTATTGTTCCGCTCAAGGTGCATGAACATTCTCCTGGCTACGCATCCCTGTTTCACTCATTAAGGACTACGGAGAGGGGCCAATGTGTACTGTATTTACGCAAGGATATTTTACTGGTATACGACAGTAATCGTAGGGATCTAATCGCCGGAAATGGCTATTTACCCCTCAGCAATAGAGAATTAACGCAGGCTTGCAGGATGTCTGGCCCAGCCGTAGAACACATAAATCACGTGGCTACGTCTACATAAACTGTCAGACAAGGGCACGTGTCGCATGGTTTGGGAATTCCTATACCACTAATGGCCAAACCAGTAATCAACAAATAGCAGACAATAAAAAGTATTCTCGGGACGCTTTAATTAGCATATCACGCCAACATTGCTAATATAATTTTTGTTGAAAAATAGCTGTGAAAAAAAATAATATGCGATCCGGTTAAGTTTTACATTCTGTCAGGCCTGCATAATATGAGGTTGCGTCTTAGGCCTTACGCATTTCATCTTGGGACATGACGTATTTAGGCATTTATGGGGTTACGCAGTAAAGGTGTCTACGGCGATGTCCTACTACCTTGCCATAGTGGGCCGCGATGATAAGCCACTCTATGAGCTAGAGCTGGGGTCTTCACGACAGGGAAATGATGGCATGGCACACTTTCCCCCGGTGATGCGGGAGTTAAACCCCGCTATCGTTCACGCAGCGCTGGACGTTGTGGACGAGGTCCAATGGGAAACTAACAATATGTATCTCAAAGCGGTAGATTCGTTCTACTCATACGCTATTTCGGCGTTCGTGACCATGGGGAATGTGCGGTTCTTGCTTCTCCATGAAACGCGTAATGAGGAAGCAATCCGGCAGTTTTTCATGGATGTATGGTCATTGTATGTCAAGACGCTGATGTCGCCATTCTACCAGTTTAACGCACCTATCACTAATCCCCAATTTGACTCCCGAGTCCGATCTTTAGGCCGCAAATATCTCTGATTTGGTCGTTTAGTCCGGACTTGGGCCCAGTCCTTTCCACAGCTGGTCTGTTAGATACGCACATATCCCGTAATGCGTTAAGACTCCCCCAATCGAGGTAGGTAAGCCCCCCCCACAGGTTGTTGGGCACGACCTTCAACAAGCCGGAATGGCCTTCCGGTTCAATTGGAAGTTCTTTGACGTCGATGAGCTTCAAAATAAAAGCAAACATGTTCTGACCGAGAGTATTTCTAAGACAAAGCGCCCACCCGTCATGGTCACCCCGCTCCAGGTGGTCAATATCGAGTTTGGCACAAAACCACCTGAGCTTGCTTTCCACTCTATTGACTATGTGGGGATTGAAAGAGCACATATTGTGTTCAAGTTAAGTTATAGTGGTGATGCGAGTCTAAGCCTTGCCACGAATATCGAGGCAAACCCATTGCGCGAGCCTTATTTTCACGATTTCCCCGACTTTGTGCGGCCAAAAGTAGTGGGTGCCACCTCGAGTTTGGTGCTCCCATTCACGCTGAAGTTGCATAGCATTGAACTTGATACGTTCGTCGACGTAATTTACACCCCACGAGGTCTGGTGATCAATTTCAGAGGCGAGCCTGTAAAGCATATCGAAGCCGACTCATCGCTGGATATGATCCCCGGGGTTAAGGAAATGATTGCGGCATTGATGAAGCCTCAACTGTCCGAAGCATTTTATGAAGACATACCCGAAACCTTATGGACAATGTCGAGTCCTCATCGAACTCCTCCGGACCCATCTCGCGGCCCTAGAAGATGGTCTCAACAGCACGTGAACCATGTGCGCTTTACGAGTCTGGGGCCAGTAGTTGGTCTTCCGCTGGTGCGAGAAAAAAGGCCTTATGATACACTGGCATTAGACGTCAAAACGGTGAACCATGCTATCACATCGCGAGCGCGACTGCCTGAATCTCGGCGGAGCCGGGAGGGCCTAGATCGGGGAGATCGCGACGATCTTCCTGCCCTGGATGGCATTGCTGATCTATTCGAAGAGGCATCGGTTTCATCACGAACTTCGATGGCATCTTCAGCTGCACGCTCGAAGCCACGACGTCGTGTCATTAGTGTGCGCAACCTCATCCCTAACACACAACCACCAAGTGGTACACAAACAGACCCTCCCACACCTCAAAATGTCCATACTCCCCAGATGCATGCTACCAGACCTGAGGATGAAAGTGCAATATACGATTTGAGTCCATTGGGACCAGGGTTCGCTTCAACATCCACATCATCTTTGCGCCGGCCATCAATGAGTCCCGTTCATAATCGGGCACCCATGCCGAAGTTGCGCACTTCGTCCCTGCAAGAATCCAAGCCTCGGCTTCCTCAAAGCCGACACTTTAGTACCAGTGTCACTTAGATGGAGGAACCAACTCAGAGTCCAACTAGGTATATTAGCATATTCTTATAGTCACGACATGTATTACTTAGAAGCATCGAATAAGGATACAAATTATGGCGGCCTCAATGAAAGCTATCCATATTGACCCATTCAATTACTATATAATTAATATATATATATGACCCAATCCAATGCAATCTAGTTCTATTCAATTTAACTGGTGTATTTGGTCCACCAGTGCTTCAGCACGTCGCCTGCGAAGGACCACTTCCTTATTATCGATCTCAGGGTTCTCCTGATGAACTTGACCAAGAACCCACGCCTCTTTGAGGGTCCTACTCACCACCAATAAGTCCTCAACTGCCTTAACCATCGCAGCAGCGCATGCTGCCACTTCGGCAGTGTGGTCAGCCACCACAGGTAGCGCACGGCTCTGACCCGCCGCCAGTTGAATCAAACGAACTTGATACGTCAATAGACGTTCTGTGGCATCATCAACCTGTGCTAACAGCGTCTTTGCGCGCTGAACTTTAGACATGGCACTCGTCTGGAGGCGTACGGCGTAACTCCAAATATGCGTACTCTGTATGCATAGGTAATGCGTATTGAATATGCGTAGCTGATGTGCGTAGCTGATGTACGGATGTGCGAATGACTAAGTTAGGCAGGCAACCTGCACGGCCACTGTATATGGCCATGCGCATACAAAAAGTACCTAGTCAAAATGATGGCGTGTATCTGGAGTAATTATCGATACATAACACCCATACTGAATGCGAATACCGTCTGCCCACCCTGATCATGCCCAGTGAATATCCCCAGCTACCATGCATGGGGAGTGTGCATAGGTGATGACGTAATAGGTGGTTGGTATGATATATACGCCGCAACCTTACCTCCACACTACCCCCCCCCTCTGAATTGCTCCAAGCCCCCTGCCATCGAGTGGTTCAATTCTACTTTCTAGACAATGTCTGCAGTCCAAGAATATCAAACAGATGCTCTACAGGTCCATGTGGACTCTACTCCGGTTTTGATCCGACGGCTCGAGCAGTGGTCACGGGCGGTTGGTACCGTTTTGACCTATGCAAACGGGCAACTTCACGTACAGTCGTCTGTAACATCGGCTTTAGAGAAGGTCAATAAACAGCTGGCCCAGGAAGTTCCGGAATTTGCGGATAGGACTGGCCTCAGTACGAGTCAGGCCGGGGCAGCTGCTGGCACTGAAGCGAGCGGCAGAACCGATGTGAGTCTTGGAAATGTGTTTAACAGCATCAAAACCTCGAGTACTAACTTGCTGCAGAAGTCTACGCAGACAGCCCAAGCCATCAAAAGCAATGTTATCCCCCCTTTGGAGCAACTGCAAGGCGAGGTGGAGAAGCACCACAAAGCTCTGCGTAGCCAAGGTGGAAAGGGCATCAAGGATATAGAGAAGACGCGGGAAGTAACGCAGAAGCTGGTGGAGCAGCTTGGGCGTGTGACGTCAAGCTATGGATCTCGTGGGCTTGATCACAAGGATGACCCCTATGTGATCAAGCGACGTGTTAAGGCCGCGGTATATGATCAAGTGGGGATCGAGAACAAGCAGGCGGAGGCTGCCTTGAATGTCCAGCGCACGTTTGCGTCTTTGGAGAACCACATTCTCGACGTAATGCGCACATCTCTCAACACGCTCGAACAACTTCAGTCCGGGTTTGCGTCCGCTCAACAAGAAGTTGGTTCAACTATTACAACCCAGTTCAGCGGCGTCAACCTTAAGGAGGAGTGGGCATACTTCACCAAGACTAATTCCGATTCGCTAGTTCCTGAAGAGAACTATCAGCGTGACGCTGACCGAGTCACCTTCAACAACGAAAACCACGTATCTACCAAGCCTATTATTGAAGGTACTCTGCAGCGTAAGGGAACCGCATTGAAGCAGTACCACTCTGGCTACTATGTGGTGACTCCAAGTGGTTACTTGCATCAGTTCAAGAGTGCCTCGCCCCAGCAAGACTCTACACCTGAACTCAGTCTCTTCTTACCAGACTGCCAATTGAGTGGGAATAGCATGGACTTTACGTTCCGAGTGGTGGGTAAAGGAGCCAACAAGGTGCTTTCTACGCGTCACAAGTACTCGTTTAAGACGGCGTCGCAGGCTGAACTCGATGCGTGGTATCATGCTATTGCGCGTGTTACCGGCCAACAGATCGAGGAAGGTCCTGGTTCTCCTGCCCCTGAGTCTCCTGCGGGTGGCTCTCCTGTCCCTGGTAGCCCTGCTCAGACAGGCGAACCTGGAGTGTCTCGCTATGCGGCCGAGGAACCCCCTACTTCTGAGCTGGCATCCACTCAGGTAGCGTCACCGGAATCTACTTCTGCTACTGCTCCAAATGCAGTTCCTTTCACTGCCCAGGCTCCTGCTAATACTGGAATTCCTGCCACCGGTTCAGCCCCAACTCATGTTCCAGGCCCTACTGCAGCCCCTGGTCAGGCTCCGATTCATTCTCAGGCCCAGGCTCCAACTCAGGCTCCGTCTCAGCTACAGTCTCAGCTACAGACCCAGGTGCCAACTACCTCGGCTCAAACCGTGCCTAGCCCTACTAACGTACCTGCATATGCTGAGCAAGCGCAAGGATCGGTGCCTGCTCATGTCCAGAGCACGATAAACCCCGTTCATGACGTTCAATCGGCTGCTGAGCCGTACGCAAATGCTGCGTCAAGTAACGATCCTTTCAAGAGCTTTTAATTGGTGTCTAGGATCCCTTCTCCGTTCTTACAGTGTTTAATTAACTAATTAATTAATTTGTTTAATTTGTTTAATTGTGTCGATGATTCTCAGGTCGTTCCACGGATCAATTGCCTGTCAGCGCATAACTTTGAATAGCAGTGCATTATGTTTAATATGCCCGCCCGGCCTTATTGCTCATAATGTTATCAGGACTGCTGCCTGAAAGCAAATGATGATAAAAACTATAGCGGCAGTTGCGGTTTTACTTGCCGGAGCATTATTTGCCGGAGTGTCGGTTTTCTTTAAATATTTGCCTCCTTATATGGAACTATTGCCCCAACATTCATCCGAGATCAACGCAGTAAACATTGCAATCGAGAATCTGGTCGATGAGTATGCTGCATTGGGTCCATTTTTTACTCGGTCCCACAGTGCGCTGCAGTTTATTGTATCCAATGGCCTTGACCATGAATTCAGGAGTCGATTAGACCATCTGGTTGATCCGGAGTCTGACTCGGCACTACGGAGCATCGCTGCGGACGAGTGGACTGTTGCTAGTAATAATCGATTTAAAGGATCCTCACTACGATATAAAGTCCCAGAGAATTCTGGGGTAGGTAGGAATCCCAAGCAGTATTTTGGATATGCTGATATCTCTAGCGGTAAGCGCCTATTCTTCCGGTTCGTCGAAGCCCGGCCGGCACGTGAAGTCTTTTCTACATTACTCTGGCTCAGTGGTGCCCCTGGATGTTCATCTCTACTGAGTCTGTTCTATGAACTGGATGCATTGAGGATTCATCCTGAGCTACGCCCTAAAGCAGTAGAATGCGTTTCGGATAAAAACGCCAATGTCTTGTTAGTAGACCAGCCCGTCAATGTGGGATACTCATGGTCAGAGACTAAGGGGTTTTCAGGAATTGAGCATACTGGGTTTTCCTGGTCAGAGAACGAACACATAGATGATATCGCGACTGCAGTGCCTGAATTGTATGTGTTTCTGGAGCTTTTCTTCAGCGAATTCCCTAAGTATGCAGAACCAGGGCTCCAAATAGCTAGTGAAAGTTACGGGGGCGATTATGCTATTGGTGTAACTTCTGAAATGCGACAACATGAAGCTGTCTCATTCAATATTTCTGCAATGCTCATAGGTGGAAGGGAGAACTCGCCCCTGATACCCCCATTATGTGGACACAATAGGTGGCGACCAGTATCTCCATACTGTATTAGGTGTTGACGTTCCATAACAAGTTATTCAAACTAACACGAGATTCTCAATGAATTTATTATGGTTAATAGATAACGATAGCCGTTGGGGTAAATACCAATCAAAAAGGTAATACTCTAAAAATAATCATGAATCAATGAATGAGTGGCTTCTTTAAGCATACTAGAAGTAGGCGAAGCAATCAAGTACGAATATATCCATTATTTAACTCAAGCCTCACCAGATCGATCGTCTAACGCATATATGCTCTACATTATCCGTGTCCAGTCAGCAGAGCTACCTGATAACGATACCAGCAATGAGGACAGCACTGGGAATTGCGGCACTAGTTGCCGGAACCTCGGCTCTTTTCGGTGACATAGCCCAGGATTTGCTTCCTTATATGGAAATTTACGGGCCCAATAAGCCGGAGATCAACGTAGATGCTGCGGTAGAGCATCTGATCAATAAGTACGCAGCGCTGGGCCCAGTTTCTACTGAGGCAAGACGCTCACTACAGTTTGTTATATCCAATGGCCTCGGAGATGACCTAGAGAGTCGATTGGAGTTTCTTGTTGCGGCAAAGTCCGGCAAACCACGGCCCAAGTCCGAGTCGGCTCTGCACAGCATGGTTTCGGAGAAATGGACCATTGCCAGCAATGATCGATTTAAAGGATCCAAACTGCGATACAGAGACCCAGGAAATGCTGGGGTTGGTGGGAAGACCAAGCAATATGCCGGATATGCCGATATCTCTGCTGGTAAGCATCTGTTCTTCTGGTTCTTCGAGGCACGAACAGCGTCTGAAAATGCACCTACAGTACTTTGGCTCAATGGAGGCCCTGGGGGTTCCTCACTGCTGGGATTGTTCTATGAACTGGGTCCTTCTAGGATTGATCCTGAACTGCGCCCTGTAGACTTCGAATGGGCTTGGAATAACAATGCCAATGTGTTGTTCGTAGATCAACCCGTAAATGTGGGCTTTTCGTGGTCTGAAACTGAGCATGTTGGTGACACAGTGACCGCAGCACAAGACTTGTATGTTCTTTTAGAGCTCTTCTTCAGCGAGTTTCCCCAATATGCGGAGGCAGGGTTCCACGTTGCTGCTGAGAGCTATGGAGGTCATTATTCCCCTGGATTAGCTGCTGAAATCCTACAACATGGTGACGCATCGTTCAATCTTACTTCTGTACTGGTAGGCAACGGGCTGACGTCGCCACTAATCCAGTACCAGCACTATATGGACATGGCGTGTGGCGAAGGATCGGGCCACGATGCAGTAGTAGATGCTGAAGGCTGCTCTGCGATGCGTAAAGCGTCTCCACAGTGTCAGAAACTGATCCAAAGATGCTATGATGACCAGACCTCATGGGCATGTGCACCAGCGCAGAGCTATTGCAATGACCGCATGTGGGGCCCTTATAGCGCAACGGGGTATAACTTCTACGATGTGAGACTAAATTGCAACAAAGAGCCGTGTTATTCTGATATGGACCGGTTCGATAAGTTCCTTGGCCAACCCAGCATTGTGGATGCTCTAGGCACTGGTGAAGTTCCTGGTGGTTACGAGCAGTGCACTAATGTGTATAAAGACTTTTTCTACGCTGGAGACTGGATGCAGCCGTATCAAGGTAATGTGACATTCTTGCTTGAGCATGGTGTCCCAGTTTTGATCTACGCCGGCGATGCCGACTTCAGTGTCAATTGGTTAGGGAATGAGGCGTGGACTCATAACCTCGATTGGAGTGGCCATTCAGAGTTTGCAAGTACTCCTCTGACATCCTGGGTGTCTCCTTCATTGGGTCAAGAGGCTGGACAGGCGCGTAGCTATGGGCCTTTGACCTTCCTCAGAGTGTATGACGCTGGACATATGGTACCTCACGACCAACCCGAAGCAAGCTGGGATATGTTGGACCAATGGATTCGGTATGGGGCACTTTTATAGGTGATTTATGAACCAGTGAAAAATCTTGCAGTGCCCTCTAGGGATGAATACGAGTCAGGAGAAAATTAGATTATGTTAATATGAACATTACCCGAGTTATCCGCGATAAACTGGACTTATCCAACCATTATGACATCAGAAGTACTATAGTAATAAGTATTGCGTTCTAATAGAAGTATATTAATCCATGATTATGGGCTTTGGAGTCCACATGTTCATCATATCCTAATGGTCAAGGAAAGTATGAATGAACAAGCCCTATGTGTAGCTGTTGCAATGTCTCTTGGAGGCTATTGCCGTTCATAGGTTCTGGACACAGGATTCAGAGTAGTCAGAGTAGGAACATATCATCGTGCATACTTACTTACCTACCTAGTTCTCTAAGTGGGCACTTTATAAAACAATAAATACCAAACGGTACTTAATGACCGTATCCATTAGCATAATTACATTACGGACCATATTAAGAGAGTGACTCTGCCTGGGCTACCGGCTCTGCCGAGGACCCAGGCTCGTCGTAGTTCTGAAGATGCTTTCCTTCGAGGTAATAAGTGTCTCTGATGGTCTGGGACCACTTGCCCAGCCATTCCACAACGGGCACGGTCCGCCAGCGGTCCACCATGACCCCGTATTGAGCAATCACAAAGAGTGTCTGCGCCCAACCTAGAGGAGGTTGGGATGACGGCATCGCCAGCTGTAGCAATGAAAGCACTTCAAATGGCCATGCCGTGAACCTTGACACACGGTAGCGTACTCCTAACCATACCAGCATGAAGTTGACGGCAGTGGAATTAGTGGGTGCGGTGGATCCCCGCATGATCATTGGCTGCACCACGGCTGCTACAAGCGTACAGGCGATTCGCTGGACTCCTGACTCGGATGTCAGAGAGTTATTAGGTAGCTGAAGAACTATCGGCACTACCAGACGCATCCGAGCCCACAATGCCAGACACAAGGTGGCGCCAACTGTCCATAGAATGAGGTCGTTGCGCAAGGGGGCAGCTACAAGAGCCCAGTCAAGCGTACGTCCGATAATCAGCGGTGGAATTGCCGCCATTAGAATCAATACCGACCCTGTAGCCCACATAAATGCCAGTAGCACGCCAATCCGAGGCCAGAACATCCGAGGCCGGTGTACCACCACATAGTCATGGAGTTCGTTATCCTGAACGCCGTGAAGCCCATCAAGACGCTCATCAGTAGCTGTTACCGGTACAAATAGCCGCATTCCCCGTCTGCACGGCCATGAATCGACCCCCGGGGCTCGTAAGTAAGTGCCAGATTTAGCAATGGCGCTATCGGGGTCTGGCAAGGGGTCACCAAGCATCCAAGGCCCCAAACTCAGTGCACGGCAACCTCGTTCCAGAACTGGAGCCCAGAGATCCTGGACCCACCACTGCTCGAGTGCTGTCATCACTTGTGGCCATCGCGAGTATAGCATATGAGCAGGCACCCACAGTGGCCACAACCGCAGCAGATCCCAACCAGGCCAGTATCCCATGTTTCTGAGGACCACAAAAGGGAATGCACGTGCCACAGCAGCAACCACAGCGCCGATTCCAACCGCAATCAGAGCGCTATATACCCCTGCAGACATGAGGATGCGCTTGAATTGAAGGTTCAGCGGATGGGTAATAATGATGCGCAGTAGCTCAAAATTGGGGTCACTAGTGTCCTGTGCAAAGTAGAGTGTACCAGGTCTGAAACAGGCGCGTGCAGCAGCCACAAATCGGTTGAGGACCCACATGTATGCGAAGCCCAGCAGCCACTGAGTCGTCAATAAAACGGTTGGATGGGCCAAGGCAAATGCCATTGAACCTGGTGGGAGTACCGGAAGCAAGCATACATGCAACAATACGCCGCAAAATTCGGGAAACACTAGGATTTCTACCAATACCACGCAGATGCATTTGACAACAGCGAATGCTTGGAGGAAATTTGATACGAAAACACGGCCTTCATTGCTCTGCAGAAGTCGGTCAAGCCATCGCAATTCTGCCATACGTGCTGTGGTGATTCCAACACTAAGGGCGCCCAGTACAATCGACACATGCATTCCCACCGACTCTGGCCATTCACCGACCGGGATTCGAGTCGCATCCCAGCCCAAAGCCATAAATATGGATTGTAGTACTAGCGCACACCCATTAAGCATCATCCACCCACACATATACGGGATCTGGTACGCCACCACAAGTACGAACATTGCCATGCCACACACACATGCGAATTCCTTGGCGATTTCAGGAGTCGGTCCACTAAGAATGTTTCCAATAGTGGTCCATAATTCTGTGTCCCTAAAATCGCCATCAAAGTCCTCAAAGTCATCGCCAACTGCCGCTCCAGCCCAAGCGTTTGGAGGAGGGCCAACGACAGCCTCATTGTTGCGCTCGGCAACATTTCGCCCCCGATTCGCGTTCAGAGGCTCTGCAATATTCGCATTGGCTTCTTGGTTGGCTGCATCTGCTGCTTGACCAGCGTCGACTGGTGCATCAACATCTGGCTCATCAACCCAGTCATCGGGAGGGTCGTCATAGTCGAGAATATAATCACCATCAATATCACCATGATCAATATGACCGGGTTCTCCATGCGCAATGTGATCAAGATCATGCAACAACCGCTCATCGGTCACGGTCCACGCCGCCAACAACCACAGCAACACCACGGCTAGCGCCAGCGCCACCAACAGTAAGATGCCGTCTATCACTGCCACCCAGATTTCACGTACAATGGGACGCCATTTAGGGCCCAAATGAAGGAATGGCACGTAGGGCTGGCGGGTGGGCGAGGCGATCCGAGTGACCAGCGTGGCCAGCATACGACCCACAGGGTCCCTGCTAAGCCAATTTGTGCGGCCACCAAGGGTACCTAACTCGACAGTATACTTTACAACCATAGCCAGGCCAGCAACCAGGCCCACGAATCGGCCAACGAGCCATGCTTTGGCCGATAGATGGCGCAGGTACACCGTCATCGGCAACCTACGAGGCATGGAGGCTCGATATTGATTCTCAAACGCATAACGGTGTCTACACAGCTCGCAGGTGGTTGCACGACGGCTGTGACGTAGCCATTCTAGTAAACAGTCCTCATGCACATAGCGGATCGACCCTGAGCACCGGCACGGATGATACAACGGCTCTTCGGGAGTGGCATCGCCACGACATATTCGACAAACATCATCCATGGCTATGTCTCGTCGGTATGAACAAGTGACCAGGCAACAACTGGGCGTAGTTTCAGATATACACTCTCCTTCTGGTGCAAAAGAGGGCCAGTTTAAATGCTGATGCTGACAAACTCGGCCCTTTGGCCAGCTAGTCTTAAACCAAACTGCTGTGAGGCTTAAGCTGGCATTGCGTTGGATCCGGAGCTGGAAACTGCAGGAAATCGACAATGATTCGAAGTGCACCAACAACAATCCGACTAACTATGGATGACGTGGCTGCCTACGATGACACGCGGGATGCGTCGCGACGCACGGAAGCGGGTACGGCGACTACTGGTGCGTCTGGATTGGCACGAGGAAAGACCAGTGGGAATGTGCCGGGTGGTCCCACAATAATCGGAGCTTTGAGTCCTACAGGACCGGCCCCAAACTCGAGTTTCGGAGCATAGACAGCATGAGTCCCATATTACGCGCATGATCCATTATACTGATATGCATATAATCCTTTATGCAGTATGAATAAAATATGTTTAAGCATATCAGACTTATACTTATGTTACCTTGCGCACAACGTTAATTAGACGCGTCGCGTAGGTAATCGCGTAGCTGCCATCGCTTGATATGCCTCGGGCGACCAGAGCTACGAGAAACACGCGTCAAATTAAACAGCGTGCTGGGTCAAATCCAGCAGCTGAGAGCTCGCCCAAGCGCCGACGTACAGATGCTGGTGTTGTCGATGTAGATGACGAAGTTAGCAGCGAGTGCGTCACGTTCGAGACGCTGGCCGAACGCGAATACCCGGTGGATCTCATTTCTGAGCGCTTGGTACGACTTCTTGTGTTTGAACGCGAAGAGGGAATACGTGAAATTGCGCTTCTGGCCCTGCGAATCGCGGGATCAACGGTTGAACTACCACCGCTTAGGGAGAGTGATCTGACTGTTGCGGCCGCAGAGATTGCGGATCAAGCCGAGTCTGGTGCAGAAACATCGGTTCAGGCTGAGTTTGCTCTTCAGAAGCCCCCCTTTGCCCATCAGTTCGGTAAGTTATGGGCCCATGCTGTGCCGGCACTTCTCGCGGCCGATGGTGCGTCATCGCTCAATGCAGCGCTTCATCTACTTTGCGGACTAACTAAAGCACGATTACGGACATTGAGACATGCAGCAACGCAACTAGTTGCTGAGATCGGCGTGTGCTGGCATGGCGAAGCCACGGTCGACCAGCCTGTTCCCGCTATTGTAGAAGCCACAATGGATTCCCGAACTGGAGACATTGTGCCTGCCGTAAGGGAGATTGCAGTGGAGACCCTGGGAACTTTGGGTCAATCTACCGCCCGTTCACTCAATGATATGTCTGCAACCGTCCGTTTGGCCGCCCTCAATACCCTTTCTGCGAATGCTCCATGGACTCGAGTGGCCGAAATGGCGCTTCGAGATGTTGATGTTCGAGTTCGACGCCGTGCTTTGCGGCAACTTGCCACCGGCGATATCTCGGTATCCAATAGCAGCACCTACAGTAGCGTCGACAGGCTCCACACTGGTCTGGTGTGTTTAGTCCAGGCTGAAGATGACTCTGCGACTCGTTTAGCGGCTGCTGAGCTTGTGGTGCATGCTGTGGATCCGACTGACTATGAGACTTTCGAGAAACATGGGCTCGATGCTGCATGGTCACGTATTCTACGACTGGCAGAGCTTCCCGCACGTATTCTCGGGACATATGGCCCTAGTGCGAGTGCTTTGGCAAAGGCAGCTGGTCGTGTGAAAATTTCAGCTTCTCAAGTATCGGCTTTGATGCTCTGTGATATTGCTAGTTTACGTGCTCCCAATAATGCATCACGGACATGGCTTCGACGTCTGGAGACGCGCGTTGGGGCTGCATTGCCTGCATTGTTGGTACTATTTAAGGCCCTGGTTGCCATTGACCGCAATCCAAAGGATATAGTAGCGGTTGCAGAGTCACTGCTTGGACGTGTGGCCTACAGCGATGCACTCACAGCATCTATGATTCAGGCTCTCTCTCTAGTGACACCAACAGATGAGGGGCTGTTTGAACTGGCGATTAGTACTTTTACAGAGCGGCCTGAACGTCGTATTGCCGAGGCATGCGCATCTTTATTTGCCCGCCAACCGGAAGAAATCCGCAGCGCACGCCTCGAGTCTGTAGTCCAGGATGTCAAGATTGCACTGGCGACCGCACTGGGTCCTGGTGCTCGCAACGCACCATCACCAGATATTGTGGGGCCAGTTCTCCAGCTTCAGATTCTGTCACGGTTTGTACCCTTGACAGGGTTAACCCGACTCCCGATTTGGGATTGTGAACAGACACGCCCATTGGTACGTGCACTGGGACTAACTGGTGACGAGGAAGTAGTGGATATGATCATCTCCCGTCTTCGACGCCTCGAACCAGTACCTGCTCCCCTCCTACTAGAGATCCGTACAGCAGCAGCCATGCGAGGCCTAACATCGGGGAGTGATATGGATCTCGACTCAGAAGCTCCTGAATGGCGAGAGGTTCCTGATCGTACCTGGAGAGCTGCTGTAGCCGCCGGTGTTGTATAAACCATGGGGCGGGCGGCGCATAACCGCCATTATAAATGTACGCCTATATATATATATATATGCATAAATCTTAATGGGCCCCACTGGATATGTACTACTGTTATGCACATTGCACCATTAGTCGCTCCATCGTCATGAAAGCGTATCTTGCGCTTTGTGGCGCGACAATTGCACTATTGGTGTTTTTAAATAGCACTCAGGCATTTGTACTGGTCGATGTCTATGCTGCGGCACGTCCTGGATCAGTAAGTGGTATGCTGGCTTTGGTTGACGAGGTTACCTGTGTATTGGCAGCACCACTGTGGGGCTCATGGAGTGATAAAAGAAGCACGAGAGTGGTCGCTGCATGTGGAATGGCTTTAATGGCTGTTTCTTTGACTCTATATCCTCGTGCAGGGTCCATATATCCGGGACTGCTGCTGTGCCGTGTGGTGTTCGCAGCGGGCGCAGCAGCTTGTGTGAGCATGATGGCCGCTGTGTTACAACAATTTCCGCAGAATCCAGGCCGATTGGCTGGTTTTGCAGGATTTTCGGCCGGTGTAGGTGCTGTGATCGCTGTCTCAGTATTGCTGCCGCTGCCTGCTTGGCTCGGCCTTGATCACGACGCTAAAGCAGCATTGCGATCCGCCTTTGGTCTTGTTGCCCTGGGCGCTGGTGCTCTGGCACTTTTACTTGGCATCACGCTTCCGGGATCTACACGGGGAGTCCACGAGCCCGAATTTAAGCTTGTTAAGGCAGGAGTGGCCGCAGCATGTCAGGACCGAGGATTGCAGCTTGCATACGCCGGAAGTGCAGTTGCCCGGGCCGCTTCCGTCGTTCTGGCTTTATTTGTGCCTTTAGCTGTGAGCAGTTGGTTCCGGCGGAATGGACTGTGCAGGGAGAGTGAAAGTGCCCTCAGTGATAAAAGTGGATGTCGCAATGCAGTGATTGCTGCTGCGATAATGACAGGAATTGGAAATACTGCTGGGCTTTTTGGTGCCCCTATTCTAGGCTGGATTGGAGACCATTGGGGATTGAGGCGCACACTGGCAGCGAGTAGTCTCGCCGGAACTTTAGCAGCTGCTGGGTTCGCTGGATTACCTGAAATGAACGGTTCAGGGCCTATAATTGGATGTTGTGGTCTTGCAGTAACTCAAATGGGCGTCATGACTGCATCACTCGCCCTCTGTGCTGAGCAGAAACGACGATTCCCGGGAAGTGTGGCTGGTGCATATGCCTTCTTTGGTAGCATAGGTATCCTTATGGTCACGCAAGTAGGTGGTCCTCTTGCTGATCGTTGGGTTTTGGCTCCTTTTGTTATCCTGGCAGTGCTTTACCTTGGACTAGGGCTTGGATCACTCGTCAGTAGAGAATCCACCCTTGAAGCCAATGAAGAAATAGATCCATTGTCTGCATCACCTCTGTTACGCGGATCTGTTACTGCCTGATTCTGCCTGTTTTTTTTTTTTTTTTCGTTTCTCTTTCTCTTATTGGCCCAGCACAACACATGTATGGATGGAACAGTGATCAGACAGGTCAGACATAGAACCCACGAATTACGAGTTAAATGACAATATAGCGTTGCAATATGGCTTTTTGCAGATATATACGAATTATGAATTGATGACAGTTTAGGTTTCTCACTGCTATGGTGCACCAACAAGACATTGAGGACTACTCAATGGTATCAATGAAAGTAGATGATGATATCTAAATGTAGTGCCGTATAGCTACTATTCCATGCAAAATCCTTGCTTTTGAAGCTACCAATGATTAAATATCAACCTAAACTGTTCACTATGGCTTCAACCAAGCTAGATCATCGGCCTCCGAATCGAGCATCCAGATCAGTGACTGCTCCATCAGACCACCTTCATTCCACGATGCCCGAGTCTTGGCCGCTCAATAAATACTAAATACGTCGCAAATCTATTAACAATTGTCAGAGTCGACGGGATCACCAGATCAGATCAAACCTGACGCCATGACCAAAATTTTTAAGCAGGTGACCAACTCCCCCCTTCGCCCTGATAATGAAGGTGTTACTGATCGGCAACGGTGGCCGTGAACACGCATTGGCTTGGAAACTTGCTCAGAGTGAGCTGGTTGAGCGTGTGTATGTTGCCCCTGGAAATGGCGGTACGGCCCATGTGCCTAAGACCGAGAATGTGCCTATCGGCAGCTCGCGCAGCGAGTTCGAGGCACTAGCCCGATTTGCTGCGGCACATGGTGTGACTCTGGCTGTACCTGGGCCCGAGCAACCGCTTGTGGAAGGCATTTCTGAGGTGCTACAGGCTCACGGTGTGCCAGTGTTCGGCCCATCGACAGCTGCAGCCCGCATGGAGGGCTCCAAGACGTTCAGTAAGGACTTCATGGCACGCCATAACATCCCCACGGCAAGGTTCCGCAACTTCTCGGATTATGTGACGGCCAAGGCTTATTTGGAGCACGAGGTTGACTACAAAGTCGTGATCAAGGCCGGCGGACTGGCTGGTGGTAAAGGCGTGCTAATGCCTGAATCCAAAGCTGAAGCCCTTGAGGCACTGGCCCAGGTCATGCAGAAGCGTGAGTTTGGCAGTGCTGGTGATGATGTGGTCATCGAGGAATGCTTGGAAGGCGATGAGTTGTCGGTACTGAGTCTCACCGACGGTTACACGATGGTGGATCTGCCGCCCGCTCAAGACCATAAGCGTGCTGGAGACGGTGACACTGGCCTCAATACGGGTGGTATGGGTGCATATGCTCCTGCTCCAATTGCTACTCCGGCTGTTATTGCGCAGATCCGCTCGGAGATTCTCGAGCCCACAATCCGGGGCATGCGCCGGGACGGCTATCCTTTGGTTGGTGTGCTCTTTACTGGTATTATGTTGACTGCCCAGGGCCCTAAGGTACTTGAATATAACGTGCGGTTTGGTGATCCCGAGATCCAGACCGTGGTGGGCCTGCTGGAGTCCGACCTTGCCGAGGTGCTGCTGGCGTGTGTGGACCGTCGCCTTGACTCTGTTTCCGTACGTGTTGCATCTGGTTATGGTGCTACTGTAGTAATTGCTGCTGGTGGCTACCCTCAAAGCTATGCAAAGGGTGATGAGATTACTGTAGGTGCTCTCCCGCAGCATGTCCAAGTGTTCCATGCTGGTACTGCCATGACCGATGGGAAGGTAGTGACGAGTGGAGGACGTGTGCTAGCTGTTTCTGCCGTGGCGCCAACACTGCGCGAGGCGGTAGACCGTGCTTATGAAGGTGTATCTTGTGTATCGTTCCGGAACATGTACTCACGCAAGGACATTGCTCACCGCGCATTCCGCGCAGCAGCTGCGGCTGATGAAGGCACTGCGGTAACTTATGAGGCTGCTGGTGTTAGTGTGGATGCTGGAAACCAGTTCGTAGAGCAGATCAAGGCCAAAGTCGCATCCACCCGCCGGCCAGGTGCGGACGCTGCCATCGGCGGCTTCGGTGGTATTTTTGACCTTGCGGCTTGTAACTACACTGACCCCCTGCTTGTATCTGCCACTGATGGCGTTGGAACTAAGCTGAAAATCGCTCAAGCTATCGACAAGCATGACACCGTTGGAATCGACCTGGTTGCCATGTCCGTGAATGACCTGGTAGTGCAGGGAGCCGAACCGCTGTTTTTCCTCGACTACTTCGCATCGGGTCACCTGGTCCCTCGCACTGCTGCTGCATTTGTAGGCGGTGTTGCTGATGGATGCCGCGAGTCCGGCTGTGCACTTGTTGGTGGTGAGACCGCTGAGATGCCCGGACTGTATTCTGGCACTGACTATGACGTGAATGGGACTTGCGTTGGTGCTGTGGAGCGCACTCAGGTGTTGCCGAAGCTCGAATCTATGAGCGAGGGTGATGTGCTCTTAGGTTTGGCTAGCTCGGGCGTTCACTCGAATGGGTTCTCGCTCGTACGAAAGATTCTTCAGGTCAATGGGCTCGAGTTCACAGATACTGCGCCTTGGACCTCTGCCTCTGGCGAGTCAACCAAGTCCATTGGTGAGAGTTTGTTGGAACCCACGCGGATCTATGTCAAGCCGCTGCTACAGGCTTTGAGGGAGAACGTGGGTGCCATCCTTGGTCTAGCACACATTACTGGTGGTGGGCTAGTTGAAAATGTACCACGGATCTTGCCTTCTTCTCTCGATGCCGAGATCGACGTCACTACATGGTCACTGCCGCCTTTGTTCTCGTGGCTGGGGCGTGCTGGTAGAGTCCCCGTGGCTGATATCTCTAAGACTCTGAATATGGGGATTGGAATGGTTCTTGTGGTGCGACAGAGTGAAGTGGACTCTGTTGTGCGTTCTCTCAGTGCAGCGGGCGAACGTGTGACGCGTTTGGGCACATTGAAAGCAGGCTCGGGGCGGTGCAATTTACTGAATACCGCGGAATGGTACTAATTATTTTTGTTTAATTTCGTATGCACCATTTGTTAGATTATATGCTCGGTTATAGGCTCAAGATAGACCCTCAGTTACGTACTGAGTTGTATGTTCAGCGTGCTCAGCGTGCTCCTTTGAATCCCCCGATTACTATGGAAACTCGTGCATCAGATGCCATGCTTTTAAATATTCCGGCGCGTTAGCAGCTCTACGTGGCTAAGTTTACCGGGTACTAACGCATAACCCCGCCCGCACACCGCAGTTACGTAACCGGCGCGCGATACTCTCTTCATCGTCGACCCACAATTAAATGAAGGTCCAATTGGCGAGTTTACGGGGGGGGCTCATCTTGGAAACATCACCGGTGCGGCTGCTGGCTCGTCGTACCACAGAATCCAGTGGGCAAGGACTCGCCGCAGGCCGTAGTCCTACGAATATCCGCGTGTTAGCCAAGTTCACGTTAGTTTCGGAGTCATGGATAGTCCAGATTCGGGACTCTTGCGGTGCCCGTGTTAACGCCAAGTTTATTCCCGTGCGGAGCCGTTTTGTGCTCAGGCTAGGTATGCGCCTTGAACTGGACGGCATTCAGTACGAAGTCATATCACCCGATGCGGCTATAGAAATGCCAGCCCCACCATTAAACCCCCATATTGGACTTGTGGCGACACCAATGGACTGG
Organism: Wickerhamiella bombiphila; assembly: GCA_030561035.1. Lineage (NCBI taxonomy): Eukaryota > Fungi > Ascomycota > Dipodascomycetes > Dipodascales > Trichomonascaceae > Wickerhamiella > Wickerhamiella bombiphila. Next base: position 683,783 of record JAKTWK010000001.1, read on the forward strand.
TTCCGACTGTGTGCGGTTCTTGTCAGCTGGCCGGGGCCGTGGCGGTTCATTGATGTATTATATCAGATGGTCAAACTATTCCCTCGATCCGCCAATCCTGCAAACGCTTTATGGCCATATTTTGTTCTCCGGCAATTGGTGCAGCGCCGAGATATCGATGTCCAATTTGTCGTCGATAGCGAGTCCGGGACTATGACCACGTTCTTCAGTCTCGCCGAATTGACCCCGGAGGCCGTAGCGCTACTTAATGCATGTCCACTTGAGCCCTTTGATCCCCCTACATTCGTGCTACGTGCATCTACTGTCTATAACGATGGCCGCTACTCCCCTCAGTTGGTGTCACAGATGTTGGCTGCCCACCGTGAATTTGCAGAGCTCGCCAGGATTGCTCGGCATCTGTCAATCCGAATTCAAACCTGTTCAATTCCCCCTGTATTACCCCGTCGGCTCCTCCGTGTTCTAGTAACCCTTATTGTTGTTCCTGGTGGTCATGGGGGGTTTGGAGGCGTACGCGATACGGCCCATAATAAGACCCTTTTGGTCAAAGTATACCGCAAGGCCACGAGACAACTGCTCAATGCATCCCAAAACCAGCCCGCACCAGACAAATCAGGTTCCAGCGGATGTCCGACAAAGTCTCAGTCGAATTAATGCCAATTAATGCAAAGCCACCGTGAACTATTATCCATTACATCCCACTCCGACAGCTTGGAATGTTTCAGGCGGGGTATGCATAATTGCCGCTCGTTGTGCGTGCGGCTGATGATCGGATCCACGTAAGCAATTTTCTCCCCTCGGCGGGCTATTTTTAGATATGAGGCTCCTGGGATGACGTCTGTTCAGAACCAACCCGGGAACCCGCCATGGCCACCACAATTACCCGGTACTAATTTAAAACCCTTAATGAATCTATAGCTCTGACTTCCGACTTTCATTTAATTCCCGCGGTGTTTCATATCTGCGGCGTCGGTGGGTCAGCCCACCGTAGTTACTCTATCAGGGCAACAACTGCTGGCTGAGGCATCTGCAGCGTCGATCTATGCAAGGCGACAGGTCTGTGGTATACGCTTATTAAATGATATCAGGAGCCCCCTTTTGGTACCGGCGACATCAACGCTGGGTTACGTTGGGTTCAATATGCTCGGGGAAGCGAGATGCAGAGCCCACTGGCACCAAGTCGATGTTATTTTCGCCGAAATGGCGGCCCGGTTCACACTGGTGCAGAGTCTAAATAATGAGTCTGGACCCGCCCGTAACAAGTCACAAGGATCTGTTATGGAACTCGAACTCCTTGGAGAACGTCTTGAACGGTTATTCCTTAGTCTAGGCTATGAAGAAGCTGAGGAGATGGACAAGTGGCGGGCTGCGACTTTACCAACCGTCTCTGCCCGGAGTAGCACTCACGAAGATACTTACGCTACTCCTGCGACCATCGAAGAAGCTGAAGAGGCATTATATACCGCATTTGAGACCATCGTCAGCATCAAATCGTCGGGAACTCCTTCGTTAACTCCCCCTAACACGCTGGTTAACCGGAGTTGAGCGACATGACCCGGGCCCAAGCCGTGTTGGTGTACTTGGCGATTTCCTCGGGTGGTGGCTGCTTGTTATGAAGCTCACAACTACGTCCAAATTCGATCGAGTTGCGCATCAGTGCTTCCACAAATGCATAATCAATTGATTTCGGTGCGAAGAACAGACTGTGGACGGCCTGAGCAGACGTCAAGCGAGTCGCAGGATTAACATCGAGGCAACCCCTAACCACCTCATGGAGCCCTAGAGGCACGGCTACCCCTCCTTCTCCGGTTTTGGCATGCACAATATCAATATTGGAGGGACTCAACAACGTTTGCATTAGCTTACGCTGGTTTGCGGCACTCAGTGGCCGCTTCGCATACACCATTTCGAATAATATACAGCCACAGCTCCACATATCACTGGCTTTGGTCACTTTATAGTCATGCCCAGTATCATGGTGACTGGGCTCCAACACCACGGTCTCTGGCGCCATGTAACTCAACGTCCCTACTTGCTCAAGACGGTGCAATCCCATCGTGTGCTCAGGAAGCTCATCACTGATGCCGAAATCTATCAGCTTGAGGGCTCCCTGCACCACCAGGAAATTTGCCGGTTTGAGATCTGCATGCACGATGTTGCGCTCGTGGACAGCGGCCACGCAGCGCAACACTTGCCCTCCCCAGTACCGCACAAATTCGATATCCAGTGCCACATTATCGTGGCGCCGGCCTTTCATAATCGTGTACAAGTCCATATCACCAAGCTCTAGAATCATATACATCACGTCGTCGGTCACAGTATGGGCCAGCAGTTGCACAACTCCGCCGACTCCTCGTAGAGATTTCAATAGGTCGATTTCACGGCCAAGTTGGTGTCTCATATGAGGTCCTGCCTCACCTTGGAGTACCATTTTAACCGCAACTAGTTTGCCCAGCGTCTTATCGGTAGCTCGATATACATATGAATAACCCCCCTTGCCAATAATGGTCGTTGAAGTGAGCTGGTGCCCTTCGATAATCGGGAGAGTTGGTGAATGCATTGGATTGGGCAATCCCTCTATCGAGGGACTGCGGCTGCTTGGAACATCGGCTCTGTTCTCGTCGTTATTGCTATGTGACCAGCGCTTAGGCACAGGTGTCACCGCTGCAAGGCCCTGGGCAACTAACCCGCGTTTCAGGCGAACTTGCGCCTGGGATTGGCGTGGAGGTGCTTGGTGTAGATGTGTTTGGCCTGGTGGTTGAAACTTTGCGTGGGCTGGGCCCGCAAGTTTGGGCTGAGGTGGCAATTGTGGCTGGTGCTGGGCTTGAGCAGGCTTCTGGCTGGTGTTGGAATTTGGGCGTCCTTGTGTGATATGCTGTACTAGGATTTGCGAAGGTGCTTGTGAAGGTGCTTGTGGAGGTGCTTGCAACGATACTTGCGATGGTCCTTGAATGGGTGCTTGCATAGGTGGTTGCATGGAGGCCTGGAATGGCTTGGCCTTGGGTTTCGACACCGCGGTCTTGATAGGAACAGCAGTCCCAGGCTTCATGATCCGGCCTGCAGAAGTCAATGGAGTGAGTCCTGGACCAGAAGAGCTCCTCCTAGGTTCTCCACTTCGTCGCACAGATGTCTCATTTCGCGCGCGCGCCTTTCGAGCCACTGCTGGATCCAGAATTGTCTCCTCAAGAGCCCTGTTGGGCAGTGCATTGCCTCGAAGAGGAGCAAGATGGGGAGGTATTCGCTGTTCCGAGCCCCGAGACCAATTCATGAACAATAAGTCCGTGAGTTCAAGCGCAACGCGTTGAGACAGTTGGATGGGTTGGGAAGGAGGAGGGCAAGGGCCCGCCAGGAGGACCCCCAAAACCAACGGCGGGCATATATTTGAATCTGGGTACTACAATTGTCTGGTTATTTTAATTATTGTATGTTCAAATTATGCTCCAAACTTTGAGGTGAGTTGGTGTCGACCAGCTTCTTTACCGACATAGCCGTTTCATTTAATGTGGCTTATCAGTCCAGTATTGAGGGCCACAAATAATGCGGATAGGTGAAATTTTTAAGGTACCGAGTCACCTCTAGGACAATTCTATTTATGCATGTGAAGTATGCGAGTCAGTAGAGTCTACCGGATCGAATCCGTGAACTGGAGAGGGCCTTTAAGACGCAGGAAGGGTGACTACCGAGCTTGGACGTCATATTTGGCTTTCCTGTCTTTGTAAACCCCAAAATGATAGGACGCGCTTGCTCGACATAGCTCCTCTTTTATATCGGCGGTCAGTTGAGGAATGCAGGACAAACGCTTGGGCAGCCGGCACACGGAAAAAATCATTAGTTACATCCACACTGGTACGCTAGATCTTGAATGTCTGGTCTGCATCATGTGAAGTTACGCTCCTTACATTGATCATAGGAACCCAAACTTGGCCATCTCCAGTTGCGGCTTATATAGGATTGGCGCACCTGACACTGATACGATACGATACCACTAATTAACTGAGTATTTCAATTTCTGTGAACATATTTCTGATTAAATGATATTGCTTATGGAATTATTTGAATATGATATTCTGAGGAGATATGTTGTTTGCAAATCGCCAGTAGTGTGGTTATACTCACTAAATAGTTCGCATATGAGCACTGATTCGACAGCTCATAAGGTCATATGTGACTACCATATATATACACATATATATATTTATGGAATGATTATGTATAAATTCTGGATTTCAAAATGTTGACTTACCTTCTACCTATACTGCGAGTACCCGTATGTGCTCTATGCTAAATCCTGACAAAGCTCGCCCGCCCACCCACTATACCCGCAATATGAATGCCGAGCTTGAAAACGTATGGCATATTTCTGTAGAGGCTCGTACGTCACGATTTGCTGGAAGAGCACACTATGATGAACTCCACAGCATGGTTAGCATCGTGTCAGCTGCTGTTGGCCATCTCGATTTGACACGAATGGGCGGTATTGTGCTAGGTCTCGTACGTGTATTCATAGCTAAAGTCGAGTCATTGCGGGCAGATTCCAGGTCAGTCGTAAAAACAGTCCTCTCAGGGCTGAGACAACAGGTGGCACGGCCACTTAGACGCCCCATAGTCCTTAGTTCGCCTGCTTCCAGTGGTCGACGGCCTACCCCTGAGAACTCAAGCGACGTGTCCATGCCTGACCTTGATGGACTCGTGTCTCCGTCATTTCCGGGAGTGCGAAACAAGCGGAGGCTTCAAGGAGTCCATGAGAGGTCCTTGTCCTTTAGCCCCCGCCAGCACGAGGAACCTGATAAGCTTGACTTTGACGTCCCATTGTCCACTCAATATGGGTTGGCACCAGCACCGGATACAAATCGCAGCACATTTATCAATTCCATGACCAATTTAACGTTCATTCCCGAGCATAAAGGGAACTCAGAACCCGTCCCAATCACCGGCCCAGATGGTCGTGAACCCGTCGATGTGCTCGACGCCATTCCCAAGTTGAATTATACGGAAAATACAGAGGCCAATACTTCAAAAATTGTAAATGGAAGTATGGAAGCATTGGAAGACTCTGCAGAACGTATGTGGACAGGTCAACTTCATATACCCCTTCGCGATAGGGTGGTCCGACCACTTGCACCAGAAAATGCCGGCCCAAACCAAGATGCAAACCAGGACCAGGACCAAGACCAGGACCCAGAGACCGATGACTTGGTCGCCAATATTCAAATGGGGTATACTCTTCCAGCACTGCCCAAAAGGCCCCGGTTCAGCCATCCCAGGCGCGATCGCCAGACAACCCTCAGCCGCGACTTTATTCAACAGTGTGTCGACTCCCCAGAGACAATGTTGAAGCAATGGGCTACTGAGCGCATGGAGCGGCGGAGAACAGCAGCATTCCGCCGCACAATCGACCCTGTCAAGCTCGTGGGCCTTCAGTGGGTGCCTGAGCCATCCGGTACTGTGGCAGAACCCGCAATTTATGCGACTGAATCGGAGGCTAGTGACGATGAAAAGATCCCTGAGATCTCTGCAACTCACGTCAAATCTAGTCCTGTGCTCGAAGTTGGTACCACGATGGATGATTCTATGGGCCGGGACATGGCACCCGACAATGATATAGATGAATCTATTGAGAGGCTATTTGGTACGGGCTCAAGTCTTCCACAACCCAAAGAAGATGACACCCATATGGCTAGGCCTGGTACGGCCATGGAACAGCTTGACCAAGAAGCCGACCTCAGCTTCATGTTCTCAGACGGCAGCGAGGACCATGCCGAGCCCCGGCGTGGCGAGCAGGCTTCCGAGATATTGTATACACATTTACTCGAGCTAACTAGCCATCATGATAACAAGGTGCCATTTGATGTCCTGGCCGATGGCGCCGCGAACCGGTGGGCGATTTCCCAAACGTTCGCACTGGTTCTACGACTCGCCCAAACATCACGCATCACCGCCCAACAGCATGAAGGGAACGATGAAGAGATTCTATTAAGTATTGCAGCCCCCAAACTAGCAGGGCAAAGTACAAAGCGCTCAGGATTGTGATATATAAACGTAGAACATAAATTACTCCTGGACCTTCTGGGAACCACGCAGCAAACCGGTGCGGCGGGCGGCAATAAGACCGACCTTCTGGCCCGGAACAGCACCACGAGGGATAGTTGAGGCCTTACCAATGTGCTGGTGGTTACCACCACCGTGAGGGTGGTCCACAGGGTTCATGGCCACACCACGAGTGCGAGGCCACGAGTTGCGCTTGACGCGGTACTTGTGGTAGGCGTTACCGGCCTTGAGCAAGGGCTTGTCAATACGACCACCGCCAGCGACAATGCCCACAACACCACGGGCCTCCGAAGACAAAACCTTCTTGGAACCAGAAGGCAGCTTAACACGGGTCTTCTTCTCATCGGGGTTGTGACCAATCACGATGACATAGTTTCCGGAAGTACGGCCCAGCGTTCCACGGTCACCAACCTTCTCCTCAACGTTGGACATAATGGTACCCTCGGGAACGGAGCCCAGAGGCAGAACGTTGCCCACGGCGAGCGAGGCGTTGGCACCAGCGTAGATGAACTGGCCAGTGTACACACCCTCGTTGGCAATGAAGGTCTCAGTGCGGTACTTGAATCGGTAAGGGTCCCGGAACACCACCTTAGCAAGGGGAGCACCACGACCGGGGTCGTGGATGATCTCCTTCACCAGGCCGCGGATATAGCCGTGGCGCTCGGCGTAATCCAAAGTGCGGTGCTTGGCAGCACCCTTACGGAGGCGCGTGTGCGCCTGGAAAATGGCGCTAGACTTTCTCTGAGCACGAATGACACGACCCATTTCCGGCGGATGGAAGGTATGCGGTGAATTTCAGCCCCGTGATCACTCGAGTCTGTCTCGTCCGCTGCCGTAAGCGTGTGCGTAAGGCCCGGGGTGTTCTATCGCAGCGCCCTGGGCCCTAGATGACACACAGACTTCTCCGCGTTCTCAAACGATCATCGCGTAATCGTCTCGTGATCGTGACTGATGACTAATACACTTCCGTCACCAGGATCCCCCAAGCTCCCCCCCGCATTCTAATCGCCTCAATGAGCTCATTATACTAGTACATTGTAGCTCTTCTACACCATAGAACGATTTTTTTTTAGCACTTTTAAGCCTCTTGAGGCAAAGCATCGGCATTGGGCCGATCAGCAGCCAGCTCCTTCTCGACCTTATCGGTGTTCTGTGGTGCTTCGTCCTCATTGGCCGGGGCACCATCCACCTTAGCTTGGTCCTTATTGTTGGCCTCGTCGGTGGTAGGTTCTGCAGGCACCCGTAGTTGCGCAGGCTTAACTACCAGTGGCTGGCCCTTGAAGTCCTTACCGTCAAACTCAGAGATGGCCCGCTCCTGGCGGTCCTTGCCCACCTCCACAATCGCAAACAGGCGCGGCGGCAACACCACGACTTTGCCACCTTGGCGACGAGCACGACGTGACGGACGATACTTAACACGAGCATTTACACCCTCGTAGCCCTCAAATAGCTCCAATACTTCCGGTTTCTTGGTACCCTTAGGCAACTCAATGTACACGGCATCGTCCAAAGTCTCAACAGTTGTGGGGCCCCGGGGCTTTTGCGGCTTCTTCTTGGGCACTTGTGTTGACTTGTTGTCCTTTGAATCCTCGGATGCCTTGGACTGCTTGGACTGCTTGGGCTCCTTGGGCTCCTTGGGCGCCGGCTTGGGTTGAGCGGTCTCGACAATCACATCGTCACCAAGCTTAGCCTTGAGCGTCTCCAGTGCTTTGGAGGCATCCGACTCAGACGCCAAAGATACAAATGCAAACCGATTGGTCCTATCCAGCCTCTTGATGACCTTTTTCTGAACGGTGAGTCCGATCACCTCAACGTCCTGTAGCACTTGGCGTAATTCGGCCTTGGTGGCGGTTTCCGGCAAGTGTCCAATGTACAGGCGGAAAGACGGTGAATCCGCAACAACGGGACTGCTCTGATTCTCACTAGTTGTCGACATTGACGTGGGGCGGTGGTTGGTTGTTGAAGCAGTTGGGTGGGAAGTGGGCTGCCTGTATATATAGGGTGCTCCGGGCGTTCTTGCGTTGCGCGAGCGTCAGCCGCGCGCGTGTTGCTGACTACCACAGGGAGTTTCCCCTGCATAAGCGTAGCAGTCCACAGTTGTCAACGGAAGAATATATCCGATATAAACTGGGACAAGCGGGCTAAAATCATTGATAGTCGTTTCTCATCGATGAGCCGACGATCAGATGACGTGGTCAAGTAAGCCGAGTGAGAGCTGACTTGATCACCATCGGTCATTCAGGTCTTTCCACCCGCTTTTTAGTGTGATGCACAAAGAATAATTCTGATACATTTGCGCTAGGCTGGATGTTTAGCGGCATACATATACAGCACTCTGTTAAGCAGGGTTAATTTTCAAATAGGTATCGGGATCTAGTATAAAAGATAGAGGTGATCCGAGAAGCTACCACTCTGATTGGTAGGATACGACAGAGAAATAATTTCGGGGTATTGTCCCAGTGAGAGATGGTACCAGAGGATCTCCAGAGGATCCCCAAACTGGGGCTCCACATGACTGCCCATCATCACACCCATCATCAACACCACACTCTTCATACTGGAACTCCATACGCTTTATTCTACATCCATCTCCATATTACTGTATATAACTGTAGTTCATACACTCCTACGGATATTCTGATAATATACCCCTATGTACTTGAAGGTACACACACTCGATACACTATACCTTCTTCACAACTCCCAGTAACAACTCCATCAATTCCACCACTCCTCCTACAAAATTACGCCTGTAAACTCTTTATATCAGACTGCCTACGAGACCTCCTACGAGACCTCCTTATACCAAAGGTCCGATAAGTGAAATACACCCCCTACACACTACCACTGATATAGACGATATCCAATACACCTACATACAATCTCAGGAACTCTAGACCCCAGCCACAACTATAGACACTGCATCTTCTCCAGCTACCACGTATACGTTGCCTACCATCCAATATACTGTAGCCACCAACGATCACTAGACACCTTCACTACTTAAGGCCTGGAAATGACAGTGATATCCATACTGACTAGAGTCCAGCACTTACATTCTACAGGTGGCTTGCATCCTCTTTTATAATAAAGTAGTTTAAAGGAATCATAGCCATTTAGGCATAGGTTCAAACCCCCAAAATGCAAGGGCCTCGCCCCGCATGGCCGCAACAATGTGTGTACAACAATCGCGCCATGTTCAGGCGCCTGGTAATGCCATCTCCAGTTTCTTAAGTTATTTTATAAGAAACTCGCAGATTAGGCGCTAGCCTTCTCAGCACGGTCCTTAGCAAGTGCCTTGGCAGTGCCGTGAAGCGCCCAACGGTGGTTGCGGCGGAACTTGGCGTCGCAGTACTTGAGGCTGCCGTACCGGTGTGTCTTCACACGCTTAATACCGTTCCGGTGGGCCTTCTTGTTCTGGTTGTGGTTCGTGTGGTTCTTGCTTTTGGCCATTGTGAAAAAGGTACAAAGTCCCTGGGAGCACAAAAGGACAAGTGAAAAAATCTGACCTGAGGGGGGCGAGTGAGTCTGCTTATGTTATCAGAAGAGGGCTCTCCCAATGTGCGTGCTCCATAATGGGCGATGTGCATCAGAACCTGGCCTCGCGGATATCCGCGAATTAATACAGCGTGCGCTAGAGTTATTCTCTAGTGAGATAAGTTATGCTAGAAAAGCAATACAGTTTTTACAGCGTTTTAGAGCAGTTTCCCCGAGGCGCGGTATGTGAACTAGGCCCAACACCCCAGTAAGATGTGACTCCCCCTTTCTTTACTTTAGCTTGGAGAAAAGCACGGGAGCAATGTTGTCGTTGAGGCAGTGCTGCCAGTGGAAGAACTCTTCGACACAGTCTTCCTTGTATTCCCGGTCTTCATAGCCCTCCTCCTGTTGAGCAGCAGTCACGCGCTCGACACACTCGTCGAAGTGGTGCTTGAAGGGATGGCACACGCCCTCAGTGTACTTGTCGCGAAGCTCTTCGAGAGGATCCTTCAACTCGCCTTCATCATCGTCGTCGTCCTCGTCATCGTCGTCGTCATCGCCCTCTTCTTCATCGTCTCCACCAGCATCGTCACCGGCTTCGTCGTCACCACCTTCAGGAGAATCTTCCGATTCTTCTTCCTTAGACTCCTCGGCATCTTCGTCCTCATCAGCGAAGGCCACAGGGGGCACAAAAGCCTCCATCAGATCGCTCCACAGCGTCGACAACATACTGGTTGGCTGGGAGTGGATAATCATTCGCGTCATTGGCTGGACCATCGGGGATTTGATTAGTCATTGAAAATACTACGCATAACGCATAAACTCTTCACTAGATATATCCGGTATACTTAATCAAATTTCGTTTTTGATCCAAAACCAATCCTTGATTCATGAATCCGAGTGAAATATATTATACTACGATAGGTAGATTTTAAGCCTGGCCAGCGGCCTCGAAGGCCTTGCGACGCTTGTCGTCCTTGACCTGGGCCTTGAAGCCCAGAATGCCGCCACCCCACTTACGGCGGGAGTCATCGAACGCGGGCACCCAGTTGGCCTCAATGGCAGACAGAAGGCTGGATAGAGCAGCCTGGTCCTCGGAACGAACGTCCACAAGGGCCACAACGGCAGCCTGCTTCTTGTGCACCAAAGTACCAAGACGAGCCTTGCCCTTGACAATAGCGAAAGGCACGCCCATCTTACGGCACAGAGCGGGCAAGAAGATCACCAGCTCAAGAGGGTCCACATCATCGGCAATCAGAACAAGCTTGGGCTTCTTGTTCTCGATCAAAGAAGTGACGTGGTTGAGACCATACTTGACAACGTAAGGCTTCTCAGACACGTCCTCCTTCTTCTTGCCCTCGGCAATAGCAGCGGCCTCCTTGGTGAGACGCTCCTTCTTCTCGGCAGGGGTCTCCGGACGGTACTTGTTGAACAGCTTGAACGCCTGCGAAGCAGAGTTCTTGTCCAACACCGTACGGAACTGCGAGACGGCGGGAGGCACCTTAAGACGCAGGTTCAGAACCTTGCGCTGACGCTGGAGACGCACATAACGGGGCCATTTGACATAACGAGACAGGTTCACCGGAGGACGGATCGCCTGGCCGATGCCAAACGAGCGCGGCCGCGACTCAATCAGAGGGTTGGCCGGCTGCGAAGAGCCCTTGGACTTCTTCTGAGAAAATGGCGCGGGGGCCGGGGTCTTTCCTGTTCCTTTGGCGGGCTGGGTCATTGAGTGGTCAGTAAACAGTTCCTAGGAACGTGCTTCCGAAGGCCGACTCTACAGTCTCTTCGCCGAGACTCAGCCAAATGCGTTGGTGAAACTAGATTTGATCGGTTCTCGTCGAGGGACCGGAAAGAACGACTGTCCAGAAGCTGGGTTTGGGGGTTCAAAAACTTACCATTTAGATTCGGTCTGAATGTGCTCAGATGCTACGGATCTCGCGATGAAGGGACCGGATGATACTTTGGTTAGCTGTTGAGTGAAATTTTCTGCTGACGTGAGAGGGCTTAACCTGTGCCCGCAATAACGTAACGGGTGTGTAATAAAAACATCTCCCGTTTGTGTCATCAACATTATCTTCGACGCCCAATCCGCATGCATATGCACTTGACCGCCGCACACGGTGAGATGAAGCATGTGACAATTTTTTTTTTCGTGTCCAAGTAAGACTTATTGGCTAGATTTAATCCCGAGGTATATAATATCGATGTTGCCGTGATCCTTGTCTTTATCATCCTCTTATCAGTACCAGCTTATCGCACCAGCCCCGATTTTCTTTTTGTCCCAGGTAAAAAGGAGATCCCGAGTCTCTGGAAAACATTTTGCATCTGGACAGCCCGATCTGAGGAAGGGCATTGAGAACAATGGAGAATGGGCTTCGCATTCACATTTCCAATTTCAGTGGCTCGTTGAGTCTGGCCTGCTGGGTGATCCTCTTACTGCCACAACTGCTGGAGCAATGGCGACTCAAGAGTGCCGACGGTATAGCCATTGGGTTCATTATGGCCTGGTTCCTTGGCGATATCGCTAACCTTGCTGGCTCAATATGGGGAGGGCTGAGGCCTAACGTGGTGCTACTAGCTCTGTGGTTCTGCTTCAGCGATACGTTGCTGATCTTGTCGTATGTGTACTATAGTCGGCAGACCCGGCATGAAAAGCTAGTAGCTTCGCGCCATGTTTCTCACATAGACCACAATTATGGGCCATCTGCCCCCGAGGATGCAATGACACCTCTGCTCGAACAGGAAGTAACGTCGGCTTCGCCATTACTATACCCACAACAGAACTCAGCATCGCAGCAGCGTCAGCAGAATTGGCTGCTCAGCACAGGACTTCCTATTGTATTTGTGCTTGTTGTGGGTACTCTGAGTTATGCGATTTCGGACTCAACACCCCAATCTTCCGACTCCGAGGTAGGATTGGGACCTGAGGTGTTGGGATATATCTCTGCTGTGTTATACCTTGGGGCCCGGATTCCACAGATCATACGCAATCATTCTCGAAGGTCAGTTGAGGGTCTGTCTATTGGGTTTTTCCTTCTCAGCTTGCTTGGAAACTTGACGTATGCGGGGCAGATTCTGATCTATCGCACTGATCGCGCCTGGGTCGTAGAGTATGTTCCTTGGTTGCTTGGATCACTTGGCACCATTGTTGAGGACCTTATAATTTTGGTACAATTCTATGTGTATTCACAAGAATCCGGTCGGGGAAACACTGAGGTCTTGTAATGTAATATTTAGTAGTAACTTACATCCATTAGAGGTAACCCGGGCAAAGCTCGGGTCTTTTTAGAGGTCTTCGTGAACAGTATCATCATCCACAATATCTTCGTTCACAGTATCTTCATTCACAGGCTCTTCAACAGGCTGTACCGGATCACTTACAGCAGCTGGACCCACGGACTCGGGCATAGACATCATGCTCGCTGCCAACGCTGTCCAACCCGTAAACTGCTTGGCACCCTTTGCAGCTCCTGTCAGCCCATCATACTGCTCCCAGACATACCCTGAGAGTCGCCACTGATCGTAAACGTTCTGAGCAGATACAATGCGCAAGTCATGGTAGATAGTGGCAGCCAAATTACTCACTTCGGGCGAGGCTTCTTCAGCATAAAACCTTAGCGCATCCAGTAGTAGGTAGTTCATTTGGATCCACACGGGGCCCCGCCAGTAGTTCTCAGAGGTGCCGAAGAACCTGTCCTGCTTCGACAGACTGCGAATACCAGCCCTGCTCCACAGTTGTTCAGGGTCACGTAGTCTCTCCAATATAGGCAGCAGCTTTTCACTGGAAGTGGGATCAACCAACCTGAGCATTAAAGGCAACAGGGTCACGTACCCATCATGACATACCTTCAAGTCTTCCTCATATTCGTCAACGGTCAAATCGCAGAACATTTGGTGCTCCTTGTCCCAGTGTACAGCAGCCAGGTTCGTCATTACATTGTGTCGAATTTTTGTGTACTCCTCGGCATCAGCAGTGTGGCCAAGCCCCTCTGCAATATGGGCCAGACTCTCAGCCATGGCACCAATCCAACTTAATAGATCCACATGCAGTTCACCGTCGCTAGGATCGGAGGCGCGGGGGTAATCATCCATCCCCGACGTCAAAACGTGGGTTGGCGATCGGCCACGCCACCGATATGCCTCACGAGTCGGGAAGTCACGGTCGAACTCGACGATATCGCCGTGCTGAGTACGCCGGAACCAGTTGAAGTGAGTTTGAAGCTTCGGATATAGATTTTCAAGGTGGCTACGCACTCGTTCATCCCTAAAGTCCTTACCAAGATGAGCCAGGAACATCACTGGTGTCGGTGGGTTAGCATAAGACGGCACCTGGACTTGGAATTCCGATGGCACACGTGCTCGAGCTTCAGGGCCCAGAATCTGCTCACGTGCAATCCATCCATCTTCATCCATGGCATCAAACCACGAATTAGTGATTTCTAGTGCCAATTCCACATCGTACTGATGCAACGCCAGTAAGTGGAAGCCTTCATCCCAGTAGAAACCTCTCGGGAAAAACGGCCGCGAAGGAGTTAAGGTAAATAGTTCATGCGGAGGTGCATTTGTCGCCGGAATACTGGAATCTTCAGGATCGCCAACTAGAGAATCTCCCCAAAAGTAGCCCAATCCGCCATTAAGCGATGATACAACCTCCCGTGCAAAATCACGGTATACCTGCGAGTCAAACGGCGGCTGCAGGTCTACAGAGTTCTCGAATCGCGACTGCTGACCTTCAAGAAGCTCGGTAAGTCGCGCGTCAAAGTCAGCCTCAGCATGGTTAAACTGGACACGGAACTCAAACGGGCCACGGAACGACTTTTGGATGTAGTGCATATTCCCACCCAAAGAATCATCATCGGGCAGCGCTAGTGCCGCCCACACGGGCATATCTTCAGCATCTTCAATTTGCTGCACAAGCTTGTTGACTTCATCCTGAACCAACACCAGAAAGATGTCCTTGGAGCGATGAATCTTGTCATCAGGCACACTCAAGCACATATAGTGAGCATGGTTAGCAGGACTGGCCAATGCTACCTTATGACTAGACACAGGCAGAGCACCATCACCCTCTGTTACTGTCAATCGGAAATCTCCCAGTTCAGGGCTCGTGCCTTTTAACACTGCATCACCCGCGATCCCACGGGGGGTTAATTCCGATTCCAAGTTGATTGATCCTTCACCCTCTAGGACAGTGTACCATACCATCGTTTGCACTTGATCAATAGGCTGAACACCACGAATCCGGATCTCCCACCCACTGCCATCGGGTGACTTGATCAGGTCTGTGGTGAGATTAATATGGTGATCGGTGTCTCTAATCACCTGGCGACCACCTTCGCGCGGATCATAATGCGTCCAGCCAAATTTGGCGATATCATCTACCATGTTAGCATCGTGACGTAGACGCGTTACTCCCTCTAACTTGTCACTGGAGTACCACATCAGGCCCGATAGCAGCGACTGGGGAACTCGGGGTCGCATTCCCAGGTATAGATTGGGGCGGTATGGTCCCCAGAAAAGTGACGGGTCCTCAGAGACCGCTAACACGCCGGCTACGGCCCATAATACCGCCAGTAGCCACATGGTCTTCCGCTTACGTATCCTGGAAGGTGATGAGCCACGAGACCGGCGCGTCAGAGCAGGCTATTCCACCAGCCCTTGTGGAGTTAGCACAGATCCTCGATACGGGCCTGAGTGCTGAGGACCTAAAGCATGTATGTGCCGCAGCTGATGCTGGTGTGAGCCCTGCCGAGATTGTCGTGGCCCTCACCCAATTGAGATCGCGTAAATAGACAAATTAATGACAGGGATTTCTATTGTCTGCAGTCCTAAATTAGTAGCAGTTACGTGCATTGTATCTAGATAATCCTACTCTGATGAAATTCTCTTGATACGGGTTCTATTAGAGTAAGGGTGGGTATATTATCCCACAATGCGAATAGAAAATATAAATGTTCGATCCAATGTAAGTCTTAACATATGTTATTGTTTCCCCCAGAATAATGGGTTTAACCAACTCAAATAAGAATCGTATCCCGGCTAATATGCTCGACTAAGTAGACTGGCATCTGCAATCTAATCCGCACTGTTTAGGTACGACCATCTAATGTATCCTCAGAAACACACACTTATAGTGTGAAATAGCCGGCACTTCTGTACACGGGTGAGCCGCACAAGTCAGACAAAGCCCTCTGTACGGCGTTTTTTATGCTTGTGCTTCTTTTTACGTGGTGCTTGCGACAAAGACACTGGTTGTGACATTGGTTGCGACATTGGCTGTGAAATAGATTGCGACATGGATTGCGACATGGATGGAGATGGCGCTGGTCGACGCTGCTCTGAAGCTGACCCCTCCCGCAGCGCTCTGGTGCGAGGTCGCGAAGAACTGGTAGAAGACGATGCAGGCAGTGGTTGTGAAAAGGCCATTTCATGGCTAGGTACTTCAACTGTCCAGTCCTCATCCGTCTTCCATTTGGATAATACTTCAGCAGAATATTTGCGGAGTTCAGGCTGGGGTAAATCCATGGCTAATTTAGGGGTTGGAACTGCTGCCATATCGGCTGTTATTCGGTCTAATGCCGCTTGTCGGCTACACAATGTCTCAGGGGAGGCTGTGGAGAGCCACATGCTTTTGCAATGCCGTGTGAGTTCTTCAAGAGAAAGTCCCAGCGGGAGTATATCTGAGTCTTGTGGGGGGGCTGAGGCAGGAAGCTCTGGTCGCTTCATCTCATAAATGTATTTATACATATTCTGAAGACTGAGAACTAGCGCTTTTGGTTGAGGATAGCTGAGATCCCAGTCGCGACGCTGATGCTGCCAATCCCCCTGGGGATCAGGCGTTGTATCAGGAGTTGGATATGTTGCATTGTGCCGTTCAGACGATGCAGTGAGCACCTGCTTGTACAAACCACCTTCTCTTCCAACTGAGTATAAGGCCATGTCATCTGCCATCTCCACCGAGCAATGGCTTTGGATCACCTGTGTTGGCCATGTTTCGACTAAGTAGGGATCGCATAATGATGCAGGAAGGCCATAGTCAACTCGTCCAAATGTTTGTACCATTGTGAGTGGCTGAAGTTGTGAACTAATAGTAACAAGGTCGTTGTCTTGGAACCGACCAACACTAAGTACCAGTGAATAGTCCTTGGCTGCACCAGGTTGCTCCAGTGATAATACAACGCGACCAGCGCGCACGTCCATCCACATGATATGGTAGCTAGTGAGAATGAAAAAGTCTGTCTCTGGACTCGTTGTACTCGGGACCAGCCCGTGCACCTCCGTCTGACGGTCAGGAAACGACAGCAGAGACCGCATATCTCCTGATTCAGATTGCGGATTCAGCAATCCGATTTCGTAGCGATTGCACCACAGGATTTGTCCATTGGTAGCAAAGTAAACGCGGCCCCATCCTCCTTTGGAGCCCTTTGGCAGTGTACAAGACCATAGACAGTCTCCTGACCCACAATCCCATAATGATACAACTCCTTGAGGGGTGAGCACCACTAATGATTGTCTTGAAGCATCTAAACTAGCATCAATGGTCAATCCCTCTACTAACGGCTCTGCATGTGACGCATGGTCCCGAAGCAAAGAGACACCTTGTTGCGTTCGTACCAACCCAGGTGCGATCTGCAACACTGGACTGCGCATATTTAGCGTCCGCACAATTTGGTCTGCCTTCACCAACCGTACGTATGTATCGTCGGCATAAATCACATACTCTCCATCAACAGTCACTCTATGACCAAGTAAAGGGTCACTGGTGGCTGGGGAAGTGACACTCATTGACTCAAAATTCAGATCCGATAATAACTGTACCGGCATGTACCCCACACCAAGTTCAGAGTACATGTGGCCCAGGAGCTGCTGGCGGTTGGGCGGGTGGCCATGCCAAGAGGGAGCCACCGGTTCACTGAGTTGGGAGGTAGATGCTACATGAAGTCTAGGCAACCGACTTTGACGTGCTTGAACGGCACGTCCTTCTTCATCCCAAACAATACCGCCTACAGTGCCGTAGCCCAGGCGTACCGAGCCCGTACCAGGCCACATGCAGTTTACGCACATTCATCGAGCCCATACATTTTTGCAAGATTCACTTTCATTACCTACATACATGGACTATAAAACAGATGATAAATCCAGCAACATATGGCTTCTTACTGGAATAATGATATAACCTGTCAGGGAAATGCACCGTGAGTTTCATTCAATAGGTGCACTAAATCAACTACTGTTGATCCCATTATGCATTAGACATACCACTAAAAGAAATATATGGGCATATTGAATGGTATGATAATTGCTAATCGAGCAATAAAGTCTAGTGATATATACACTGATATATATAATATTTATTCCTTCTACACCAGGACTTTTTTTTTTTTGAGTCGCATTGCATGGATAGTTTAGTATGACCATGACATGGGTCGGTTTACACAACATATATTAATTCTGATCCAATATAGAATCAATAATACAGTCAAAGTACCCCATTGAAGACAAAATGCACCCTGAAGACTTACTTCTGCTCAAAACGCAGATCCCAACCCATCTTAGGGCCATACACCGGCAGCAGCTTTGCCACATGCTCTACATCCTTATCACCACGTCCACTGAGGTTGATGATGACATCCTGGTCCTTAGGAAGTTTGGCAGCAAGTTCAGCAGCCTTCCACACAGCATGGGATGACTCGACTGCTGGAATGATGCCTTCAGACTCGCTGAGGAGCCGAAACCCGCGCAGGGCATCCACGTCAGTGCACGCAACAAATGATGCACGGCCACTGGCCTTCCAGGATGCTAATTCGGGCCCCACGCCTGGATAGTCCAGACCTGCGGAGACAGAGTGAGTATCTACTACCTGGCCATCCTGTGTTTGCAGCACGTACGTCTTTGCGCCATGGAGGACACCAGGATCACCGCTAGACAGTGTTGCGGCGTGTTTAGCAGCGCCATCGCCACCAGCTTCAACACCAATAAGCTTCACTTCAGGGAACGGCACAAATTCACTGAACATACCTGAGCAGTTTGACCCACCTCCTACACAGGCCAGGATATAGTCAGGCAACTTTTTACCATCAGGGTTAAGTTCAGCAAACTGCTTGCGAGTCTCCTGGCCAATTACTGACTGGAAAGTACGCACCATTGTGGGGAATGGGTGAGGCCCTGTAACTGATCCCAGCACGTAATGGGTATCTTCTAGCCGGGTGACCCAGATACGCAGGGCCTCACTGCAAGCATCACGGAGAGTTTGGGTACCAGAAGTGACTTCAACAACATCAGCACCTAGTAACTTCATGCGGAACACATTAAGGGCCTGGCGACGAACATCTTCAGCACCCATGACGATCGTAGCTTTGAGTCCGAACTTGGCAGCTGCTGTGGCAGTGGCCACACCATGCTGGCCAGCTCCAGTCTCTGCTATAACCTTGGTCTTGCCCATACGCTTGGCAATCAATACTTGGGCCAAAGCATTATTGATTTTGTGGCTGCCAGTGTGGTTAAGATCTTCGCGCTTGAGCCAGATGCGGGCACCACCCATCCGTTTCGTGAGCTGGTCAGCAAGATGGAAGCTAGATGGCCTACCCATATATGGGTAGTATGAGCGGAATTCAGCCCAAAACTCGGGGTCATCACGCGCAGAATTGAATGCTTGTTCGAGCTCCTTAAGACACTTGTGAAGTACCTCAGGTACATATTGTCCACCAAAGTCACCAAATCGGTCGACCGATGACTCCACGGGGCCTTTCGAAGGTTCTGCAAATGCACCAGGCTCATCGTGGTGGTCTACCGGAATGGAATTCACATCCACTTTGCGTTTGCCCACTACTTCATTAACATAATCCCGCACAACCTGGCACCGCTTGTCGGCCTCTGTTGTTCCAATCAAGTTCACAAGGTAACTTCCAATGACGATAGCGTCACTGACCTGTGAAATCTGCGCAAAGTGTTCGTGAGTTGAAATACCGAACCCGACAGCTAACGGGGTATCACCAGAAAAGCGGCGCACCCGAGTGATAAGTTCATCAATGTGGGCCTCGATTTTCCCTGAAGATCCAGTAGTACCCATCCGACTAACGACATATATGAACGAGTCAGCGATACTAGCCAAGGTGGCCAGCCTATCGTCAGTAGTGCTGGGTGCCACTAATGGCACATATGACATACCATAATGGGCGCATACTCTACGGAAACGGACAGCCTCCTCGGGTGGCAGATCTACCAATAGAAATCCGTTGGCACCAGCTTCTCGAGCATCGCGAACGAATTGATCCTCTCCATAGTGGAGCACTGGATTGTAGTAACCCATGAGCATTAGAGGTACCTTGACCCCTGCAGAACGCGCTTTACGGACTTGATCCAGAACAGTGTGAAGGCTGACATTATTGTCGAGCGCAACCTGGTTCGACTTTTGGATCACAGGACCATCGGCGATAGGATCGCTGAATGGCATACCCAGCTCCAATACATCTACGCCACCTTCCTGCATTGCTAGCAGGAGGGGCACAGTCTCATCAATAGTAGGATAACCAACAGTCAAGAATGTAATAAGTGCATTACGGCCTTGCTTCTTGCAAGCTGCAAACGTATCTCTCAAGTGTTGTGACATAGTGAAGAATAATGAGTCAGGGAGTGTGAGTCTTCATATGGTGGACCGAAGTAGGCGATGAATACGCATATGATATAGATTAATTCATAAGTATTTAAACCAGTTATCAGAATAAAATGGACCCTTTGTTAGATCGATATAGGGTCTTGATTGATATTGACTCATATATTTATTAGCCTATGAATCGGTTCAATTACCCATCTTTTACCGGCCAATTGTCTATCTTTATTATCTACCATTTATCAATAAATTTATTCAAATTGATATAAAAGCATATCAAGGGTCCTGGTCCCCTCGCTATGACCTTCACTGCCTTGTTGTTCATTAAACTCAGACCGCAAAATTTGGAACACCCACCACCCCCATATTAGTGCCGGTGTTAATTCTATTGTATCCGATTGTCTGGTTTATAGCAAGAAAATATACAGTTATGGCGTGGAATTAACAAGTTCCCCAATGGAAATCTTGAAAACTGCTGAGTTTCAGTTACTTATCGGCGAAAGCATCTAAGTCAAGTCTAAGTAGTCATGCCCCATATCGTCCATACCACCCATATCATCGAGCTCTAGACCATAGTCTAGACCTGTAGGCATTTCAGGCACTCCATGTTCGCGCCCTTGTTCCCGTGTAGGTGCAATATTGTGTTTCTCAACTGCCTTAGCCTCCAGCGACTTCATGAGCTCTCCTAGCTCCTCGTAATGGGCCATAAATATTGTAACCTCATTTCGCCATGTAGTTGCGTCCCGCGCAACTGTATGAAAGAGCTGGAGGCTATTCTGTTCGTCGCGAGCAGCAGCGAGTGCTTGCATCAACTCCGGCAACCGACTACGGAGTTGGCGCAACTCTGCATGGAGAGCCATTAATTGGGCAACAGGCCCATCTTTACCAGTATATTCTGTTTTGCTCGGCTCATTTTGTCCATTTTGGATCTCCTTCGGAGGCTCCGGTCGCCCCGTGCCTGCGGGTATGTCGGCCATCGCGTCGCCAAAGATGTGCCTAAGAGATACGGGGACTAAATCCGCAGTGACCATGGAGCCCTCCGTGGTGGCACATGCTTTGGAGCAAGAGAAAAATGATTCTATGGCTGAAATGACGGCATTGCTGAAGACACAATCGCCTCAAGCCCTTGCTCGTCGAGATTTGGCCATGATAAACTTGGTGGTGACCGGCACCACCACGGGGTACGGTGGACGCACCGTTTTGGAATTGGGAAACGATCCAGCAATTTCCCGACCTGAGCACTGGAATCCATGCTTTAGGGTAGGAGATATTGTCCGTGTAGATGTTCAGTCAACATCCAAGCCTGGCAAACAATCCAAATCTAGAACTAGTGCCAAATCTGCTACTGGCTCTACCCCCAATTCCGATATATCCTCATCGCGAGATGCTGCGTTGAGTGCTATTGTGGTAAAGGTTGATCGTCAAACTATATCAGTAGCCTCTGAGAAAGACGATGAGGATTCATTACCGGATCTTTCTGGTCGGCTGTGGCTTGTTAAACTCGAAAACGAGGCTGTATATAAACGCATGCGATGGGCTATCGACCGAATGGCACAAGATCCTAGTGGACTTGTAACACAACTTATGCAAGGGAAAAGCACAGCCTCAGTTCAATTAGACCCTGATTTGTTGATAAATTCAGGATTAAACGAGCCCCAGCAGCGTGCAGTACGACATGCATTGGGCAGTAACTTGGCGATCATCCATGGTCCTCCCGGCACTGGAAAGACAAAAACGGTAGTTGAAGTAATTCTCCAATGTGTTCGACGTGGTGAGCACGTGCTGGTATGCGCCCCATCAAATGTTGCCGTCGACAACATTGTAGAAAGGCTCTCCCCCCACATGGAAAGACGCGAATTAGTGCGACTGGGCCATCCGGCACGACTTTCTGAAGTTGTTCTACGGCATTCTGTGGATTTGCTTGCTAAATCTAGTAACGAGGGTCAAGTGATCCGCGACTTACAGCAAGAGATCACCTCGACACTTGGAACAGCGCTTGGCCGCACAAAGGGGACGCGAACAGGAGACCGCAGAACTGCATTCAAGCTACTTAAGGATCTACGACGTGATTATAGATCCAGAGAAGGTACTTTAATGGAGACACTTCTCCGGGGTGCCAAAGTTGTGGCTGCAACGCTTCATACTGCCGGTGGGAAAGATGTTGGGGCCGTGACACCGTTATTTGATACACTGGTGATTGATGAGGTTTCCCAGGCCTTATTACCCCAGTGTTGGATTCCGGCAGTCATTGATCCGGGCTTCGGACGCCTCGTTGTGGCCGGGGATAACAAGCAGCTCCCACCTACAGTTGCATCTAAGCGCGCTAGTGTACGGCAAATCTTGGAAAAAACTTTATTTGATGTATTAGTTGACGCCCATGGAAGTGCAGTTAAGCATTTGATCTCCATTCAGTATCGGATGAACCAGGATATTATGTCGTTTCCCTCCGAGGCTATATATGACGGTAAATTGCTTGCTGATGCCTCTGTTGCGGACCAGTCATTATGGGAATTGCCCCACGTTAAAAGATCATCAGTCACTGAATCGAAGGTACTATGGATTGATACTATGACTGGCTATTATCCGGAACAGCGTGAGGAGGCTGGGGTTTCTGTCCAGAACGAAGGTGAGGCCAGTCTTGTCAAGGAATATGTTAACAAACTAATTGAAGACGGGGTGAAGGCTACAGATATTGGGGTAATTGCTCCTTACAATGCCCAAGTCGGTATCCTTCGCACCAAACTGCCCTCCCAAATCGAAATTGCCAGTGTGGATGGCTTTCAAGGTCGCGAGAAAGAGGTAATAATTCTTACTTTGGTGCGCAGTAACGATGACGGAAATGTAGGGTTCGTTGCTGATGAGCGTAGGATAAATGTGGCTATCACCAGGCCAAAGCGACAACTATGCATCATTGGCAATTCCGAGACTGTGGGGCAACATGGGCTACTGAAGAAGTGGGTTTCCTGGGTTTCCGATCATGCTGACCTTGAGTATGCAGATTGATAGAGAAATGATTCTGTTCTCTGCCAGCTTTTCATTACCAGTACCCACGGCGTAAGATGCGTATATACCAGACTCTACATCGGTCCGACGGATTTGTAGCGAGTGCTGTCGCGACTATGTTATCGCATCATGACAGACTATTGACGAAGAAATGAAAGAGAATAGACGTGCTATTGGGATGTCCCTTGCGTTGGCTAGATTGTAGACAACTACCGTACACCTCTGAAGCATTTCCTATATATGCAGTATCGTATGTATACTGAGATTATTTAGTTATCGTTAGTTTAAACATCTACCTCTCATAGCTCAGAGCTCATCCTTCAGTTGCCAATCACCATCTATCAGGCCACATGTTAGTGGCGCCAGGACATTATATCTGCTGTCACGGAAGGCAGACACTCCTTCCGATTAAATCGGGATTGTTGTGCCATATAAAAAATCAGAGCAAGGTTGTGCGTGCTCCAGAATTGAGTTGTCCATAGTGTATAGATTCCAATGTCGCGAACAAATGCAATTGTCTTTTCGTTAGTGAACATCCAAGCTCATCAGGGACTTGAGTATCATATACATCAGTAGTGCATCTAATATCTGCAAAGTCTATATATTGTAGTGTGTTAAGATAGAACGTGCAGAGTGATAGAGAGTTTGTGGCTCATCTTCCCAACCTACTGTAGTTTCTATAATATGTAGAGAAACCTAGGGTATAATATAGTAGGACGTAATAACAATATTCAGTGCTACGAGGAACAAGGGCCTAATTGCTTCTTGGCCCATAATAACGATGATGAAGATTCAGTGTTTGTTACTGATGAGCGTCAGTCGATGTGACTCACCCGACCAAAAATGGCAATTACCGTAATATTGGCTATGCAACTCTAAGAGGATGTGTATAACATAAGCTGAAGTAGTGGGTTGCTTGGGCATCCCACCACTGGCTCATACCCTGAATGAATGCCTCCACCATTCTGTCGCAGGTCAAAGATGCTATGGATGAAGAGATTAGACAGAAAACACGGGACTATGAAGATAAATGTGCCTCCGCGACACCACTTATGCTAGCGAGGAGGGGAATTGCCGTCTTGGACCTGTCGTTGGGGGGTATTAGCTCGTTAGGTGTGCAGACAATTGTTCGGCTCAATCATAATGGTAAACTGCCATTTTCCTTGACGGCCGGTGATCCTGTGTCCTTGTTCAAGCAGCCTAGGTCTATTAATACCCCGCAGGATATACTCGAATCGAGAAGAATCCATCTGCTCAATGGCACAGTTTCGTCGGTAGGACATACGCTAGATATCTCAATAGATGCCGACTATTTGTCCAAAATGGATCAATTTCAGCAATATGGAACACTCTGGTTGTTGATTGGGATCGATGATGTTTCTGATCAGCGGGCGCTACAGGCAATAACTGCAGCACTAACTCAAAAAAAACCCCTAGTCGAAATGGTACTTGGCAAGTTTCATACTGGTATAAATATAACTACCCAACCAGAAGAAAGGGTTCTGAGTGCCAAATCCAGCCCTCAAACTTCAAATAACTTGAATGCCAGCGCTGAAACACCAGATCTTCCTGACCTTTCGACGCTTCAATTAGAAGAAAACAACAATAAACATCAAGGAGTTGCTAATTCCAGAATCCAGATGGCAAGTGGTCTCAATGAGGATCAGAGCCGTTGCGTAGCTGCGGCACTGGACAACCCTCTCACACTCATTTACGGCCCTCCAGGGACAGGCAAAACGAAGGTATTAGTAGAAATACTCATACAGTGTCTTGCGCGTGGAGAACGAGTCTTTATATGTGCAGGATCAAATATCGCAGTTGACAATATTGTGGAGGTACTCTCTGGTCATATCGGAAACAAAACGATGGTCCGTATAGGCAATGCCATACGAACTACTGAAAAGGTAAGGAAAACACATCACATTGATGCCATTATCAGCGCCCATGACCCCACCATGCGCGAGCTAGTAACGCGTCTATACGAGCTAAATGAAGAGATTCATGAAATGATCATCGACAAGAAGCCCCAGAAAAGCAAGTATAATGAACGCCTAGCTGTTCTACAAAGGTACGATCGGCTACGAAAGAGAGCAGAGACAGATATATTCCGCGAGGCTAGCGCTGTGGCCGCTACTCTTTCAGGTACCAGCACTGACACCACTGCGATTTCTTCTATAAATTTTGACACACTAGTCATTGATGAATTATCGCAGGCTCGTCTTGCTGATAGTTTGATACCCCTCACCCGTATTAATGGAGTTAGAAGGGTGATTGGTGCAGGTGACAATCGCCAGTTACCGCCCACAGTCATCTCGCGTAGCCCTCACGTAAAGAAAGCGTTGGAGTATACTCTTTTTGACTGGATTGTTGAGCACCATGAGAGCTCAGTTACACATTTTCTATCTGTGCAATATCGCATGTGCAAGGAGATCGTGCAGTATTCATCTTACCATGTCTACTCTTCACAGCTTCGGGCACATCATACAGTGGCGAGGCGCCGTCTGTCAGACATGAAATCAGTGTCTTCAAATCGCATCACAAGGGCCCCCGTTTTATGGCTTGATACCAGTTCTCCCGACAAATTCAACCCCCAATTGGCCTCATATGAGAACATAGGCGAAGCAAAGGTAGTGAAGGCACATGTGGCAGAATTGCAAAAATATGGTGTTGATCCGCATGATATTGGAGTTATTGTACCATATAAAGGGCAAAGCATTCTTATTCGTAACATGCTTGACTCCAACATTGATGTGTCCACAGTAGATGGTTTCCAGGGGCGTGAAAAGGAAGTGATCATCTTCTCTCTCGTCAGAAGTAACCAGAAAGGGATTGTGGGCCATGTTGGTGAATTCCGCCGTTTAAATGTGGCACTAACACGTGCTAAGTCTCATCTCTGCATTATTGGCAATTCGAGGTCGATATCCAGCAATCCTACACTCAGACGGCTTTATAATTACCTCGTTGAAACTGTACATTGCATGCATGAATATAGATAGCGCATGTTTAGCATTGCTTGCATGTTTAAGTTATATATACTATCCCTTCTCACCTGACTTCAGTTGGACGTCTACTCGGGGTTCTCGAATGACTCGAAACCGTCGAATGCTCATGGTGCACTCAGATGTGCCACCATACTAATCAAATCGATTATTATTACAGAAACATGATAGCATAGCTGAAGAGATGATCATGCAGTTGCAGGTGCTCAATTAAGAGTTTGGTGAGACATTGCGCGATCATAGGGCTGATCGAAGGAAAAACCAAAACTATATCTAAGTGTTATTACCAAGTGAAGGATAGTGGAGACGAAAATGGATCTGTGACATTAGAGTTCTAGCTTCTACCTTGCTTGAATCCAAAAATAGTCCTAATGTTAAGGCCTCATCGAATATATTTTGACACTCTGATTATAGATGACATGTCCCAAGTAAATCTTGCAAATGCTCGGTTCCTATCACAAGAGTAAAGTATCCAGCATAATATAACCAGCAACTGCTTCCAAGAATTATGTCGCAAACCCCATATATGAAGCATGCATGAGAGCACACGCTATCAGTTCAATGTCATACACAACAATGCTCCAAATCACATCTTATCCACACAATATAGTATGTGTACTGATATACAGTGCTCTTCTAATGCACATCGATCTTTTCTACCTCAGTTCAATGCTCATCCTTCACAGTCGCCGTGTATGGGACCATCCCTTGGTGACCCCGAGCCATTAAATAATACTCCCGTACTCGGATTTCGTGAGAATTCCCTAGAAATATTTAACCAGTAAATACAGTCGTGAGAACATGAGCGAGGTAGTGGCTATGCACATGTGAATGAGTTACACAAGTCCGACGTTCCCCCAGGTGATTGAATTATTGCTCCATACAGTCATATTAATTTTTATGCCATTTATGCGACTTGCAAATGGAAGCATTCTTGCTAAACAGGCTTCAGAATCACTAGAGAAGCAATTATTCACCATACTTCGCAGCAATGACTTTGTGGGTCATATCCAGGAATACGTAGCCTTAATGAAATCATAATATGAGTCCTTTGCACTGTTGAGCTATAATTCAGTTCCGAGCAATACTGCTCTAGGATATTTCTATACCCACTTCGTTGAAAGCTCTTCGCTGTGCCAACGAGTACAGATAGTCCATCCTGGCTCTTATATGGTCTTGAGTTATACCATACATATATGAGTTAAATCACCTGCTATTGGAGTCACTGTACATACTACTCTATCATTTGGAACTTTTCTATCAATAAGGGACATCCTATCCTCTTGATTGCTTGCCATTAATTCCTATACCTACTTCAAGTAGTACAGTTAAGATTCACTTTTGTCGAAGGGACAGGTAATATCTATAAGGTACATTTCATAGCGAACGTCTGCGATTCATTGTAGTTTACCACATGTCCATGTGAACGCGTTGGGCCTTCTTCAGTGCTTTATACTCAGCCTTAGCATCTGCATTGTTGATGCCTTTTTTAGAAGCAAATACTCCGATCAGTGCTTTGCGTACTTCATGGCGGAGCTTGCGGATATCACCACAGACGTAGATATGGGCCCCTTGTTCCATGAGTTCCCAAATCCGGTCGGCGATTTCACCAATGCGTTCTTGGACATACTTACAGGGATAATCAGGATGACGTGAATAACACATCTCAAGTTCCAAATTCGGAGCAGCTTCAAACTCGCGCAGGTATATCAAGTCATCCGGCGTACGTGCACCAGCCACGAGTAGCATGGGGGATGTAGGCCTTTCCCGTACAAACGCTCGGAATGGTGCCACTCCCGTTCCAATTCCAATCATAATAATAGGGCACTGTTCAGCCGGCAAGTTAAACCCCGAAGCTGATACCGCGACAGGCACACGAACATCGGGTTTGGAATGGCCAGTAAGTGCATTGATGAATGACGATGCTACACCTTTGAACTCTCCATGATCTTCGAGAACTATAGCAATCTTTGCAGTTTCTGGCTCCTCTTGTGGAGATGATGCTATGCTATACTGTCGTGGCTGTAACGGTGGCACAGCATCAAGCAGGAAACTTGGAGGAATGGCTGCCCAGCTTTGACCCCGTGATAGCCATAACAATAACCGGCCGAGATTAAATTCCTTAGCAGTTACTCGTGTAAATTCTTTTGCATCAGCGCTAAGTGCCAAGGCCCGCTTCTGAGACTCGAGATCAGGGGCAAATTGGGCAATATGCTGTACGAGCTCACGTGTTACGCGACCATTTATATTGATGTGGAACCACGCAAGATCGTTATATGTTGTGAGATAGCGATTCTTAACCACAAGCGGTGCATCAGTAGCCCCTACTGCGCGCAGAAACAGAGTTACCTCTTCAAATCGATTAGCCGGCCACATAACTATATGGTCTCCTGCTCGGTATTGCGGTACTTTAAACGAGGCCTCGAGATACCTTCGGTCGGTTTGACGGAGGATTTGTGCAGATATGGGTGCAAGCCTTGGTTGTAGACCCGATAGCGACGACAAGGGCAGAGGGTCCAGTCCGTGATCGGTGCCAGCTTTATGGTTAACAGTAACAAATTGGCGGACCGATGTGTGAGCATGGTACTGGTATGGGTGTTCAGATAACCCAAGACGATGGCGAAGAGCAGTGATAACACCCTCCTTCCAATTGAAGTAATCGTCATCCTCGGTGTCACTAATGCGGTCCTGTTCACCATATGCGCTGATACGCTGTGCACCTAAATCAGATAAGCGGCCATCTAATAAGCGCCCTGCTCGATTGAAAGTGTCGTAAACACTACTACCTCGCCCAAATACAGAGTAGCCAAATCGAAGCGACGGCGAATCATTGAACAAAATATCCCAAAATCGGCGAGCATTATCTGGTGGTCCTCCTGGCCCATAAGATGTCATAAAGGCAAGTAAAGTTTTCGATGGAGCCACCTGTGATATGCCAGTCCAGTCGAATGCATCAAATTGACCCACGATAGGTTCAATCCCAAGGCGCCAACGCAACTCAGCCGCTAGCCGTTTGGCTGAGTGTTGTGAGTGGCCCGTATGTGATCCATACATTACAGCCACATCGCTGGCTCGCATGAGCTCTCCAAGATTGCGCAAAGTATGGAGACCCCGCATATTGTGATGGGGTCGATATGCATACCTCCTAGCTTAGTATATGCGCCATATGTCACTACAGTGGTGCAAGGGCCTTTCAAGTGCCCACAGGGGACTCCAGAAGGGACTACGCACACTGAGCAGGAGACGTGAGGCCTTAAGAAAGCCGGTTCAGGGAAAGCTTAATGTGGCTGACCTTCAGGCTCAACTCCAGGGCGTGGTACCAGTATCAAATATCGACGAAATGCTTTCAGCGGCTCAAAACCAAGTACCACCAGCCCAAACTGCGGACCAGTTTGACGCAAAAATGATTGAAAGTATGCTTCATACATCACGTCCGGAGGAGTTGGGGCCTGCGTTCTGGTCAGTAGTCCGAGCGCTTGCTCGGAATCCTCGTGCCCAAGGCCACTATATCCAACTATTTTGTGTGCTATTTGAAGTTGCAAAAGAAGACACAAACCCAAAACGAAGGCTTCACATGTTACGGATCATTGGGAACTATATTTATGCTGCTCGTCGTGTACGGTTAGATCCCATTAATGAGGTTGAATATCTCGACGCTCTCGTGGCTTCTGGGCGCGTATTCCGCGCAATAGAGCTTTGGAAATCGAGAGTCGGTCGGCCCGATGTTGCTGGCTCCATATATTGGCCTGAAATTGGTGCATTGTATTATCTGGATGCCGGACTACCTCAAACGGCCCATACGATTGCCATTGGTATGGACTACGTACCTCCACGTCTGGTAGTAGCGTTGATCCAAGTGATGGCTTCCCGGAGAAACCCAGAGCTCCAACATTGGGTTAATTATCTTGTATCGTCTCCACTAGGTGAAGATGTCACAGATTTCGAGGACGCGCAATCGGTTGAGCAGAAACTACATAGCCGGCCAGCTACAACACGCGAACATCTCAGAGTTGCTCTCAATGCGCTCGTGAGATACCAAAGATGGCCCGAAGCTGCATTATTGGCCGATAAAGTGTCCCCGTCCGCGGCCGCACTGGCCGCATCCACCCGACCAAGCCGGGGACGGTCTGAAGCATCAATTATGGATTTTTTCGAGACACTGGTAGCCAAAATACCGAGTATAGTAGAAAGTCCAGAACTCATTTCGGCATTGCTTGCATCATTTGGCCGTAGAGGTGAAAGGGACGAGTTTTGGGGCATCCTCGATGAAGCAGATTCACGCTGTATCCCCATACGTTACGCGGCCCGTATTGTGGCCATACTCCTGTCTAACCCTGATACTGCAGCTATGGGTCACCAGGTAGCGCGTAGAATCAATACGCCATCTGTGGCAGTTGTACTTGCCCGCCATTTAAAAGGTACGGATCGTGACCAATTTCTGGCGACCCTCGACGCAGGCTCTCCCTCGCTAGCTTTGGAAATACTGAAGGCCGGAAATCCAGGAAGACTTCCCCTGACTTCACTGGGGAAAAGCCAGCGATGCTGGCGCTACATTTGGTATCACGTAGCGACTACGCAACATGGACAGATTCGTGAATTGATTCAAGAAATGATCCGCTCTGGAACAGACTTGACTGTAAATATGGTGGAATCCGTGATACAAGCAGCTTTGGTACGAGGAGATCCCGTGGCTGCTGCGGGAATGCTTGAATACATGGGTCGTGTTCCCCCCATTCTAGCAGAAAGTGTGTTCCAGGCAACCCGTACACCTCGAAGGGCGACAAAGCCATCTCCTATAGAGATCCAATTCCCTGAAACTGGACTGGCTCCAAGTCAAGTGATTTCCAAAATGGAACACATCACAGGAATGCGTCTCGGGCCTGACGCAAGAATCCTTGCCACCGAACTCGCCTCGGCTCAGATAACCTCTTCGGGAACTGCTTAGGTCATCGGTTTTACGAAAGTGATAAGCCGTCCCGAGATAATGCGGATCATACGAAGGACCTCCGAGCCAGATTAAACACGGAATTGAATGACTCAAGCTATCATTGGGCCTACGATAATTGATGTGTAAAGATATCCAAAACGACATAAACGGGTGACTTCGAAAACATCAGCGTAGCATTAATTAGCATATAAAATTTATGTACATAGAAAAAGCTGAAACCACAACCAAGGCTCAAGATATTATGAATTAAATCCATGAAGCATCCAGATGTCTGAAAGTGGACATGACATTCTCTGGATGTATTTAATACTGAGACACAGCTATAGTCCAATATGGCCTCGGGTTGAATTGCTTTATTCGTCAGAGCGGCCCTAGCCCTGAACTCCTATCACTTTCCAAGATATGAAGTATAAATAACGCTGTAAACTCATTGAGTTGTGTTCATTAAAGATGCCCCACCCCCTCGACCAGTTAACGCCTGCTGAGGCCAAGAAGGCGTTGAGTATTGTGCGAAGTGCCAATGCTGGTCATGATCTTCACTTTAAGACGATGCTGGCTGAGGAGCCACCAAAAAAGGTTATGATCAAGTACCTTGAGGCTGAGCACTCGGGTGCTCCAATTGCCCCGCCGCCCAGAATTGCCTACGCAGTCTACTACTCGTTGCAGAGCCGTCACGCTGAGGAGATCTGGGTGGATCTTGACCAGGGGAAAGTCGTGAGGCGATCTGATTTCCCTTCGGGAGCTCACCTTCCATGCGATATGGCAGAGCCTGATCGTGTCGAGCCTATCATGTTGGCTCACCCTGAGGTCCAGAAAGCATTCAAGCGCCTCGGAATGACCGAAGACGATATCAAGTGCGTCAGTCCCGATGGCTGGATGTACGGGTGTGATTCTGAGGAGACAATGCCGCGCTATGTGAACTTCCTTATGTATATGCGGGACCCCAAAACTAACCACCAGGACTCCAATATTTATGGGTTCCCTCTTCCATTTGTTCCCGTATTCGACATTATCACCGCTGAGTTCGTCCGCATCGACTGGGTAGCCACTGGTGGAGATGGTGACGATCAAGGCGAGATTAACTACAACACCCGTAACACCGATGAACCCATTCTTGAGACTCTCCGTGGTCTTGAATATTTGACCGAGTTGCGTGCAAACTCCGAGATCAGGAAGGACCTCAAGCCGTATCACGTATTGCAGCCTGAGGGTCCATCGTATTCCGTGGATGGCAGCCTCGTGAAGTGGCAGAAGTGGTCATTCCGTGTTCTGTTCACTCCTCGTGAAGGTCTGGTTCTCCACGATGTGCGCTACGATGGCCGCCAGACGTTCTACCGTCTGTCAGTGTCTGAAATGACAGTTCCTTATGGTGATCCACGCCCTCCTCTGCACCGCAAACAGGCATTCGATTTGGGAGATCTAGGTGCTGGCTATACTGCCAACTCCCTGGGTCTTGGATGCGACTGTCTTGGTCTCATCAAGTATTTTGATGGCACACTGGTGCAGCCCAACGGTAATGTGGAGCAGCGGAAGAACGTAGTGTGCATGCACGAGCAGGATGACGGCAT
The DNA here is from genome assembly GCA_030561035.1 of Wickerhamiella bombiphila. Lineage (NCBI taxonomy): Eukaryota > Fungi > Ascomycota > Dipodascomycetes > Dipodascales > Trichomonascaceae > Wickerhamiella > Wickerhamiella bombiphila. The sequence goes on from JAKTWK010000001.1 coordinate 716,435, forward strand.
TTTATACAAGCATACCAATTTCCGTACCAACGTTGGTCGTGTCGCCCGCCGTCGTATCCTGGTTCTGCAGACAGTGATCACTGTGGCTAACTATGAATATATCTTTGCCTGGCACTTTGACCAGGCTGGCTCTATCGAGCTGGAGATTCGTGCCACCGGTATTATTTCTACTCAATATATTGATCCCGGAAAGAAGACCAAATGGGGTACTGTGGTGGCACCCAGTGTGCTAGCGGCAGGCCACCAGCATGTATTCTCGATTCGCGTTGACCCGGCAATTGATGGCCACTCAAATAGTGTGCAGGTCTGTGAGACGAAGCTCGCTGATTGGGATAAATTGAATCCAAAGGGAACAGGGTTTTACAATTCTAAATCACTAGTGGAAAAGAGTGGTGCATTTGACGCCGATCCTCCTCGCAACCGCTATATCAAGATCATCAATGAGAACAAAATCAATCCCATTACAATGGAGCCCGTTGGTTACAAGATCTCGGCCCCTCCTACAGCATTGCTGATGGCACCTGAGGGTAGTATCGCCCGCAAACGTGCAATGTTCGCTACTCACCACTTCTGGGTTACCAAGCACCACGACAACGAATTCTTCGGCGGCGGTGTGTGGACTAACCAGTCCTCTCGCGAAACCGGTGGTATCGCTGATATGGTAGCCCGAAATGAATCGGTTCGGAATGAGGATATCGTTCTGTTCCTGTCAGCAGGAATTACTCATTACCCTCGTATCGAGGACTTCCCAATCATGCCGCTTGAGAAGCTAACTGTGGGTCTTCACCCTTACGGCTTCTTCAATGAGAACCCAGCTATGGATGTGCCTACGTCGGTGCAGGAATTCAACCGTTCAGTTGAGGTAAAGGAGTGCCGCAGCTGCCACAAACTTTAGGTTATTCTGCATTTTTACTACTTTTTGTATAGATCCAATGATTTATAGTATTTGAGACCCTACTTAATGTGGAGCAGTAATCTGAGATACGATGCAGGGATGAAACTATAAGGTTATCACCTTGCATATTTAGCCGCCATAGACGCTATAGCCGCCGGAGATAGCCGCCAATGCTGCTGAGCCCTAGGTTGAAAGAGGACTGTCAGAGAGACTTGGAGAAATTGACCACCTTTTAATATGAGTATGAAAATAGCAGAGTCTTGAAGCGTCGTAATATTAAAAAAAAACAGTGATATCCGTACGTTATCAATGTAAAAGGGACATTGCATGCCGGAAAAAATCCCGGCATCCTCAATTGTACCCAACCCATGGCGAGTCGGCATATAAGCGCTTGAATGTAGCCGGTGAGAGACCACTATGCACCCTTTGGACCGACTTACTGAAAACGAATGCCAGCGCGCAGTTGCCATCTGCCGCGATGCGATTGGAGGTAAAGCTCTTCATTTCAAGACAGTGATGTTAGATGAACCTCCAAAACAGGTAATGATGCAGTACCTTGATTCCAATGGAATCTTTCCACCACCGCCCAGGATTGCCTATGTTTTATATTTTATTTTGTCTGAACAACGAGCCGAGCAGGTATGGATTGATCTTACCAGCAACACGATCAGTCGTCGTGCCGACTTCCCTGTTGGTTTCCAGCCACCATCAGACTGGGTGGAAACCGATAGGTTAACCGCTCGAGTAATTGAACACCCCGAAGTTATATCTGCTCTTAAGAAGATTGGTATTACCGATGAGGAATGGCCACGAGTGATGGCCAAGTTCTTTCTTTACGGCTCTGATACCGAAGCCTTGGTTCCTCGGCTTGCATGCTTCTTGCTCCATCTCAAAGCCACAGATAGCCCTGACTGTAATATATATGCTGGGTCTTTACCTATTGTCCCAGTATTTGACTCGCTGTCAGGAGAGTTTGTGCGCGTCGACTACTGTGCCAGTGGAAGCCATGAGGAAGGACTCAAGTATGAGACAGCTCCAAGTCCAATCGGATCTACCTTAGCAGCAAATGAGTACATGGTGGGTTTAAGGCCAGATATTCCCCTGCGAACTGACATCAAACCTCTACATATCACCCAGCCCGAGGGACCCTCCTTCACGGTCGAAAATAATCTAGTCAGATGGCAAAAATGGTCATTCCGAGTTCATTTTACTCCTCGTGAGGGTGTGGTGCTGCACGATGTATGTTATGACGGTCGTCGTACTTTTTATCGGCTCTCCGTATCTGAAATGACGATTCCATACGGGGATCCTCGACCACCCTTACACCGACGGCAGGCATTCGATCTTGGAGACGTGGGTGCTGGCAACTCTGCCAACTCCCTCGAACTAGGCTGCGATTGCTTGGGACTGATTCATTATTTCGATGCCGCATTAGTCCGTCCCGACGGGTCCGTGAATGTCAAGAAGAATGTCGTGTGCATGCACGAGCAGGATGATGGCATTTTGTACAAGCACACGAACGCATCGGGCACTGTACGCTTGGCACGGCGGAGAGTTCTTATTGTACAAACTGTATTTACGGTCGCTAACTACGATTATGCCATCGCCTGGCACCTTGATCAGGCTGCCAACATCCAGCTGGAGATACGGGCCACGGGTATTGTTTCAACCCAGTATATCGATCCTGGTAAGACATCAAAATGGGGCACTATTGTTGCTCCCAGTATTGTGGCGAACTCGCACCAGCATATTATCAGCCTCCGTATCGATCCTGCCATAGATGGTTGGAAAAACAGTGTGCAAGTCAATGAGACAAGACTTGACCCGGTATCAGAAGTCAATCCATACGGAGTTGGCTTCTATAATGATGACTCCAAGATCATAGAGAAATCATGTGCTATGGATGCTGACCTGGCAACCAGTCGCTATCTCAAGATAGTGAATGAATCCAAGATTAACCCCATATCCAAGAAGCCAATTGGATACAAGCTGGAGGCACAGCCAACACTCCTTCTAATGGCTCCATCAGGAACATGTGTGAATCGCCGGGCCCTGTTCGCTACTCACCACTTCTGGGTCACCCAGTATCGCGATGGTGAGCTTTACGCTGGAGGTCGCTGGACCAACCAATCGCCCCGAGAAGTAGGTGGATGCTACGATGCAGCACAACGTAATGACAATGTTCGTAATGATGACATTGTGGTTTGGCATTCGTTTGGTGTCAGTCCACACCACCCTCGCCCGGAGGATTTCCCCATAATGCCTGTATGCTGTATGAAGGTAGGATTAACTCCCGATGGTTTCTTCACTGAGAATCCAGCGTTAGACGTACCTCCCCCATGCCGTTCGAAACTCTAGTCAATATTATTATGATAATAGCTTCTACTCCATCCTATAAATTATCTGTTCAGCCTTATGAAATTGCCATCATATATATCTAGTACCAACGTCGATACACCGAATGTGTCTTTTTGTATATAATCTTGTTAATATACATCCATGGATAATTATTCCAAGGTTCTAGCAATCCGCTTCGAACTTCGACCAGATCATGAAACCGCAGCCTGGTTACGCACTCCAATTAGGTCGATGCTTCGATGACATAATCGGTGAAAAAATGGCCGACCAAGGCTATATGATTGTGGACGGCGTCCTGGCCGACAATATTGCGGAGATCACCGCATATATTGACCAGTTGAACGAGAGTGAGACTCTGTCACAGCTGGCAGCTGAGTTGCGGTCGGTGACAGACGATGCCCACCGCCAAGAACTGTACTTCACGCTGGCCGAAGATTCAGTTTCACTGCTCAAGGCACCCCTGAGTGAGTTGGAACCCGCATACAATTTACTTTTGTATGTTCTGTCCACAGCGCCCGACTTTGGTGCGTTGATGCCCGTTATTCTCGCCAATCTGACCAGCGAGCTCCCGAGTGGCCAAGCCCAACAGGGAGTGATTCTGGCCGTACTTGGCAATTTATTCAACATAATACCGCGCCAGAGCGCTCAAAAAGCTGATGTATTCTCCAAAATCGTCGACTTTGCCAAGGCATCCGACACCATGCCACAGCTCGTGCCCCAACTTCCGGAACTGGCGAAATGGCTCGAGGAATGGGAATGTGATGCTGATACTAAGACCGAGCTGGCAACTAAGGTGTACAATGCTGTGGCTGAGGCTTCCCCGCAGCCATCATTTAACTTCCTGCTCGAGGCTGTGCGGAGGCTTCCTGATCATGCTGGTTTGGCAGAGACGCTTGCACTTGCCGCGTTGACAAATACTTTCACATATGAATTCAGTGATATTCTCGCATTGCCGGGCGTTCGTAGTCACTCTGACCTGGCGTCAGTGTTGGAGCTCGTAGCTAAGGGTGATCTGAAGGCGTTTGCCTCATCATCACACGCCAGCAACCCGAAGATTGCCCACAAAGTGCGCATTGAGGCCCTGGTGCGTCTTGCGTCGACATCGCGCGTACTCTCGTTTGATGATATCTCGGCAGCCACCGGTGAGTCCGATGTTGAGAAACTTGTGATCGACGCTTGCAAGACTCCTCTTCTCAAGGGCCGCATGAATCAGTTTACACGGGAGTTTACCGTGGAATCTGTTGCTGCAGTTGGAGACTTTGGCGACGAGCACTGGCAAGCCATCGATGACCGTCTCAATGCTTGGAAGCGGTCGCTGCTGGCTGTCCAGGAAGTGTTCCGCAACTCCCAGAGTGATGCCGAACGAGTTTCAGAATTCAACCAGTTGGTTAAGGCATGAATGTAATATTTCTCTCTATCCGTTATAGCTATTCACGTATATGCTGACATAGACATGCTGAAGGCCACCTACTGTCACGGCTCTGAGTCGAAGGTGTTCACACCTTCGGTATCAGACGAGACCAAACCTCAAGTGGATAAGGAAGATCGAGATGCACCTGTGAAGCCAATATCGGGCACACAACTGTATAAGGTGCGCTCAGAGTTGCCCATTGTCCAACACCAGATCAATGCATTTTTGACCGAAAAAATGGCGGAAAAGAAGTAAGGAAGGTCTACATTGTGTGCAGATATCGGAAGTTATCGCTGTATGCGTAGCTCTCTATCCATCATTTATTATCTCTCTAGTCATATATGGCTTTCATTACCCTCTACTATCCAGTGGTAGAGTCACAATGATTTGATGCTCGATTGTGGCTAGTCTCATCGTTGATCAAATGTCTGTTCCTGATTCGTTCTTGGCATTTATTACTGTCTTCACCTAGCTACCACGTTCTATGTAATGCTGTACCATGATCACTCAAGGTTAAGCTTAGGGGTTTAAATGCATAATAATCTTGGATAATTTATTATCTGCCATAGCACACTGTACAGCTACTCCCGGAAACCATAGGTATACAGCACCCAATAAGATACAATACGTTACTGGTTCTTCTATTTATGAGCAGTCTAGTTCATTCACGAAAAATTCTCTGCTTTTGGAACCTTTCACATCGAATTCTCGCATCGATTACTGCGATTACTGTCTAGTTCTACTTTCATGCTATCAGCCCAAACACCGCTGACTGTACGTGTCTTGAACGCGTTATGTCGAACTCTGGGTCCCATACTCCGGCAACTACGAGAGCAGTACCGGCCCCTGCAGCCGTCACAATTACAGATATTTCGGCTAATCGTGGTATGAGACGGTTTGCATCGCCACTTACCCCGCGTGTAAACCAGGCGGGCCGGGGAAAGAAACGAGCCATCGTCCCTCCTCACCATCATCATAAATTGTGGCAGGATGCGATTGGCACTTACATTTCAGCTGATCGCAGCGCTGCGAAAGCTCGCGCTTTACAAGAAGTACTGGATTTTGCCAATCTCGAGCGGGAGCTCGAACTCCGGTATCAATAGCGTAAGTTAACTTACATCATACTAATGTATCCAACAAGCAATAGCCGCCTAATACCTCGATAAGTATGTTAACGAAATAGAAATAGATATAGAAATTACAGGTCCTTCTTGAGGGTGCCCAGGAAGGCGGCCTTCTCGGCAGGCGTCTGGAAACGGCCCTTACCGAACTTGGAGGCGGTATCAATCCACTTAAGCTCGACCTTCTCAGTAGCAGCACGAGAAGTGTGCACCTTGAGCGACTTACGCAGAGTAAGCACACGCTTCTTCACACCAGGCACGGAGCCCTTGATGAGAAGGAAGTCGTTGTTGACATCACCATAGCGCACAAAGCCACCAAGAGGAGTGATAGTCTTCTCAGTACGGTCGAACTTGGTCGCACCGTTGGCCTTGTCCTCGCCAGAGCCCACGCGGTAGATCTTGTGGTGGATCGAGGTACGACGGTGGTAACCGTCCTGACCAGAACGGGCCACAGTCCAAGGCACGTTAGCAGGGTGCCACGAACCAATGCATGCTACCTTACGCAGACCACGGTGAGTCTTGCGAGGCAGCTTCTTGGTGCCCCAACGAGCGGTGGTACCCTCGTAGCCCTTACCCTTGGTCACGGCAATGACGTCAATGTTCTCGTCCTGCTCGAACACAGAGGCAACATCCACGGTCTTCTCGAAGTGGTTCTTGGCCCAGGCAACCTTGTCAGCAACACTGCCACCGTTCACCTGGATCTCAGCAAGGTGTGCCTTCTTCTGCTTAAGAGGAGTCTTGCGAGTCTGAGTGTGGACAAGCACACGCACGACCGAAGCGTACTTGCTAATGCGCTCCAGCTCGCGCTCGACGGAAGCACCGCCATCAGCGTACTTCTTGGCGTACGAGGTGAAAGCCTTCTTCTTGCTCTTGTACCAGTTCTTGTAGAAGCGACGCTTGACCTCATCGCTGAGGTGCTCAGCCCACACGGTAGTCAGAGAGCGCAGGCCACGGGGGGTCTCCACGTAGCCAACCACACCCACAACGACAACGGGAGGAGTGTCCACAACGGTTGCGGCCTCGACGACCTCACGCTTGTCCATCTTGGAGCCACGACGGTCGAGGTCACGAACAATGGTGGTCATACCAGCCTTGTAGCCAAGGAAAGCGGTCAGGCCCACGGGCTTAGTCTTGTCGTCCTTAGGGAACGACTTCACACGGCCACGGTGGCTCGTGGCGCGCTTCCGAGGAAGGAATGCAAGCGAGCCGTGACGGGGCTCTTCGTACTTCCGGTGGGACATGTCTGAATATAGGTCCTTGTGACAGCACTAAGCTTCCTAGGTTGAAATTTCACCATCTATAGTCTGCGTAATTTTCCTCATCATTACTCAGCTTAATCAACTACGCCCTAAGCCCCTTGACGCATAATCACCAGCCACCTCGAGGCCGGTGGTTGGTTATGTAACCAATGTAAGGAGATCCAGTGTCTCATACTTCCCGGATAAAGCGGGAGGTGATTCCAGTTCCAGGCGCACCATATCTTCTCATATGATTCATCATTTCCCGGAAACCTTCTATAAATATATCATATTCAGCCATAAACCTGGTTGCTTTCGGTCTCTGGTGTTTTGAAAGCATTGGTATTATTTTCACCTGTAACTTCCCAATGGGGTGATAACCGCTTTGATAGTCAAATCACGTGCGAAAGTGGTTGGCACGATTCTGATGAGACTCTCACTCGAGTATTTAATGAAATCCTCTAGAAGATGGATATACCAACGAATAAGCAATTATTTAGAAGATCCAATATCCCACAAATTATAATTGAACAGGTGATGATGATACCTTTAGAAACGGTGGCTGGTGATCTGTCCTTGATTTGTATAGGCAAAGAATAACCACCAGAGTCCACCTGAAAAATGAACATTCCCATTGATAGAGTCATTCTCTTGTATGTTGTATTATGATTTAAAACTGCACTCGTCGTGGCAATAAGAATAGTCTCAATGGACCCTGGAGGCTCCATATCGAGTTGCCAGTTTCATTGAAGTGGCTGGATATTCATCCCAAAATAGTGGGGAGGCTGGCAATTCCTTTCTAGATTTAGCAAGGCTGTAACTTGTTAGGCTTTGGGCGTCTGGAGTATATATGTCAACCCACCAAGGAAGCAAGTTCCGATTTCAATGGCGCTCCTGATGGTTTAGGTTGAGATATGTGCTTGTTCAAAGCACTTTAATGATCTATGCCACATATGTGGTGGTAAGTCTATTGTTCCTGCTCCTTTGAGCTCCGCAGGGAAGTTATTCGTGATATTCATTTCTCATTCCCGGTAGTCACGACAAAATCTGATTATATGAATATGTAAACGTGATGTTCTCAAGTCCAACAGTGAACCTTGTGTGTGCGGAACTTGACGGTGTGGAGATTCTCTCTGGACTGCTCCAGTATGCGCGACCATACAGACCCTGTAGAAATGACAGGTTCAACACAAGACGGATATGCAGTACACCCCCTCCCTTGCAAATCATCTGCAACACTACATCATAGTGCAGTGCAGTGCAGTGCATTGGGCTCTCCATTCAGTCATCGACATCTTGAAGTTCTCTAGGACCTCCTCAGTACGAGCCTTAAAGAATCGTGGTTATCTTATGGACTGTAATGAGGCTCTATATGTTTAGACCCAGGAGGAATTTCCTATATACTGATCACTTACAAGCCTGAAGGGTCAATCTAGGGCCCCTCAGTGTCGTCTTATGACGAGGCCGTTGCACGTATGCAATGCATGGAAGCTGTGCGATGCAATTAATTTGCATATGACAATGGCCATACACCCCTACCCATTACTTCAATGTGGCGTCACAATCTTCCTCATCGCTATGTAGGATCCCGGGGTCTCCTGGTTTCATTACTGGCCCGAAGCATATCAGAGCTGATTCTGGTACCCTGTGCTTTTTAAAGGCAATTACTCTTTTTCAGCTCATTCCAACCATATTTAGGGAGACAATGGGATGTATGCAGTTACATTTGCTTGGTGTTCATTGCACGCATGACCAGCCACCTACCCCGTCACCCCTACCCCACTCGGCCTTGGTAATAGCCTTCGCCACGCTCTTAATGAGGCCATAGCAGGCTGTCTGCACTAGTATGAATTACTATATGGATAATTGGTCTATGTTCTCTTCGCCTTAAGGATGAGAAGGGACTGGGCTTGCTGCTCAGAACTGTAGAACCAGTGGATGTGGTGAGATCTGTGCTGCATCAATTTTGTGCATGATCTAGAACCCTCCACCCCTATATTGCTCATTATGAGTGACAGGATGTACTTTTGTGGTCTCTGAGCCGAAGATGGATTATCCTTGCTGCTGGAGAGCATTAATCCTGATAGGAGACTGGCAATGCAGTCACCCTAGAAGCCCTCCTTCATCAGGCACCGCGATCTCGGTGGAATACATGAGTATTGTATCAGAAATCTAGTGTTCCCCATTTGCGGAGATAGAACGGTGGCGTGTGCATGGCCTAGGTGCTTTTCCACCCCCTGCCCAGGCTATCAGCGGCTAATTGCAGCTCATGTACACACGCTACACGTTTTACGTCACTTCCACATTCACGAATAGTTCATTCTTTTGGATCGCATCTATTTGCCTCCTCTTAATATGTGTTGTATGGTTGAAGTGGCCTGTATTACTCTCAATACCCCTGGATTCAACGATAAGCATTGACGAAATGTGTCACTATTCAATATATTATTGTGCATATATTGCTATACATTTATGCAGCTTAGGCCGCAGTTCATCCCTTTCAGCGTGCGTTCAGTATCCTTATCGTATCCAGATTACTCGGCGCCGCGCAGACAGACGTAGCTTGAAGACAGGGAAATTGTATGCAATGCTGAAGTGGAAAGTTGAACAAGCATTTATTGAGCGTATCTAGCAGGCTGGGTTGTATATATTGAACGTTCAGGAGAAGGCAACTGTGAAAAACATAGCACTTTTGACGCAGTCATCCACCCCTACCCGGGCATTCAAATGACAGGCACAGCAGCTCCTCCACAGTGTATATTTAGCATTTAACAAAAGGTACAGTCCATTAATTAAGATGCCCACCAATAGACGTGATATATATTGCATGAAACAACCTCGCCGTACGAAGCGAGTAGTACTACGTACATCGTTTGCATTCAAGACTAGGACCAATCAAACACATGAGGGACCGCATATTGTGTCTCACGATGCCTTCTTTCCATCTAAGTATTTGACTCGAGTACCTACTGATTGCACTCGAAGAAAAACTCCAAGCATCAATAAAGACAGTGTACTTGGCCAGGAACGGATTATTGAAACTACAGGTCAAAGCGACAAGCAGAAGACCTTGTTAACCCACTACCCATTACACTCTACAAAGTTGTGGCGAATGATTCTAAGGCCAGACGTCGGCCCTCAGGGTGAAGTCAACCCCCAAATGATCGCAGCCCTTTTTGAAGAGCATCCGTCCGACATAATATGTGATACTGTAGAGCAGAATGCTGCCAGAGTACTTCTCCATATCAAGATGCCTGTAGAAGATATTAGCTTGGAACCTCAAGGACTCAAGGCATTCATCCCTGTACAGCATTCAGGCTATGGAGACGACAACATCGCCAATGATGCTGAGCCTGATATGAGTCGGTTTATCCTTGCTAAGACAATGGTACACTCCTTATTACTGCTGTTCCCATTCGATATGGTGTCAATAGTGACATCGAAACTGTGGCGCGACAATCAAGGGTGTAGTTTGAATGTATACGCGTCGCTTCTTGCCAGCTTCACCTTCCTAACACACCCGGCTAAGCGAGGCCCAATTTCTACTTTCGATCTTTGGACGCACGGCTCAATTCCTCTTAAGGAAGAAACAGAGTCAATAGTGGAATTGAGACGGTATGCCTTGGACTTCAATACCCCGCCAAACGTCGAAAGCCAGTCCCGACATGCCATTTCCTTAGAGAGACTTGCATAAAGCTATGGTCGTCATGGTTGATATTCATTTCTATTTACAGCAGCATATTCATTCATATATTCATCATTAAACTATCACCACTGTTCTCCAGTGACCTAATCACCCTATATTGTGCGTGTATTAGCGTATATATATGCTCGAATAGTGGGTCCGCTACTTGTATAGTGTTATTTACGCACTTAATGATTCCGCGTATAGAACAAATGACGTCATTTTCTGGTGCAGTCAGTAAAGAATTATATGCGCGCAATTATGCGTAAACACAAGCGAGATGTTTTATGCGTTGCCGTTATTCAACGGGATTGTCGCTACCACATAAAGACAGCAACGAAGTATGTCCACTGTGTGTAAATTTGGGTTAAATGCATGTTATATAACTTAGAGCTCCCAGACTGGGCACTAACCAGGTCACAGTCTAGTTTGGTACAGTGTCTATCGCTTTCTATTTCGGGCTATCATACATTATCACCGCCGGCATGTTCGGTAATGCATAAATAGATATTAAGTAGTTGCACGGGGAAAAAAGGGATTCAGCCTAGCTCACGGGGCAAACTACTCAAATCCCCATTAGTCGCATGTCATTCTACGTAGTATTATTGTGTATTGCGACCAGTACGAGCGCCGGCGGCACTACTTTGCCCTCGCTTATATAACATACGCATAAGTTACTGCCGATCTGTAGCAAGTGCGACTACCTCCCGCCACAACGACATCACTACCAGGAGGAAATCTCAAAGATGTCCACAGTCACAAGTATGGTGACGGCAGATGCCGCTTTGTTCGATGCTACGCGTGATTTTTACGTTAACAAGCTCGGATTTTTGGTCAACCAAGAGTGGAGTAGCCGTGATAGTGAGCACAGTGGTGGTTTGCACCGTGCGTTCGACTCTTTGCGTGAAGACACATTAGTCCTAGAAGTATGTGGTCGCATGGCTGTGATTTACTTACGTCAAAGTCCGAAAGGAATGTCCGCGGCGGAATCTCAAAAGCGAGTCGATTCACTGACTTCCCAGGCAAATGATAACGACTGGAGAGGTATAGCTCCTGCCACAGTATTTCCGTTCTCGGAGCTGACACGCCATATTCTCGATTATGCCGGTGTTAAGCAACAGTACCCGCCATTCGGGGATCCTATTGAGGTGTATTTGGTGGATCCACTGGGCAATCTTATAGGATTTACATCTACCGTTGCTCCCGTTAGTACCAAGAAATTCACCCCAGAGCTTGAACTTCCTTCTCAACTGGACAAGCAAAGTTCACTGGGACTTGCTCCCGGTACTGACATCGATAAGATTATCCTCCCCAAGGGCGACAGACCTTCGGGGCCTACTATTGACTCCCATACCGTGTCGAAAGAGCCTCGGAAGCGGATTGGCGTTCTTACCAGTGGTGGTGATGCCCCCGGAATGAATGCTGCTGTTCGGGCAGTGGTACGCCACGGAATCTATCGCGATTGCGAAGTGTATGCGGTGTACGAAGGCTACGAGGGTCTTGTACGGGGTGGAGATTACATCCGTTCTATGTCATGGGATGATGTGCGTGGATATTTGTCGATTGGTGGTACCTTGATTGGTACTGCGCGCTGTGCATCATTCCGCGAACGGGAGGGACGGCTTCAAGCCTGCCAAAACATGGTAGATAACGGCATCGATGCTCTCGTTGTGATTGGTGGCGATGGTTCCCTGACTGGTGCCGACTTTTTACGCAAGGATTGGCCGGGATTGATTGAGGAACTCGAGAAGACGGGTCGAATTTCGCACGAAAAGGCGAGTCACCACAGGCACTTGTACATTGCCGGATTGGTAGGTTCCATCGATAACGATATGGCACTTACTGATATCACTATTGGCTCATACTCTAGTTTGGACCGCATTTGCACCAACGTTGACTGGATCCAGGCCACAGCTGAGTCGCACCAACGTGCCTTCGTTATTGAAGTTATGGGCCGCCACTGCGGCTGGCTGGCGCTTATGGCGGCCATTGCCACACGTGCAGACTATGTGTTCATCCCTGAAATGCCTCCTAAGGCCGGTCAATGGGCCAAAAAAATGAACCGTGTGGTGAAACGTCACCGTGAAGCCGGAGCTCGTAGGTCAATCGTCATTGTAGCAGAGGGCGCCATTGATGATGAGCTCAATCCTATTAAGTCTGAAGATGTCAAGAAGGCCCTGGAACAGATTGGTCTGGATACGCGTGTTACCACTTTTGGCCACGTACAACGCGGTGGCACTGCTGTGGCTATGGACAGGATGCTGGCCACTATGCAGGGCGCTGAGGCCATCGAGGCAATTCTTGAGTCCACTCCGGATACTCCAAGTCCTATGATTGGCATCAAGGAAAACAACATTTGTCGCGTTGATCTTATGGAGGCTGTGCGGGAGACCAAGAAGGTCGCTGAGGCTATCACCAACAAAGACTTCACCGGGGCACGTGCACTTCGCGATTCCGAGTTCAACGAGCACCTCCGGAATTACCTAGCTATCTCCGAGTCTGATAAGACTCGGCCTGGGTCTGGCTTGCGTGTTGCCATTGTGGCTTGCGGAGCTCCAGCCGGTGGTATGAATGCTGCGATTGCAGCTGCTGCATCTTACTGCCTGTCACGAGGCCACCAGCCTCTGGCTATCCACAACTCATGGGCTGGATTGGCTCGCCATGAGGCGATCAGCCCCCTGTCCTGGCTGGATATTTCCCAGATGTATGCCAAGGGTGGATGTGACATTGGTACGAACCGTACACTTCCCGATGTCGACTTTGGTATGGTAGCATACAACCTGGCGAAGCACAAAATCCAAGGCCTTATCGTTGTTGGAGGATTCGAAGCGTTTACATCGATGCACATGCTCGATCACGCTCGCACTACGTACCCTGCATTCCGCATACCCATGACACTGGTTCCTGCTACGATCTCCAACAATGTTCCTGGAACGGAGGCATCGCTGGGCACTGACACATGTTTGAATGCACTGGTCGACTACTGTGATGTAGTGAAACAGAGTGCATCATCTACCCGTCGTAGGGTGTTTATTGTCGAAGTCCAAGGTGGCCAGAGTGGATTTATTGCCGCTTATTGTGCACTCGTTACTGGTGCATATGCTGTATACATCCCTGAACAGGGTATTTCGCTCACCCAGATGTCTAGCGATATCAAGCACCTGCGGGAATGCTTTGTCCAGGACCGTGGCCGTGAACGCGCGGGGCGTCTTGTTATTCGCAACGAGCTTGCTAGCCCTGGCTTCTCCACTGCCAATCTTACCGCCATATTTGAGACTGAGTCTCACGGAAAGTTCGACGTTAGGGAGGCCATTCCGGGTCACCTCCAGCAGGGTGGCCTTCCTTCCTCACTCGACCACATTCGAGCCACCAGACTAGGTATTCGGTGCGTCCAATTCATAGAAGAGCACCAGCATGTGGACTGGAAAGACCCTGCTGCATCTGCTGGCGCCACCGTGGTGATTGGTGTCGAATCATCCAAGGTCCGCTTCTCGCCAGTGCGCGTCTTGTGGGATACTGAAACTGAGGTTGACCTGCGCCGCTCCACCAAGGTTCACTGGGGCCAATTGCTTGAAATGGCTAACATCATGACAATGCGCCCCGTGGTCACTGAGCATTCTAAGCCTCTTAACTAAACAATGGTTGTACTAACCCCATTTTGGTCTCTCTAACGGCCTTATATACATATACAGTGCTTTTTAAGGTATTTTCTTTAGAACACAGTTTGGGTTTCATAGAACTTGGGCGTTAACTCATAATCGCCATTGCCCTTGGGTACTAGTTTACCGTCACCAAGCAATTGCTCGAATTCATGGACACCCACAAAGTTCTTTGATTCCAAAAACCGATGTTTCATCAGGTATTGGTTCCATTTTGTCACGGACTCTTCGATCTGAGCGACCTCGGCGTCGCTAAACTGTACAGGGCAATCGACAGGGGAGCCGTCCTTGGTGATGCCAAGAATTGGCCACATATGAACCAACTTGAACACTGCAAAGTCAACGTCATTATAGAATCCCAGGCGGTCCATGTCTGTGCTCATAACCGCCCGTACCACTTCTTCACGGCGCTTCATGTTCGGGTGGTGAGCCTGCACCACATTACCTAGCTTCTGAATCAACAGCTTCTCGTAGGTGAATTCACTCTGTGTCAGACTTACAATGTGACGAACAACTCTTTGTTGGATTTCAGGCATTTTTTCATACTGTGGCACGTCGTTAACGCTATAAATGCGCTCATGAGGGCACCGTACGAACCAAGGCACCCCATGGAACACATACGGCTTAACACTGGCATTCTCAAAGTCATAGACCCAGTGAGTTCCATTTTCCTGGGTAATCACATTCAATGGGCCCAAGTCAGGGTGACACAGACGAAGGCCACCCGTTTTAGCAACCTCTGCTTCACCACATAGAAGATTTGATACTTTGGCATACCGCTGAGCCGCTTGGTGGGCAAGCTTCAAATCGGTATTCTCGGGATCAGCAGCTAGGGCTGCATCAACATAAGCCAGCTGTACATCAGCAGTAGCCTGAAGGTACTGCTGAGTAGTCTTCCAGGGGCCTCTAAACTCAGCAGCCGCAGGCGAACGCCAGAACCGCTTCTCAGTAGAAGGGCCAATCACATAGCGGTCGTCGATTTTGAAAGTGGTCTCATTAGACATATCTGCAGCAAAGTATATAGAGCCAATGCTGTCAAACTCAGGTCCCAAGAGCTTGGCTGCTAGATCGGCAGTGGCTTCGAGCACAGGCATCTTCGTTTCAACATCTTCAGCAGCTGGGTCCCATTTCTCCGCTAACTTTGTTCCCACCACAAAGTCCATAAGAATATAAGGGGTCCCAAGCTCGTTCTTAGACGTGCCAGAGTACGCTAGGGTCGATGGAACCTTGATTCCACAGCGCTCACGGGCAAAGTCCATAGTAGCAACTTCAGAAAGTAGGCGCAAGCGTCTGTATTCTGGATCAACGATTCCATATGGAATGCGCAGCATGTAACTGCGGCGATCTTGCAACTGAATGCGGTAGAGCTTGTTGTGCTTCCCCTCGTACCAAGGCTCGATTGTTTCAACAGACACATCGGGGGTACCACTGTGTCCATGTAAAACCTCCAGAAGACCCTTTATATTGAATTTGGTAGTACGAGCATCACGTTCAGTGGGATCATTCACGAGCCATCGACCGGTCTGATATCGGAAAAAGTCTTTAGTTTCATTCTCATCATACTTCAGCGGATCCACAGTAATGCGGTCGGAATACAGTCTTTTTGAGATGACTGGCCGACCCATCCCCTTTTTTAGAATGTTTCGAAGCAGCATTCTAAGTGGACCTTCGTTAACTGATGTGAAATTTGACAGCCCAGAAATGCGTAAGTGATACCCCTATTGCGGTATGTGCGTAATTTATATGCATATCGTGTTCCCTTTTTTACGCATAGTTGGTGCGAAAGTTACGCTCTCCGCCTCCTATAGTTGCACTGCCTGCCATGGTTGTGTTCTATCCTAGCGCTGAGGCTAATGTGCCTCTATGTGTCAAGATCGGACACTTGGATGCATATATTGACCACTTTCCTATTAGTGCTGTCATTGAGGACCCACCCAAGTCTCTGAGCTTCCGTGGCAATCGCACGCCTGTTACGCTGGTCGTTCAAGTACAGGCGATAGCAGATGCTAAGCCATTGACACTACCAGTACGTACTTGTTACAAACCTGGGGGACATCAAAAGTGGAATGAATGGCTTGAATTACCTGTCAATATAGCCCGACTACCACCATCAGCGGAATTGGTGTTCACCATTTGGGGGCCATCAGGAGGTGCACAGTTAGAATACTTTGGTCAAACATCACTCAAGTTATGGGATGATACTGGTTCACTCAGACAAGGTCGTCAGAAGCTTTATCTACAAGGGGCAGTGCCTGACAAGGCAGACGACTCTATTGAAGCTTTGCTCAAGGACCACCAAAAAGGCCTGATACGATCTGTAGAGTGGCTAGATAATCTTGTGTTCCGCAAGCTTGAGCAAACACCTCGTAATTCTCCGCAGAATTGCCTATTTATTGAACTCCCACTATGGGACCATGACGTGGTATTTTCACCACATCGCTATGCTTCAGCACGACCAGCGGTGTTTTCGGATACCCAGCAATTGAGTACTAGTGTCGCTTTGCTTGCAGGAGAAGGTGGGGTTGATGGTGAGGATGCTCAGGAAGAGGAGGAGGAACCGCTGATGGCTGTATATGATCCCGACTTTGATCAGGAAACACCCATAGAGGCAAAATATCGCCGGCTCGTACGCACTGCTGCAGGCAGTAATGACCGAGAAATGCGTCCTAATGCCAAGGCACGGGATGAGCTAGCGAGAATAACGGCCTTCTCGCCTGTGCGCGATCTGAGCAGCGATGAGAAGAACTTGTTATGGCGTTACCGGTACTATTTAACTCGACACAAGCGTGCACTCACAAAATTCGTCAAGAGTGTTGCTTGGGATGATCAAGCTGAGGCTGCAAAGGCGGTAGAAGTGTTGCATCTATGGGTCGATATTGATGTCGCCGATGCATTGGAACTCCTAGGCCCGGAAGTCAAAAATTCCCAAGTTCGTATCTATGCTGTGGACCGTCTCCGTAATGCCTCGGATCACGAACTGGAGTTGTTTTTACTTCAACTGGTTGAAGCGCTTAAATTTGAGCCTTGGCACCAAACACCAGTCAAGTCATATTTGGCCCGATTTCTCACGAACAGAGCTATCCTCAATCCAGTTCTGGGGAACTTCTTTTACTGGTACGTTGCTGTTTCTAGTGCTGAGCGTCGTTACGGCTCATCCATATATCAGCCGGTTCTTCGACATTATTTGAGCGCATTGCCGTCTACTGATTCTGTTACTCGTCAGGTTACTCTCACAAATAAGCTACTGGATTTAGCCAGGGTGGTTAAGGTATCACGAGAGTCACGTCTGAAACGTATCGAACTGATGAGGGAATGGATTACCGACCCTCGGAATGAATTGGCTTCATTCCCAGCAACAGTACTCCCTTTAGATCCGGGAGTAGTTGTCACAGGGATAATTCCAGGTCAGTGCTCGGTGTTCAAATCGAGTATGTTACCATTGAAAATCGTACTTAGGACTGCTGAAGGGGGTGCGTACCCTCTCATCTTTAAGTCTGGTGATGATCTACGCCAAGACCAGCTGGTGATGCAGATTATCCAGTTAATGGACCAGCTGTTGCGCAAGGAAAATCTTGACTTGAAGTTGACACCGTACCGCATTTTGGCTACAGGCCCCACCGATGGAGCGATCCAATTTGTGGCCAATGAGGCACTAGGTGATGTGATTTCTCAATATCACGGTATTCTACCATTCTTGCGGATCAATAATGCCGACCCTACGCAGCCTCTTGGTGTTCGTGCCGATGTCATGGACAACTTTGTGAGATCAACGGCTGGCTATGCTGTCATAACGTACTTGCTAGGTGTGGGTGACCGGCATCTTGATAATTTGCTCATTGATACCAAAGGCCACTTTTTCCATATTGATTTTGGATATATTTTGGGGCAGGACCCCAAACCTTTCCCTCCAATGATAAAACTACCTATTCAACTCATAGATGGGATGGGTGGAATTCAGCATGAGAACTATGCCAAATTCTGCAGCTACTGTTTCACTGCCTTCACAACCCTTCGCAACTCGAGTAACCTAATTTTGGCGCTCTTCAACCTCATGACCGAATCATCGATTCCCAATATCGTGGTCGAACGTGATCAGGCTGTCCACAAAGTCGAGGAACGCTTTTGCTTGGGAATGAGTGAGGAAGCTGCCATTTTGCACTTCCAGAATCTAATCAACGACAGCGTCAATGCGTTCCTACCGATGGTTATAGATCGTCTGCACTCATTAGCTCAATACTGGAGAGCATAGACCATCCCCTACCTTCTATCTTCACAGAAGCCCTCTGGGCTTGAAGGATGTCGATGTGAATGTGCATTTATTCTGCTATGCGGCTCATATTTCCCTCAAGACTCTGGATAGGGTGTAATCCATCAAATTGTAGTGCGTGTATGTTGGTCTTTCCTTATAATTGTGCATAGACCAGTCCAAATTGTATTTGTTTTACATATTACACGCGCTGATTTTAATCTCTGTCTTCGGCCAGCCCCACGAGAGTGTCACAAATCCATACCGCCCGATGTACCCGTAATCCTGCGGTGGTTCCTTTAAGACTTAAGAGCTGTTGCGACCATAACAATATTAATACCATTCTTCTAGTCGTATCATAATTTTATCGACCCATTTCGCGTTTCAGCTCAGTTGAAGGTTCGCCGTTTGAATAGCTATTGTGAGTATCCGGCTACTCCCAGCTGCCTCGTCGATCGTTTCTGTATCAATTTCTCGTATTAAGAGATATATATCTCAATCTTCTACCTCAAAAAACTATTCCTTACCAAAAAGACATTAGTGCCTGGTCTCAGTTACTCCGTCAGGGCCCCGAGCCGATCGGGGTTGCCTGGCACGTTTATATGGCATTCCTATATCAGCAATGTTGGCCTTGCATTAGTGTGATTAACAGCTTCAAGAGATACCAGCTCCTAGCCCCTTCCCTCCCACTCGCGAAGTAGGCACACAAAGTAGGACTCGGAAGATCTTGGGTGGTTACCTTTATTTTGAGCTAGCTAATATAGTTGAGCCAATTCCACCGCCATCAGCTGCGGCCATATCCGGGTGAAAGCGAGACTTCCCGTCCGATCAGTCATATCTAAGCATCCGAGAGCCTTACCAAGTATTGCGGTGGGAGACCACGCGAGAACAGAAGGTGCTGCAGTTTTTTTTTGTTTTTGTAGTGTATTATGCTTCTATACGTCCTGAGGCGAAATCAAAATTTTATTTTTTTTTTTTTCGTGTGAGTGGCCTAAACTGTTATGGACGTTATTACTATACACTGATCAGGTGATGGTGCCACTCCAGTTCCACATGAAGTACATTCTGATTCTCTCTTATGTGCATTACTGGTGCTTAATCATTTTTCCATTTTATAGATCTAGATCTCACATCCTGTCAGTTGCAAGCGTACCCAGTGTATCGTTACCGATGTAGGCTCCTCCCTTTTATGCTGTGTTTATAAGTAGGTGTATTGAATTGAGCTGGTAGTGGTTAAATTTCGACATGTCCATTGTATTATATATGATATATTATTGTCTGATTTATGTAGAATTATGCTGTATAAATTATCCCATTACCTTCGCACCAGAATAATTTGCAGTTATGAACACCATGAAATCAAAACCCAGGTAGAAAAGAAAGCTAAATACCATTTATATTAATTGGAGAATCAGCCATGTGCTCTTACGATGTCATATCAAGACTTGTACATGTGCGTAATATACCATGCGCATAGTGTGTGTCACTGTGCGGGCGGGAGTAGTAGTAATATATGTGGTAGAGTCTCTATATCTATACACCTGCATGAGTCGAGCATAATTGAGTCGAATCTTGGGGTGTACGTTTAATCAAGGGTACTGACCACCTTTTTGCGAGTTCCTCCGCAAGGTGATCGCCTACTGTGGATACTGACCCCGAGAACCCGTTGCCGTCTACCGACTCGGCAATAGATACAAGGCGTGCATCTGGCAGGTTACATGCGACAATACGACTAAACCAGAATGGGTCCATGGCCACATTAATGCTAACACCATGGGTGGTGACATTGCGCTGTACATGAATGCCAATTGATGCTATCTTACGTGTGTCGTCGAGCCACACACCGGTTTCAGCAGGCCCACCGTTTCCCCGTCGCGCATTTAACCCATAGCGAGCCAAGGTTTCAATGATAGCCCCTTCTAATGAGCACACATAATCCCGGACTTTTAAACCGACAGCCCGTAGATCAATTACAGGGTACAGTACCAGTTGTCCAGGCCCATGAAACGTTGTATGCCCACCCCGAAGCGTCTCTACAAAATCAGCCCTGCCCCCATTGCGGAGGAAGTTTATCTCAGATGCTGAAATATGTCCACGCTGACGTCGCCCATTTGTATAAACCGGAGACATTTCATACGCTAACAGATAACCTTTCGGAACCGACAACACAGCACCTGCCGATTTCTTTGCATCAAGAAGCCGCCTTGCTAGAATATGCTGAACAGCATCAGCTACTCTATAGTTGGTACGGATCACTGGAAAGTACTCCATTAGCGCACAACTTAAGACAGCGATTCAATCGTATAGTATTACGCACAAAGGTAAAAACTTGATGAGACTGGTGTAACCATCTCGTTACTTACGATTGATATCAGCTGATATTAGTATAGGTTCAAACAGCCAGGGTACAATAGACTACCCATAATTGTATTTTGAATACCACGGATAGAAGTTTATTGTCAGTTATACATACATATCATGGCTTACGCGTAGAATCTAGAGGAACTACTTAACGATCAGTGGGTATGCATGGAAGCTGTACAGTGGGTTCGGGATCATGGCGGATATGTCTCCCCTAAACTGAGAGTTCGATCTATCGAAGGTGCAGGAAAATGTGTGTTTTGCGAGATGCCCGTGAAGCGAGGTGAACGCCTTGTCTTTGTACCCCAGAAAGCACTATTGAATCGACAAACAGTCTCTCTACCGGCAACCATGTCGCCACTTGCATCTACACACCAGCTACTAGCAGAGTACTTAGCTAAATCCAATGATCCATGGATTACCACTTTGCCCCCACCCTCTGCATTTGATGGAGTCCCCTTGACCTGGCCAGAGTGCTACCGCGAAGCGCTTCCTCAAAAATATCAAGATCATGTCAAACGTCAACTGGCTCAGCTTCACTCTGACTTTGCTGCATCGGAACTCCAGGATTTTGATCGCTTCAGGTGGGCGTGGCTCTGCGTGAACACAAGATGTTTGTATTGGTCAATTGGAGGTATGACACTAGCCCCTTTCGTGGATTTTCTGAATCATAACCCTGATGCATCGGAATCTGTACAGATCGATTCGCGACCAGGGTTTGGAATGACCGTATCGGCAAGTCATGACTACGAACCTGGACAAGAGCTGCAGCTATGCTATGGTGCCCATGAAAATGGTTTTTTGCTATGCGAGTATGGATTTGTCCTTGACCCACCATCACCATACGAATTCGTGGATATAACACCAGATGTACACAGTACAGTGACTCTAAATAGAGTCATTCTGGAGAGCCTGGGATACTGGAATGATTATACTGTAGATGCATCTGGCCCCAGCTTCCGAGTCCTGGTTGCATTGGCTTCGACACAAAATCAAGGTAGACCTTTAAAAATGATGGTCGAGGGCTGGGATGATGGGAAACGGTTTGAAACCAAGTCCCAGGATATCATTCGTAGTATCTGTACTCGACTTCGTGACTGCTATCGAGCGGCCGAGCCACCACGACCGGAAATTGCGGTTCTATATCGGACGTATGTACAGATACTAGAGGCAAATATACAATAATCTCTACATATTACATCTTGAGTGGGACGAATGCATTCGCGAGCTCATGTCGAGTTTGTCGCATTTTCATATGTATCAGAGCTCTCAGAGTACTATTAACAGGTGCCCAAGTCCCAATCTCGCGGGCCAGCCGCGCAACATGGCCATTGATGTAGTCGATTTCAGTGAGATGTCCCTGATCCAAATCTGCAAGCATCGACGAAATATTCCCTGATGTCTGTTCGCAGATAGACCGTGCAGTATCAAGCATACGCTCAGGGTCTAACACAGAATTAATAGCTGTAGTTCTCTCCTTATCAGCATCAAACCGGCGATGCCACTCCTTGATCACACGGCAACTCTCATATACCACACTAGCCATTATCGAGTAATTGTGAGCACGTCCTGACCCATCGAGCTGGAGTAATGCACCATTTGCACACCCAAGAAGTGCAGTCATCGGATTTATAGCCGCATTTATCACCAACTTTTCATATTGTTTGGACAGAAATGCAGTCTGCGGCACCGTTTCTGTAATTAGTAGGTCTGTGGAGTCAACCAAGGCACTCACTAAATCACTCGACAGACTATCACTAGAAGTATCTAGAGATTGACCATTATCACAAATTTCTGGAGTATATCTTTTGGAAGAGGCCTCTGGAATGCCGATACTCAGAGTACCCGTACCTGTTGCAACAAAGGTGTAGGGTGCACCTGTAGCCTTTGATCCTGCCGTAGTGACAGCTTCAAGTACATTACATCCAACAGGAATAAGATCATCAATCTTCTCTCGTACACCCATACCGTTGTGAACAAGTAGAATCTCTGGAGACATCGATTGGGAGGCCGCCGCAGCCAGCCGCGGGATCACACTTTCTAGTGCCTTACGTGCCTGGAATGCCTTAACAGTGATGATAAGCTTTGTGATAAGAGTGTTAGATGCCTCTCCACTGACAGTTTCTGCTTGGACAGGGGTCTCATAAAGTGCTTCCCCAAATCGCGGTGTGTGTATGCGAATCATCTGGTCTGCTTGTTTGAAGCGACGTAGAGCTGCTGAACCACGCATCAGTAGAGTAACATCCCTGCCTTGTCGTGCAAGGGCAGTAGCGATAAGACAACCAATGTTGCCTGCCCCTAAGATGTGGATCATAGTTTTCTCAACCGACAGGGTTGTAGATTATCGGTGCTTATGGATTATACATATAGCTCAAAGGGAACCGAATATATAGATCGCATGGTGTTGGCAGAGCAGACAGAGTGCATAATTAATGGAAATATGTCCATGCAGCAGATGCAATTCCTACTAGTGGGAACAAATTAGACCAGGTCCGCCATGTGCTCGGCTGGAGTTTGGATACGGCTTCGTCTACCGCCACGTTAAGCTCCTCTAGTGTACCATTGTTATTTAGTACAATACCACTTGCTTCACCAAGGCGCCGCTTCTCTTCAAGTGGCATCTGGGATGCAATACGGTTACGAGCATCCTCATCTGAAAGCTGAGGATCGCGCCTACGAAGTCTTCGGTACTGCGTCTCCCCATCGCATAAAACAACCAAATTAGCTCCGCAGAAGCGATCAAGCTTTGATTCAAATAGCAGTGGTACATCAGCTACTACCATCGGAGTTCGAGTAAGCCACAGCTTAACGATTTGCCAGGCCATAGCCTTAAGAACCGCTGGGTGTACGATGGCATTTACAATTTTACGGTTCTCCTCATTGCCAAAGATCGCTCTACCAAGAGCTGCTCTATTAAGGTGTCCATCATCCAGAAGGAGATCTGGCACTGTGGACCCAAATTTCTCTACAATCGCTGCTAGTGCAGGCTGACCTGGCTCCACCACCTCACGGGCAACGATGTCCGCATCAACAACAGGAATGCCGTGCACTTCCCGGAGCCGTCGTGACACCGTTGATTTTCCGCTGGCAATGCCTCCTGTTAAACCTACGATCAGCATTACGACGTGAAGGGGAGTAGTGCGTATATTGAAAAGTGCACAAGTGCACAGTACGCATAGTCAAACGGATAAGCGCAAAATAGTCGCATATGCAGCAAGATAGCAGTGTGCATAATTTTGGTTGGCACCAATAACATGGACTTTAAATAAACAGTTAAAAAATTTTATCTTCCACAGCATTCTTATTGCTGTCATGAAGCTAGCATGTGGTTGAGTAAATCTTCCTCAAACCTAGCCGTTGCATATAATTTTGGTCTAGAAGTGTACCCCAGATCTTTGTGGATCATATAGGTGGGTCCGTCATCCGCCGTTGGATTCGTTGCTCCATCGAATGCCGGATTATAAATCAAGATAGCGAGCGGTATATATTGGGTCTAGGCGCAATCAGTCTTTGCACACACTAAGTGATCTACGCAGTGTCGGAGTCCTGCTCTTGAAAGTAACTTACAAAATGTCTACTGCTGGAAAAGTGATTGAATGTAAGGCAGCTGTGGCCTGGGAGGCCAACAAACCACTTTCCATCGAGACGATTTCGGTTGATCCACCCAAGAAGGGCGAGGTTCGATTGCGGGTCTCGAAGACTGGTGTTTGCCACACTGATGCTTATACTTTGTCAGGATCGGATCCTGAGGGTCTGTTCCCTGTAATTCTCGGCCACGAAGGCGGTGGCATTGTCGAGAGTGTTGGTGAAGGCGTGGACAATGTAAAGCCCGGAGACCATGTGATCCCGTTGTACACGGCCGAGTGCCGCAAGTGCAAGATGTGTCTGAGTGGCAAGACGAATCTGTGCAGTGCTGTCCGTGAAACCCAAGGTAAGGGAGTTATGCCTGATGGCACTTCGCGGTTCTCATGCAACGGCAAAAAACTTTATCACTACATGGGTTGCTCAACGTTCAGCCAGTATACGGTTGTGGCCAGTGTCAGTGTAGTCGCCGTTGACCCCAAGGCTCCTCTGGGTAGTATTTGCCTGTTCGGATGTGGTATCACGACTGGTATTGGTGCTGCCATTAACACAGCTAAGGTGCAGGAGGGTGATACTGTTGCTGTCTGGGGTGCTGGTGCTGTTGGATTGAGCGTTGTACAGGGCGCGAAGTTATCTAAAGCGTCAAAGATTATTGTTGTGGACCTTGACGATAAGAAGAAGAAGTGGGCATTTGAATTTGGAGCAACTGAGTTTGTGAACCCTAAGGAGGTCGAAGGCGATTTTGTTCAGTGGCTCGTCCAGCACACGGATGGTGGGCTTGACTTTACTTTCGATTGCACTGGTAACGTCAAGGTGATGCGCCAGGCTCTCGAATCGGCTCACAAGGGCTGGGGCCAGTCTGTCGTTATTGGTGTGGCAGCAGCTGGTCAAGAGATCTCTACGCGGCCGTTCCAGTTGGTCACGGGCCGTGTCTGGAGGGGCTCGGCATTTGGTGGTGTCAAGGGTCGTACCCAGATTCCTAAGTTCATTGAGGAGTATTTGGCTGGCAAGATTAAGGTGGACGAATACATCACGCACCACCATGATCTTAAGAACATCAGCCAGGCCTTTGAGGACATGCACACGGGAATGTGCCTGCGCGCCATCATCGACATGGACTAGGTGACATCATTGAAATGTATATTGCACACGAAGAATATGATGAACCGAGCTAAAACAACGAGCATACGTAACGTAAGTATTAGTGAAGGAAAAACACTATGATTCAACTATTGAGTTGTCCAGTCAATCAGTATATATGAGGTAGAGAATGTATCGATTTGGCGCACTGTATATACCACGTTTACAGATTCTAAAACAGCACAACTTGACGAATTGCTTCAGCATTCTGGAGCTTGTCAAACCCATCGTTAATGTCTTCAAGATCAATAATTTCCGTGAGTAACTTGTCTACTGGCAGCTTGCCATCTTTGAACATGGCAATATAACGGGGTATATCTCTGGCTGGCACGCAGCTACCCATGTAGCTACCTTGAAGCCTTCGTTCCTCGCCAACAAGTTTGGAAATATTCACAGGGAGAGTTGCATCACCTGGAGGCAGTCCAGCAGTTGTAGTGATACCGCCTCGCCGAGTCATTTGTACGGCACTATCCAGGGCTCGAATCGAGCCCGCCATTTCAAAAGCATAATCGACTCCACCACTGGTTAGATCACGTACCCTTTTCACGGCATCAGGATCACTTGCTAGGACTGTATCTGTGGCACCAACTTCGAGGGCCAGCTTGAGTTTCTCGGGTTTCATGTCCACAGCAAAGACCTTGCGAGCTCCTGCAGCTCGTGCACCCATAATTGCCGATAAGCCGACACCACCCAGACCAACAACTGCCACAGTAGTACCCATCTGGACGCCTGCAGTATTGATTGCAGCACCCACACCAGTCATGACTGCACACCCGAACAATGCTGCGTGCTCCCAAGCCAGAGTTGGGTCGATCTTTACTAGTGAATCTGGACTCACTACCGCATACTCGGCAAATCCCGATACGCCAAGGTGGTGATATACCTTTTGTCCATCAACAGTTGAAAGTCGGATGGCACCATCAATAAGCGTCCCTGCAGCATTAGCAGCTCCACCCGGTTCGCACAACGCTGGATGCCCCGATGCACATGGGATACAGTGTCCACAAGTAGGGGTGAATGTCATAACCACATGGTCGCCTACAGCAAAGTTCTTGACTGCGGCGCCAACCTGAACCACTTCACCTGCAGACTCATGGCCTAATGCCATTGGCATTGGACGTTGCCGCGACTTGTTAATGACAGACAAGTCTGAGTGGCATAGCCCTGCACTGCGAATCCTCACTTTGAGCTCAGTTTCACTGGGCTCTGCAAGCTGGATTTGTTCAATCTTAATGGGCTTACTCTTCGCATAAGGGGTAGGCAACCCCATATCGTGGATAACTGCGGCTCGCACTGTCATTGTGCTCACTGAACGTCTTGACAGAGCAATTGTAAGTGGAGATGCGACATTATTTAGCAATCCAAGCCTTATCATCGACTAATGATACGAGAAATACACCCCGATAAGCTAATCACCGTCCCCGACAGCAAGAGAATATTCAGCAATAGCATTATAACACTTGAGCAGCCCAGCCCATTCATTTACTTGAGCTAAACGTTGTATGTACCTCACTTAACCATACGTCTGTGTTGGAGAGGGTCCAAAATAGAGACACGAAAATTCCGGATGCCAAAAATGCAAACCATATAACGTTGAGCGAGAAAAGGATACTCATGGGACAAGTACCGCAGCACCATCGAAACGACCGTGACGTAGATCATCTAGCGCCTTGTTGGCTTCTTTAAGTTTGTAGACAGTAGTGGCAGTTTCAATTCCAATTTCCGGGGCAAGTTTGAGGAATTCGAGACCATCTTCACGGGTGAGGTTGGCCACAGATACGATTTCCCTCTCTTCCCACAGATCATCATAAGAGAAGGGAGGAATCGTGCTCATATGAATTCCTGCGCATACAACACGCCCACCTTTCCGCACGGCCTTGAGGGCAGTCGGTACCAGACTACCTATAGGGGCAAATATGATTGCAGTATCCAGCTTTCGCGGAGGAAGTTCAGAGGAACTACCTGCCCACACGGCACCAAGGCTTCGCGCAAATTTCTGAGTGGTAAAGTCTCCATCTCGGGTGAAGGCATACACCTCTCGCTTCTGGTGGTTTAGTACTTGAGCCAGAATATGAGCGGCAGCTCCGAAGCCGTACAGTCCAATGCGGTGACCATCTCCAGCTTTCTTAAGTGAACGCCATCCTATAAGCCCTGCACACAGCAATGGCGCAAGTTTGACATCTTCGCCCTTTTCGCCCAGGGGAAATGTGTAGCGTACATCAGCTACTGTTTTCGTTGCGTAGCCACCATCACGGCCACATCCCGTGAATACTGGCGTGTCGCATAGATTCTCTTGCCCGTGGGTACAGTAGAAACAATGTTGGCAAGTCCCCCCTAGCCACGGCACACCAACGCGCTCACCTACCTTGAGGTCAGATACACCTTCACCTAGCTTCTCAACTCGACCAACTACTTGATGTCCAGGAATCACGGGTTCTAACTGATGCGTTGATTCTGACAGCTCACCATCGACAACGTGGAGATCCGTCCGACATACCCCACATGCACTTACTTTAATACGAACCTGACCTGCTGCAGGTTCAGGATCCGGCAATTCAACAGGTTCCAGGGCTTTGTGCACACGGGGAAGGCGCATTGCATACATCATGGCTGTCCGGCTAATTCGCATGTGCTTGTTTGTTTGGAGCAGCCCGAGTTCGGGGTAAGATACGATCGATCACTAATTAGTCCACTCCAATGCAGACTCCACGAATTGCTTCTTCGTCGTAACTATCGCTTGGTACCCATCATAATACTGTATTGACATGTAGATATGAGATCAATAAATTTCCAAAAATTTACGTTCTGCCAAAGAATGTGGTCGCCAGCTCAACGAAACTTGTACATTATTATTGCTCGAAGCTGGCTGGTAGCTTCCATTTCCGCGATTTAACACTAATACACAACGCAAATAACCAAAAAAAAAAAAAAAAACCAAATGACTTTTTAAACTGGGTTCTCGACAACCAAAAGTTGTCGAAAAAATAAGCCCAACGGGGGTCTCGAACCCCCAACCTTCCGATTAAGAGTCGGATGCTCTAACCAATTGAGCTAGCTAGGCAGATGTTGTGTTCACTCTGGGAAGATGACTCTACACTCTGTAAGATGCTAACTGCATAATAAATGGACATGGTCTGAAGTTGGTGCTAGCTGGCCAAAGTTCGTTAGTCGCATATCTCATAATTGTGAATGAGTACTCTGAGACAGTAAAATATACAATAGCATTGCCACTGGGGATGTTATGGGAGACTGGCCCACTCCTATTACAGTTGCCCTCTTCGCCCAAATATGCACTAGAGGGACATCACGGGTATCCTATCTGCTTATCTTGATCCGAGATTGCTGTTACAGATCTCCAATGCACCTTGGAATTGGCTATAATATTAGATACAATGTTATCAGGATGCCTAAATTTAGCCGGATAAATCTCGTCTATATATGTGCGTTTGCTATTGGACGACTTCCTAATGCGGTAGTTTAAATGGCGGTAAAAGACAGTGTGTCGAGAAAGGGTCGTTTATTCGCAGCGCAAAATTGAATTGCGATAGGAGAATGAGTTCGAATATGCGTATTTGAATGGGTCGTTTCCCGATAGGGAAGTTGATATGGCGGTGAAGCTATCGGTGGTATGCAGCGAAATCCTCGGAGATTCATGAGAAAAATACCAGAAACAAGGTTATAGTGGACCTATAAAGGCATCAGATCAGTGGTATCCTCGGCATCAACTACTCCTCATCTACACATGCGCGCTCCAATTTCCGTCCCATCTCCCCAAAACTCTGAGGCTGTTAACACAACCTCTGAAAACTCCAAAGTCAAGGCTGAACCCAAGCTGGTCGAGTTTGAGCAGCCAACCGACGAATGGTTGGCGGTATACTGTGTAATCGCCTAAGGGAAAGGACTGCACATATGCTTTGCGCACGCATTGGATATACAGTGGCACCCAACCAAACTTCAACACATTTTCTAGTCCATAAATATTGATTTAGCTCCATAAACAATATCTACCTTACAATAAATTCCCTTACCAAAGAGGAAATAACCATGGCGGGAACGCAATATTTTCCGGTAATCGCGCCCTCCCTCATGCTTAGGTGGATGTACGTAATTGGTAGTTGTGCGTATTGGTGTAATCCCAGCGCCACCGCATAACGGGGACCCGGCCTTACGTCACACTGGATTCGAAGGTCGCCATTGCAAATGTCGCCCAAGGAAGCAGCTAAGGGCGCCTCTAAAGGCGATGAAATGAAGAGGACCGAGGAGAAGGCCCCTCATGCCCAATCAAAGACTGATAAGCCTCCACAGGAAGAGGAAGAACTGAGTGAGGAGGACCAGAAGCTCAAGGAGGAGCTCGATATGCTTGTGGAACGTCTAGCAGAACCTGATACAACCCTTCACCCGGCCGCACTTGAGAGTCTGCGTACGTTGATTCGGACTTCGACTTCCAGTATGACGGCAGTGCCAAAACCACTCAAGTTCTTGCGCCCACACTATCCACGACTTCAAGAAGTGTATGAGCAATGGCCTTCATCTAATAGTGCAAAGCCCCGTTTAGCTGATATGTTGAGTGTATTGGCAATGACAGCTTCTGAGGAAGATAAAGGGGGCTCGTTGCGGTACAGGCTTCTAGTGGATGACGGTGAGGACGACGACTTTGGTCAGTGGGGCCATGAATATATGCGCCATCTTGCTCTGGAGATCGGTAATGAATTCAGACAGCGCCAGGAGGACGAGAAACCCACAGGGGATTTACTGGATTTGGCACTTCGCATTGCTCCATTCTTCCTCAAGCACAATGCTGAGGCTGATGCGGTGGATATCCTTCTGGAAGTAGAGAGTGTTGACCGATTAGTGGATTTTGTCGATAACCAGACCTATCCACGAGTGTGTCGATACCTTGTTGGCTGTGCATCCTATCTTGATAAGGAGTTGGGGTGCTTGGAAACAGCATACAAGCTTTATTTGCGCCATAATGAATTGACTTCGGCACTGGCGGTGATTCTGGCTGCTCACCAGGAATTGGAGGGTGAATATATGCGCGAGATATTCACTGCTGCAGGTGACGACGAGGCTTTACAGAAGCAGCTTGCGTTAATTCTAGCCCGACAGCGGCGTCTACCCCCCGATTTCGCAGGCGAGGAAGGCTCTGAAGTGGCGGAGTGTGCTGGCAATGGCCGCCTCAGTGAGTACTTCCGGTATCTGACCAAAGAACTGAATCTTGACAAGCCCAAAATGCCCCAGGATGTGTTTCGTTCAGGTCCAGATGTTCCAAGTGCCCCGCTTGGAATGGGTCCTGAAGGTCAAGCCAAACTCAACTTGGCCTCTATCTTTGTGCGTGGATTCCTCAATGCTGGGTATGCCAACGATCCACTTCTAAGCGATGCTGAAGCAGCTGCAGCATGGATTCACCGTCAGGCTCGTGGCCCCGTGAATCAGGCATGTGCAACCACTTCGCTGGGTCTGTTGCACCTTTGGAACCAACAGGATGCATTGCAGGAGCTAGACAAGCACTTCCATTCATCAGAAGAGGCAGTTCGGGCAGGTGCATTGATGGGTGTTGGTGTAGCCACCACGGGAATTCATGACGACATGGATGCTGCGATGGGTTTACTGAGTGAATATTTGGAAGAGGGACAACCCGAGGCTTTGCAAACATCGGCCATCCTGGGATTGGCGTTTGCATATGCTGGAACAGCCCGATCTGATCTTGCTGACCTGCTGGAGCCACTGGTTGACTCTAGCAAGCCTATGGAAGTTTGTGCGGTAGCATGTCTTGCACTTGGGGTTATTTTCGTCGGTAGCGATGATGGTACGGTTGTGGAACGGATTATGACGGCATTCCTTGAGCGGTCTGCTGAGGACCTGAACGACCCCTGGGCATGGTTCATGGCTCTCGGCTTTGCTCTGCTGTATTGCAACAAGCCCGATGAACTTGATACCGCAGTCCAGGCGATCCAGGCTGTAGAACACCCTATTTCACGCGTGCTGGAGGTTTTGCTGGTAATCTGTGCTTATTGTGGAACTGGAGACGTGCTACAGTTACAATGGCTCCTTAAACAATGCACTATTCTGCCTTATGAGGATGAAGAGGATGCATCAGAGGCCGAAGCATCTGATGGTGAAGGAGAAGGGGATGTTGAAGCAGATCATGAGGCCGAAGTAGAGGTTGGAGTTGATGCCACGAGTCCTACACGATCTCGTTCTGGTGCCGAAGCAGCTGAGGGGTCAGAGCAAGCAAGTTCAGATGTCGCCACTCACCAAACCGAGCCAGAACAACAATCAGAAGATACGCCTGATGATGGCAGCAAGCTTGAGAGCGCCAAACTCAAAGGGTTGTGCACCTTGGGCATTGCTGTAGTCGCCATGGGTGAGGAGATTGGCCAGGACATGGCCTTGCGACACTTTGAGCACCTCATGCACTTTGGCGACTCGTACATCAAGCAGTCTGTGCCGCTAGCGCTGGGACTTTTGTCGGCATCTAACCCTCAAATGCGGGTTTATGAGACCCTCAGTCGGTATACTCACGATGCTGACATGGATGTGGCCATCAATGCCATTTTCGCGATGGGGCTTGTTGGTGCGGGTACTGTCAATGCCCGGATCGCGCAACTGTTGCGCCAGCTGGATGCGTATTATTCACGTGCTGCCGACCCATTGTTCATGGTGAGGTTTGCCCAGGGCATGGTCCAGCTCGGAAAGGGAACTCTGACGCTCAATCCGTTTAACACTGATCGCCAGGTGCTTAGCCCGGTGTCATTTGCTGGTCATATGGTTGTTTCGATGTCTCTACTGGTGCAGCCAAGGTCGTTTGCCCTGAGCCAGCACCCGAGCCTGCTGTACTTTTTGGTTTTGGCGATGCAGCCCCGCATGCTTGTGACCGTAGATGAGAACCTCAAGCCTCTCAAGGTGACGGTTCGCGTTGGTCAAGCCGTGGACGTCGTAGGCCAGGCAGGCCGGCCCAAGACGATCACAGGCTGGGTAACTCACACCACGCCAGTTCTGCTGGGTGTTGGGGAGCGTGCAGAGCTAGAGGATGACGATTATATCCCTCTTTCATCTACTTTGGAGGGTGTAGTGATTTTGCGTCCAAAGCCAGACGACCAAGAATGATGTATTAGTCTAAAATTTATGTAGGCAGTTCAGTCAATATTGCCAATATTACTGAAAGTAGTTGTATCGGAAATGAAATGTTTTACCAGTTTGTATTATATTAGGTGGTAGGATGGTAACATAGCTATCCGAAGCACACGCTCTTTGTCACAGTAGTTCAGTGGGGACGTTTCAACAGTAATTTCAGTAAGATATAGTACATATTTGTTAGTGCTATGAACTTTAAAGCATCAAAGTGGTTTTACAATCCTCTTGAAGGCTCTATTTCTATGGTCGATTCCCATTATTGGTATCATAAACTAAGATGGATTACGCACTGCTATCCGAAGTTATGGCTTATAGATACTGATAAGGGATCGAATGCCGAGGGTTACACTAAAGAAGATGGTGGATGGACACTTGCGAGCTTTTACTTACTCCAATAACTGCATGGTCATTCTAATGACCAATAAATATGGACCTTAACATAACGAATTAACGCGAAGACATGGTCCATGCTCCTGCTTAGGCGAATTAGTCCGAGGTACTAATAGATATAAGTTACGCAGTATAAGTTATGGCCTCTGTACAATAACGGTTATACATAACATTTGTTAGGTAAATACATTATGTACTATGCATTATGCCTTATGCCCAATCAATACTCGGATCCAGGAATTCTAACATCAACGGGAACTCCTATAAGCATTGAATTTGCAGTTAGACATTCTTAAATGTGCTTCTTTATATGTATCATGCAAAATTGAAGACGATTCATATAGTGGGAGGCGAATGACTCGTCTCTCATTTGCCCTCCTAATGACTCAACCTTCTTCTTCGTCGGCTATGGACGTCACGCAACTGCTCCGACCCAATATCCGGCGTCTTGTACCCTATCGATGTGCCAGAGATGACTACCAAGAGGGCATTTTACTCGATGCCAATGAGAACACTCACGGTGTCGCTGTGCACGATTTAGCAGGTCA
Source organism: Wickerhamiella bombiphila (assembly GCA_030561035.1). Classification (NCBI taxonomy): domain Eukaryota; kingdom Fungi; phylum Ascomycota; class Dipodascomycetes; order Dipodascales; family Trichomonascaceae; genus Wickerhamiella; species Wickerhamiella bombiphila. The sequence goes on from JAKTWK010000001.1 coordinate 750,206, forward strand.
TGAGCATGCCCTCGAGCTAAATCGCTACCCTGATCCCCATCAGATCAAGGTCAAGCAGCTTCTGTGCGACTTCAGAGGTGGAAACCTCAAGCCTGAGAATATATACCTCGGTGTGGGCAGTGACGAGGTAGTCGACTCATTGATTAGGGCCGTGTGTGCGCCAGGGCGCGAGAAGATCCTGACTTGCCCCCCAACCTATGGCATGTACCACGTGAGTGCTGATATCAATGATGTGGAGCTAGTTCCAGTCAATCTAGATTTCGATACATTCGATCTCCGTACTGATGCCATACTGGAAACTCTGCACGCCGATCCACTGATCAAACTAGTCTATGTGTGTTCTCCAGGCAACCCAACCGCGAAGCAAGTTTCTAAGGACTCGATTCTCCGCTTGCTGAATGAGTGGGAAGGTGGTATTGTTGCTGTGGATGAGGCTTATGTCGATTTCAGTGAGGGCTCGTTGGCTCCACTGGTTCTCGAGCACCCGCGACTGGTTGTTCTTCAGACTATGAGCAAGAGCTTCGGACTTGCAGGACTTCGACTTGGTGCGTGCTTTGCCTGTGAGCCATTAGCAACTCTTTTCAATGCCATGAAAGCCCCCTATAACATCTCCAGCACCACCTCAGCGTTGGCAGAACGCGCGCTACAACCTAATAGCATTGCACTTATGCGCCAGCATGTGGCTTCCATCATTGCTGAGCGTGCAAGACTGACGGCTGAGCTGCCCAAAATTGCTGGCGTCGATCGTATTATAGGAGGCCTGGATGCCAACTTCCTACTTGTTCGCATCAAAGGCGGCAACACGCGGGCTCTCCGGGTTTACGAACAGCTTGCTCAGCACCGTCAAATTGTGATCCGCTTCCGTGGAAAGGAACCCGGTTGCGAGGGTTGTGTTCGGATCTCTATTGGCACACCAAGCGAAAATGATGCGGTATTGAAACACCTTCAGGAGGTATTGGAGGATATCCAATAAATAACCTATGGCACCTTGAATAGTAAAACATATATAGCCAACATAGATACACACACAGGTATTTCTTTTTTGCATCCAGATTCATTGGATAGATAACAGCGCCACACAGATTTGATATGGATTCTGGCCTTGTCACAACAACCCCTAATGTATTTGACTTTACTTTCAGAACGGTACCCAAAGTATCTAGTGGGTTATGTTGCTCTCCATAGGATATATCTATTGGCATTCACAACCCATGGTATATTAGATATAAATAAACATCACACCAGTGGTAGCTTACTATAACCATCAAAGATAACTAGTGTAAGAAATATCAGGCACAATATAATATAAATACTCAGGGATATAGAATGCAAGTGCACTTCCGTTACAACTCACCTCGCAATAGTGCCTCAATGGCCCATGAAATATATTCGCGCCTATTCGAGAGGGAGCAGCCGAAATGGGTTTCGAGCTGGCTCCGGATCGTGCGTTTCGTGAGTTTGTTGAGATCACCCGTGGCCAGGAGTTCGCGAATCGCCTCGGTTAAGTCCTGATCTGATGGACCCTCGCGAGGAGGTTGAGGGGTATGCTGACCATCTCGGGAAAGTTGAGGTGTCGCAGAAGCTGCTCCAGGACTGCTGCTAGTTGCAACGGAGGTAGATAGGGGCATGGCGGATGGAGCGAGCGTGGAAGGAGCCACTGATGCGGCATCAAAGGCAATAGAGGACCGCCGCGATCCCGAAGGTGATCTAGGCGACCCTGGATCACGCCAGAACTCACCCTCGTAGTCTGACCAGCGTTTGAGTGTGATATCTGAAGGGTCAAAGTGTCCCTCGTCAGCCACCAGCATGCGTTGACCCTTTTCACCGACAACCATCCGCGTTGTACCCCATGAAAAGTCGTCCATGTGCCAGAAGGAGTACAATGGAAGTGCCAATGTGAACACGGGAATGGCAAGAAGATAGACGAACATCCAGCCAATCATTTCCCACTTCATGCGAAGCAAGAAGATCACAACTTGGAGACCATATACGGCTCCAATCAGCGCAATGGACGCGTAGGGAATCGAATCATCGCGCGTAACACACAAGTAGATGAGATACGCGATGTAGGCAAGTGCCACGGGCTGCACCAATGTCGAGAACAGGTCAATCATGACCATGAACCGCATGGAGAAGCAGCAGAACCCACATAGTTGGCCCATAGGCACCAGCTCCACCAGGTTATGGACGGTGGAATTGATCCAGCGTCGACGCTGCGATAACAACACCGACCAGGAGTCTGGGGCAATCGTGAAAGCATGAGCATGGCGGAGATATTTCGTTGCATGTCTGGGGTTGTATTTGAGGAGCAAAGTCGTCAGGTAACGGTCCTCACCTAGATAGAGAAGGTTCTTCATGTGCAGGGTTCGAACATCATTCTCACTGTACTTCTCTACTACAGGGTGGCTGACCAGTAGTGGAGCCCCTGTCTCGTATTCATAGAGTCGGTAGAGCGTGAAGCAACCTGGCAAACATGTAACGGACCCAAATAATGATTCAAATGCCTTGGCCAGATTGTGGGAAATGTAGTACTCATACACCTGCATCATTGTAGTTAATGAGTGACGGGCATTAGAGAGCTCTGTCTCACCACATACAGCCTGAATGCGGTTGTCACGAACCATTTTACCCACCAATTGGCTTAGAGATTCCGGTGAAACAACCGTGTCGGCATCTACCTGCATCAAGAACTCGTACCAAGAAGGCGCAATGCCAATCACGTTCTGGATCTGGTGATACATCTCAAGCTCAAGGGGCGACATAGGGGAATTGTAGTGAACCCGATTGAGGAATCGCATTAGAAGCATTTGGGAATCACGTTTACCTCTGTTTCCTGGTCTGAATGCTTCTGTAGGCTTTCCAACCTTCACCACAACCATGTATGGTACGATATGCCCTCCTACTTCATAGAGGCCCGTATAGACCTTACCAAAGTTGAGCTGCTTATCACCGTCACCTAGACCTTCACAAGCAAGCGCTGGAGGATCCACAGTCTCGGGAGATCCCAGAATATCCAGCACAATGCGAGGGGTCGGTCGTTCATTGCCAGCACCCACAATCATACCGTCACAAATGACCACCAAAAGCTTGCGTTTATCGTCATAGCGGGTGCGGGCCAACGAGTCAATAGCTCGTCGAAGCGACTTCTCGTCCTCGGTATACGCAGGAACCTGGCAAATTACAAACTTGTCCATATTGTCCGGGTACTCGAAGCCACCAAACTGCAAAGCAGCCACGAACTTGGCACATAGAATCACCACCACAAGACAAGTGATTGCAAGCAGAAAGTAGCGAGCAAACAAGCATCGTGTCGAGCTTTGCGTGTCCAGCTTGCCTATCATAAACAGGTTGCGAAGACACCGGTCCATTCTGTGCCGGCCTGCATCATCTAAAGACAGCTTCTTATACCGATGCGTGATGTCTTGACCCATGCGTTGTTGCACGAGATCTACAAGATCGGGTGCTAAAAACGTGGTATTGACACCATTTGCAGACTTTCCTGACGGAGGCCGCACATAAATGTTACCGGTAACGTAGTCAGTGAGGTCGTACACGTAGCCGTCTAAAGAAACCACTGCCTTCTGGTCCTTATCGACCATTTTCTGAACTTGTTTGGGGGTATATCCGATATAGGACTTGCGGTAATTAGCATTGAGGAATTGCATTTGCTGCAAATACCAATCCGGTCGGAAGTCTCCTGTGAATGCCCTAAAGTCGTGGTATGCAGCATTGGAGTCAGTGTAGTTGCTGGGGTTACCAATGACCACGTAGTCACTGATTTTTGAGTCGTATCCCTCACATACTGCTGAAACGGGGATTGGGAACAAATCTGAACTGTCTTTACCACCATATTCCAGGATATCATTCCGAGATACTACTGATGGATAATGGGCGCTAGAGAACTTGGTAATATCGAATACGACTCCTCTAATCGCAGTGTAAACCTTGTCTGGATTGCCATCGAAGCTATAGCCTGCAAGGTCACCCGTAGACATGACATTTTCAAGCGGACATACCAGATATGGCATACCAATCAGTACCAATGCAGAGCCAGCACACATTCCCCAAATGATCATGTTAATCGCCAGTTTTTCCCGCCATGCCAACCGTACACTGCGGAACTGCATGTGCCCGAGTTTACGGATCAGGATCGTGGGAACCCACCAGGTGTACATCCACACGATCATGAGCCAGTTTCGACGGTCTCGAGACTCCTGCGGAGGCGCAGTATAGTCGGCAGCTCCATCCAGCTCTGAATCGGGTAGTTTACCAGCATCCCGTGGACGCTGCGGAAGCGCATATGTGAACATATTGCCAAACCCGCCTGCCAAGGATTTGGTTTCAAGATCAGGCATATCAGCCGACGACGAGAGCGATGTGGATGCAAACTTACGTACAGCATCCTCTACAAATGTCAGGTGTGGGTCCACCAGCTGGATCCATGCGGTCTCGCTCAGAAACACGCCGGTGGTCCCCACTCTCACATCTCGTGGGAGCCAGCCCTGTTGTTTGACAATGTGGAGAACTTGATCACGTTCGGAAACATCTCCAGAATCGTTCTGGCCACTCCCCAAACCATGTTCTGGAGGAGTAGTCGAGATCATATCTCCAGACCGCGTGTTGGCCAGGTACTCTGGGAACGGCACAAATACTGATAAATCAGTGACACGAGTACGTTGGGCCAATTCAGGTATGCCAAGTGCGGTTAGCTGTTGTCTCACACACCGAGCATCAAGTGAAGACACCAATCGGTGATCATTGGGTTTTAGACACAGCACAAAGTAGGCATGCGCTTGTTCAAACGAGTCCAACGTACGATCCAAGCTCTCCACAAACGAGTTCTTATCACTAGGAGCCTTATCAGCAGCAACTCGGCCTCTCGACGTGGATGGGGCAGTGGCATAGCGCTGAGAACCGGACCGGCGCACCGATGTGCCTCGACGAAGGAGCGAGGGCTGGCGACGAGGTTCAGATGATAAATGCGCAGCTACCACAGTATCATCAAAAGTGTCATCCACGACTGCGGATACTCTGAAGACTTCGCGCAAAAAGTCTGATGAAGAAGCGCTGGCCAGCAGGTTGACAACATCGCCGCTGATGGCCTGACGGGCATCTTCCAGCATATTTTTGGTTGAATAGTTGACTTCACCACCATAATGGCGAACCACAAAGCCCTGGGGCTCCGGCATAACGACTTCAGAGGTCTGGAACCGTCGTCGCAACGACTCTGAGAGTTGGGCTTCCTCTTTGTCGCGTTCGGCATAGTCCTGGATCACAGAAAGAAGCCCCAAATGGGGTCTAGCAAGGGCCTTGACGGTATCGGCGTTGTCGAAAAATGGCGATTCATCCTCCACCACTACTTCCTCAGCCTCAAGCGCATCTTCTTGGTCTTTGAAGTAGGAAAACACAAGGAAATTGTACAACATTTCGTTGGCGGTATTGTGAAAAAGTCTATCAAGTGCTGGCTGTGCAGTGGAGCCTGTGCCAAACCCAGGGAAGTCCACAAGTGTAGTAGTGGTGGCCACTAGCGGGTTGGGTTCATCGCCCTCTTGCAAGCTTAAAGCACCATTAATACGGTCCAAGACCCAGGCAAACAGCATTTGGTATAGAGTGCGAGCCAAGTGATCAGTGTTTTCACGGGCACCACGGGTATCTAGAACCACCGTAACACGGTCCCTGCCGATCAACAGCGTCTTGGAGATCAAAGATGTACCCAGCACTTCAGGGGCTACCCCAAGACACGAGGCAACCAACTCAACGACATCAGGATTCACGATCTCTACCGCTGCTGTGGGGGCCACCGAAGCATCCACAGATGAAGCTCGGAACTGGATCTGCCCGAGATGAAGAATTGCGGCTAGAACCTGGAATACATTGGCCACATCAGCACGAGAAAACCCAAGCGAATAAAGACTCAGCTTGAGTTGCTTGAATTTCATCCGGTCATCCTGGCCGGGGATTCGAAGCTGGGAGGGATGGCCCAAGTATCGGAACCGCGAATCTCCCCCAGCTGATCCTAGCTGAAGATGGGCTCGTTCCGCATCGCTGAGTCCATTGAGCATGTAATAGAACACCTGGAAATTGCGCTCCCCAGTTCCCACATGGGTCACTCGTGACCGTTCAAGCCGATAGTCTGCGACACCATAGCCCACAAGTGTGCCCTGGGCATCGTATTGTAACTCATGAACAAACCCACATTTGGAGGCCATGGGCCCTGAAGCCGTGGTTTTAGCTGTGCTCAGTGCTTCCAGAATAGGTTGGACTGCTTTAACGCGTGCACTCAACGGGTTTCCGGCCAGCAGTAAAAGATTGCGGGTCAAACACCCGCAAAACGCTGATTTGCCCGCGCCTTGCTCTCCAAGAAACGCCACGACCTGGCTCTCCAAACGGGCAGTCATTCGGTGGTTAACTCGAGCTGCCAGATCTTGGAAAACCTGGTTCTGATTGCCATCGATCTCACCGGCAAACGTATTCACCGCTAGCAGCGTCTTGGTGGAAATGGTACAAAACGGCATTCCCTGATGGTACCGAGAAGCAACGTGAGCCGTGAGGGCTCTACCATCCATGGTAGCCGCCGGTAACGTCGACAAATCCGGTGGTAGCGACATCCCTTGGCGCCCTAGCTCGTTTCTTGACGGAGTGTTTATTTATAGCTCGAGTTAGTAACCTGGAGAACCAGGGCGATGTGCGCATGGGGATTTATACCTCTAAGCATATTGTGGCTGCCTCGTGGCCTGGCCAATAAGCACATCCAGATTAACGCATATGCCCCTGATATCAATTTTTATTTACCGTTGCGTTACGCACACAGCTAATAACGCACTTCATCCCTGTTTACTGCCACAGTCGCCTCTGATCCGTTTCATCTCGCTCAGAAATGGAGCCTGCAGAGCCTCTTTGTAGGCAACAGGTGTCGACTTCGGCCCTGATTGCTGCCTTGCATCAGGTGTTTGTTCATGCGGCTTTGAAGGCCCTGGACATTGACTCGACAAGCTCGCTGGTGGTCGACAAACATGTTCCTCCGCAGCTTCTGGATAGTTTATGGCAACATGCGTATCGCCAAACGGAAGATGAGCTTCTTCTACTACTTCCTACGCATGATGCAGCTCACTCTTTGCTGCTAAGTGCTTTGAGCCAGATGCCCGGGGTGGATTCCCGCGTCCTGGCAGCCTGGACGGTTCTACAGCCTTTCCTTACGGCGATGACGCCGCAGAACCTTAACCAGCGCTTCCACAATGGTGTTTCGTTTGCATTCTCCCTAAACTCACGCGGGGATATCGTATCCACACGCCTTGCCCTCGCCGAGCAACCGTTGCTAAATTTGGATCCACTGCTTCATCTGAGGCCTGAAGAAGGCTTCCGATCATTCGATGTGTTCTATCACATGATGTATTCTCAGGAGCATCGTGCGGAACTGCTGCAACTCAAGGCTCATCCCTATAGGTACGAATTGTTACGGCCTTCTAACACGTTTAGCTTGCCATCGTGGGTCACCTTTGCCGATGATCATGCTCTGGCTAAGGATTGGGCTGAGGCTGTATCTCAGTGCTTTGGCCGTGACTTTCGTAGAGCCATTATGACCACTCTGAGTGGTATTCTTCTGCTGGGCAATTCCAGCGATGCTGACGATGTGGCAGCTGGTGCTGCACTTGTGGGCCTTGATCCGGCCAATGCTCGGCAATTCCCACCTCGGGAGCTGGCAGCTGCTACATATGTGGCTCTTATCCAAGCTGTCGTAGCCGAGCTTAATGATCGGTACCTGACGCAACTTGATCTGCAAGCAGCGTATACATCACCCACAGGCGAAAATGAGAATGAAATCGCTAGCGTTGTTTCGGTGGTTGAGTGTTCTCCCGCTCATCGTTACGAGGTGTTGCGAACCCAGTTCGAGAATGATTTTGGCATGAATGCCGAAATGGCCGAGAATGGCGTATCCCTTCCCAAGCAACCTGCTTCGGTTTCACGGACTCTGAAAAAACTCTCACAACAGTCTCCACCCGCGCAGTTGTCGGTGATCACCGATTTCTCTGTTCTCGTGGACCCCTCAGTCACATGGGCCCGGTCGCCTCGGGTAACTGAACACCTGGATGTACCGTCTTTGGTGCCTTCAAACCGCGTGTGGACTCTTTTGAGTGTGGCCCCGTCACCAACAGCACAGGCTGTGGCTATCCAGGAGACTTGGAGCTCTGTTGTGGTATCGGCCCAATTGCGCGATCTTTTTGTCACAGAATGGGCTCAGCGCAAAGCCAAGCTAGGTGACTTTACAGCAGATTATGGGGTTGGTGAGTTTGTTACATGGTTTTCTGCCTTGTTAGGTGGAATAGGACCCGCGGAAATCGGTCAATGGGCGCAACAGAGAGGGTTCCCCCCGACAGAGTTGTTCCATGGACAGCACCGTGTCTACGTAGGTGAGCGCGCATGGCGAAACTTAGAAGCCGCTCGCAGCGGCGACTTTGGCCATGGCAACCCTGCCTTGAATATCAATGCCCCGCCTTCGATTCCATGGGATCGAACAGCAGCAGCTGCGCCTCTTTCGAGTGGGATGCGCACCATTGACCCCACGGCTCCATACCCAACTGGGGCAACGTCTGCACAGCCATCAGCTGGTGGGCACGAACTGCCTCCTATTCCGCATAATCTTGAATTGGAGCAGGCCGATCTTGAATCCGAGGATAAACCGCTGTACGATGATGAAGACGATGAAGGTCACGGAGAGGCTTTGATGCCATTCAAAGATGTCGAGCATGATGGGCAGCGACTTGAAGTTCATTCTCAGTCTACTTCCCGCAAAGTATGGGTCTGGTTTGTGTGGCTCATGACGTGGTGGATCCCAAGCTCGGCGCTTCAATGGATAGGACGCATGCGTCGGCGTGATGTACGCCTCGCCTGGAGAGAGAAAGTCGTCATCTTCGGGCTTATTGTACTATTCAATGCTGGTATCATCTTCTATATGATTGTGTTGGGTCATCTCATTTGCCCCAAATACGATAAAGTGTGGAATCATAAGGAATTAAGCCAGCATCAGGGCACAACTGACTTTTATGTGGGAATCCATGGAAACGTGTATGATATCACCAAGTTCTACAAGCAACAACACTCCGATAATGGCATTAAAACCAGTTCAGCAACCATGATGCCGTTTGCCGGTCAAGATCTGACGCCTTACTTCCCGCCACCTTTGACAGTTGCATGCCCATCATTAGTTTCAGATGAAAGTGTACAGCTTGTGGTAAACACTACTGAAGCCCCATACACCGAGGCCATGCATAGTAGTGGACCCGTTGCCCAACCATCAAATGATACAGCTCTTCATGACATCACTTGGTACCATAAGGTGTTCGAACCGGCCATTAAGGAGTACTACAAGGGCCAAATTGTAGAGACTCCCAAGATGGTCAATAATCTCACCAACAATCAAGGAAAATATATGTTTTTCGTCGGTAATACCATCTATGATGTGTCCAGTTATATGGAAACTACGAATCGCTATCCTTCTTCGGAGTCGCCTGTGTTTAAAAAGTACAACTTCTTCCCGCAGGCCGTTTCTAAACTATTTGAACAATACCAGGGAGAGGATCTGACCTCGAAATTTGCTGCTCTTGACGAGAAGACCCGGAATAATGCCATGGAATGCCTCAACAATGCATTTGTCTATGGGTATAAGGACTTCCGCCACACTGCAAAATGTCAGGCAGCCAATGTGATTCTCCTTGTCATTGCAGGATTATTGACTTCGATCACCCTCATCAAATTCCTGGCGGCTGTTCGGTTTGGTGCCAAGCCTATGCCTTCGGCTCAGGACCGGTTTGTGGTGTGTCAGGTCCCAGTATACACCGAAGATGAGGATGAGGTACGGCTTGCAATTGACTCATTAACGAACTTGAAGTATGATAACCGTCGAAAGTTGATGGTCATCTTGTGCGATGGTATGATTACAGGATCTGGTAACGAACGTCCAACTCCAGAAATCGTGCTGGACGTTCTGGGTGTCCCAGATAATATTGATCCTGAACCAAAGGCATATCATGCTATAGCTGAAGGTGCCCATGAACTCAACTATGCGAAAGTGTATTCGGGACTATATGATCATGATGGTGATATTGTGCCGTTTATTGTTGTGGTCAAGGTTGGGTCACCTTCTGAGACCAGCAAGCCTGGTAATAGAGGTAAACGTGATTCACAGCTCATCCTCATGAACTTCTTGAACCGGGTCCATTATGCCAGTCCCATGTGTCCCCTCGACCTTGAGTTATTCCATCACATCAATAACGTGATTGGTGTTGAACCCGAGCGCTACGACTACTTATTCACGGTAGACGCTGATACTCGAGTGAAGCCAGACTCATTGACACGCCTTGTTGCTGCTTGTGTCGCCGATAACTCCGTGGCTGCTGTATGTGGTGAAACTAACATCCAGAATGAGCAGCAATCTCTGTCCACCATGGTACAGGTTTACGAGTACTTTATCTCGCACCACTTAACCAAAGCATTTGAGTCTATGTTTGGCTCAGTGACATGTTTACCTGGCTGCTTTTCATTGTATCGTCTTCGTACTGCCCAACGGTACCGACCTTTATTCATTAACAGCGAGGTCATTCATGAGTATTCGTTACGCCATGTCGATAATTTGCACAAGAAGAACCTGTTCAGTCTCGGCGAAGACCGTTACCTGACAACGTTAATGTCTAAACACTTTTCGCGAATGAAGTTCAAGTTCGTGGCCGATGCCACGTGTGAAACCCGGGTTCCGTCTGACTTTTGGGTGTTGCTGAGCCAACGTCGACGTTGGATTAACTCCACAGTCCATAATCTTGCGGAACTTCTTCGCCTCGATACGATGTGCGGGTTCTTTTTGCTGAGCATGCGGGGGATCGTATTTGTGGATCTTATCGGTACCATGATGCTTCCTAGTGTGGTGATTTACCTCGTTTATCTGATATACGTCATTGCTTCCAAGACAGAGCCACTTCCCATTATCTCCATCATTCTGATTGGGGCCGTTTATGGTCTTCAGGCACTGGTGTTTGTGATGCATCGTCGCTGGCAACACATCTTCTGGATGATTGTGTACATCGCAGCATACCCACTACATTCGTTCATTCTGCCAGTATATTCTTTTTGGAATATGGACAACTTTGGATGGGGTAATACGCGCATTGTGCTCGATGAGTCCAAGGGCCGTCGGGTTGTACTTCAAGACGAGATGGACAAGTTTGACCCTCGTACTGTACCTTTTGAGACTTGGAGTGAGTATGCGACACGCATGGGTCTTCCTGGGGCTGAACGTGCAGTTGTATTCGATGATCGCCGTGGCCGGACCGTTCGAGAAGTATATGAAGACCCCTTCGTGCTGGCCTCTGCCGCGGCAGAACGCGAATCTGTTCACAGCATACCGATGTCTGCAATTCCACGCCAAGCATCTCCTAGACCAGTTTCCATGGTCATGGAACCATTTGATGCTGGTACAGCTGCCCAAATCCGATCGACTGTGCAACAAGTGCTGGTTAGCAGCGATCTGGATGCGATGACACCTAAACAGCTCAGAGACAAGGTTGCGGATCTCCTTGGTGTAGAATTCTCTGGTGAAAGGGCAGCTCTTGTCGACAATATGATCGATGAGGAACTGGAAAATATGGAAGAGTAGTAGTGGCACCATGCCTCCATTGTATCAACTTCGGACCAGATTCTTTCCAGATCCTGGTAGCCTCGTGACAACATTACACAAAAGTCCTACGAATATCACACCAGACCATCGAACATCATTATTAGAAGATCATACCCAAACATCATAGTTCTCCATGCATTTACACCAATACTTAAGTATACTTGTTGTTTCCTAATGCTTTTAATGCGTGTTCGTGGTGTTTGTACCTGTGGTATCTTCATTCTACCCTTTGGTAATATTTGAATACCCAGATGGGCCCCCGCACCCCGTTCCATGTGGTCTCTTGTCGTTCAAAACAAGAGGTGTTTGTGTCGTGTGTGTCGTGTACTGTCTTGGCGGGGCGTGTGGATGTCGTGCCTGTTCAGGAATCACTCTATCTATAGATTCTTTTGGAATTTGATCCATTAGCTCCTGGATTGACGGCTTGACATGAGACGGTTCGTTTGTTGGCATCGTTGTTGCGGTGATGATCCAAAGTAGCGCCTGCTTAGGTAACATAGGACTTTCGAAGCCGTTCTCGCATTTTTTGTCTGTGGTCCTCCCGTGGTTGTTTAAACTGTCTATATTTAAAGATTAATAGCGCAATTCATCTCTAACTCCAATTATTAGACTCATCATCGTCGAATATTCCGACGGAATTTAGTGTATGCAGCACCCACCCCAGCAGACCGATAGCCAAGCCATGGCGTACCTTCTACACCGGTTCCTGGCGCCCACATCGACCATAATGGAAGCGCCAGGCGTCCACGAACAAGCACACAAGTGGATCCAGCCACTTGTGTTGGGTCGACTGGGGTCAATAGACGGATCCATTCGGAGGTCATAGATTGTACAACAGCGTAACCAATGCAAGAACTGTGTCGGTGTAGCTGAGCAGTCTCATCGGGTCCTAGCAGCCAGCCACTATCAAATCGGTGCTCTGTCAAGACTACTGCAACAATAGTTCCTTCGACACATGTGAAGATATCCTCAGGACTTATTCCTTCACTGTCGAGCACCGTGACGTGAATATCAGATAACGATATCTCGTAGGGCTCCCATTCGGTCAGATGTCGTTCATCTACAGAGTGGAAGTATGCAAGTGTCTGCAAAGTTCGCAATTCAGCTGCTGAGAATCGAACTATTTCTTCACTAGGATCAATAGACGACGCGGATGCTGCGGAGTCCAGGACTTGCACTCCATCCAGGGCTTTTTGCAAGTCCTGTAGCGACGAGAAATCATCAGAACCCATATGCACTACATGTGTGGGGTTCACTAGACCTGCAACAGTTGCATTCAGTTCCAGCCCCAGACCCTTGGTCCATCCTGGAGTGTTCACCACCAATAAATCTCGCGAGCCCTCCAGAGCCCAGGCTCCCATAAGCTCCTCACAGATCTCGAGATACCTCTGTGGAGTATCCATAGGGCTAACATAACCCAGAGAATGTGCCTTGAGTACGGTGTCAAAACTAGAATGGGACCATGCTGGTCCCAACGAAACCTCCGTCAAGGAATGTAACGACAGCGTTCCGGGTGCACAAAATTCACACTGGCCTGGATCCAATTCCAAAAACATGACGCGAGAGCCGGAAATTATCCGAGAGTTTACGAGAAACTGCGCAAGTACCGATTTCCCCGAATTTTTAGGACCCAATAGAAGCACTCGCCCGCCTTCTCGAGGCAAGTGTAGAGAAAATTCTCGCCAAGATGGCGGATATTGCATCAGTGCAACCCCTTGTCTCTCAACTGTTGTCGTAGATGTTGGCCACAAGTTCTTAAATGGAGGTGCCAGAAGGCCCAAATTGGGTGGGGCCCAGTTGGTGTCGATTTTAACAACCGTCAACCATTCCTGGGGGTGATCTGGTGCTAGATCAGGACCGGCATTGAGCGCATGTACAGGCACAAGACTGTGATAAGGCGGTTGAGGACATGAAACCCTGTACATATTCTGATCTGCACCGACTGTAATCCCTGCAATCTCAACTGCCCCTCGAAGTACCTGAAAACAGTAATGTCCAGCCAACACAAGCGGCTCACCAAGACCATACAATGAAACGGTTCCTTTTCGTTCAAGACATTTTGTAGGTCTTTTAAGCGACTGCAGTGCGCTCATTCCCGAGACCACCCGCACGCACTATACTCTACTGCGACAAAATGATCAAGTATCTGCTTAACCTACAAAAGATAATTATTAGTATGTACGCACATCTTCCATTAAACTATACGATTTCGATCACTAGCTAACGTCAACGTCGAATACGACATGCTTAGTAAATCAGGGGGCCTTAACCCAACCAGCCAACCAACACTCGCCAAAAATGTCTGAAGAGGCCGACTTGCGCCAGAAGCTGCACACCTACGGCAACGACCCACGCTTCCCTAATCAGAACCAGACTCACCGCTGCTTCCAGAACTTTGTTGACCACATTAGATGTGTCAAGGCAAAGGGTGAGGACTTCCCACCCTGCAAGGAGTTCTGGAGCACTTACCAGGCCCTTTGCCCAGTGAGCTGGATCGAGAAGTGGCAGGGACAATTGGAGAACAACACGTTCCCCGCTATCGACCTGTGAGCTCTCCAGTATTAGCATTCCCACATCCCCGCTGCTCCAGTATTATCATGCTAGGTTTGTTAGAAGGGGATCGGTAGTTGGTGTTACTTGTGTAGACCTGCTTAAATTAAACTGTTCTTACCAAAAACTTGTGAAGCAATATACCACACAGCTACTTATTTGGGTATATATGTGTCCATAGTACTAATGGAGCTTGCAAAACTTCGGATGTGCTATATCAATCACCTGAAGCTAGTGCCACTGTTAAAGGAGTGGGTCGATAGATCGATTTTACATGAAATCCTCCTCCCAATCGTCTCCTCGGAATTGGTTCGAGGAATGCCTTAAACTTTCTTCGTCAAACAGATCAGTGTAAGCTTTATCGCGCTGCTCAGCCAACTTCTTATATTGTCGTGCCCGCTCCAGATCTTCCTTTTGACGCACTCTGTGCTCTTCTGCAAATTTGGCTCGAAGCGTCTTTTCATAATCAAGTCGTTCTTGTTCAAGATCTGGAGACCGGTCCTTGCGGGTCTTATTGAGCCTATTGACCACTGCGTTGTCTCGGGTCTTAACGTGAAGTTTTCTGACATACTTAGACCCGGATTTGGCGAATGCTACCTGTCCTACTGCCATGGATCCATTTTTACTGAGGTTCGACCAGGGTGTATATAGTACCTTAACGTTGTCACGTTTATTACCCTGTATCGAGTTAGCCTTCGTAAGTTGGGCACAGTCCTCTAAAACAGCCTCAGGAATCGTTTCCCAGGTGTAAGTTTCATCATCAGGAAGCCGAAGGTAGACATGGGCCGAACTCAAATTGTCAACATGAAACCAGACATCACGGTCCCAACCATACTGAATCAGGGACTCATTTTCCTCCTTATCTCGGCCCATATACAGAGTGAACGGAGGAAGCGTTGGATCGGGTTGCGATTCGAAGTAGAACACCATGTAAGTACAATTTATAGTTTTGAAGAACAAATATTCGGGTACACCCCAGTACTGTGCATATAGAGCAAACGCTGCTTACATCACATACGCGTCGCGGGCAAAGGCCACTCACTCTATATAGTTCAGCCAGTTGGTACCTTTCTCTATGCAAGTACCGCCCGAATACCTAGATTTGGACCTTTATGAAGTCCTCCGAACCTCTAAAGAAGCTGATCAGAGTGCAGTTCGGAAGGCATATCTTCGACGAGCCCTCACCACCCACCCTGACAAGCCTACTGGAGACAATGCTGAGTTTCAGCAAGTAGCATTTGCGTATTCAGTACTTTCTGATCCTCAGCGACGAAAAAGATATGATACCACTGGAAGTCTTGCCGAGGTAGAGGACGATGTCGGAATTGCCGATCTATTCCAGCGATATATGCGGCCAGATATTACTGAAGAGATGATTGCAGAGCATCGTAGTGAATATCAAGGCAGTGATGAAGAACGCAATGACTTATTTGCATCTTATCGCAAATATAATGGTGATTTCGATTTGGTGTTTGAGAGTGTTATGCATGCTTCAATTGAGGATCAGGACCGATTGATTTCTCTTCTCAAAGAAGGCATAGAGTCGGGAAAAATTGAGTCAACATCGCAATTTCGGAAAACAACAACCTCAGTTAAAAATAAGAAGAGGGCAAATGCAGCCAACAAAGAAGCTGCTGAGGCGGAAGAGACTCGTAAGGAACTTGGGCTAGACAAAGTTAACGATGAAGCTGGGCTTGCCGCCTTGATTAAATCGCGGCAACACAATCGGTTCGATGATTTGATTTCAAAGATCGAAAATAAATATACATCGTCGGAAAAATCCAGCAAGGGTAAGAAGGCACAAAAACCTGAACGATCTGGCAAGGTCACCAAGCATAAGACCAACAAATCATCATCCAAGAGTTGAGGTATATTATTTGCGGATGGGAAGATATATATATATATATGGAGTCCACAAAATGGACATGGAAAACAATTTATGATGGATATGCTTGTGGTTTTTCCAAGTATACTACTATTCTATATGGTATCAAAAATGGACGATCACAGTACAATGATTGTGATTTTTCATAATTAGTTGGTAATCCTAGATCCCCGCTGTAATGAATCATACGCACTAGTGTTTTTATCGGTACCTTGCTTATGAAAATCATACCGCCGATTGAGGATTACTATGTCTTCACGGTCGGACTCTGATGAGGAGGCTGAGGAACCCCAAAATATCTATGAAGAGGACAGTGAAAATGGCACAAATGCATTGCATCTTGTAGAGAGTCGGCAGATTGACCGTGAGATAGAGGAGGCTGATATTAAAGAGAACGGCTATAACCCTAAGATGTTCTGGATTGCGCTACGGGATTATCTGCGACCTGATTTCATGATTAAACACCTGGAGTGGCAGAGTGTCAAAATTGTTGGTCGTACGTGGGTCACATGGTGGGTGCTGCTTCTCCTCATAACGATTGTCCCCGTTGATCGGTGGTTTGGCTCGAGTGCATACCTTTTAATCATCGCTGCAATACTTGAATCCAGTGGTGGTGTATCAATTGGCGCAGCTTTTGTCACCTCTTTTCTGGACCTAGGATTCGCATGTTACGGATTTTTGCATTTGTGTGTCGCTTCGGCCATCAATTGGCGACTGCGAGGATATATAACTGAGGAGGATGCATTCAATGAGGTTGTAAATGCGGGACTCTGCGCTGCTGGCGACTCCGTATGCTTTCAGCAACAATTACATCGAGGTCATTTTCTAACTACTCGAACCACCATCATCAGTGTGTTTGCAATGATAATCGCTTTAACTTCGTTAGGGCTCCCGGCAACACAACGTCGAATTTTCGCGTTACCTTGGTTTTTTTCGGTGATATCCGTTGTGATTGTGGGGACATATACTAACTTTACGCCATGGTTTGAGCCTTGGCTATACGGGCGAGCTATCATTATTCCGATGGGAATCTCATTGGCACTACGCACGCTCTTTTGTTGCATTTGGTTTCCTGTAACCTCCAGCTATAAGTTTCTTTCGATAGTATTGAGGGGAATTTCAGATGCTTCGACACTGTTGGAAACATATGGGTGTCAGGAACACTTGCGGAGGCCTTCTGATCCAGGTTTTTCCCAAGTATACACCGATTATGCTTCAAAAACGCAAAAGATACATCAAACCTTTGGGCTGCTTGATCTCGATGGAATCATTACCCAGTACGAGATAGCATATGCTCGGTTAGATCCTGGAAACCTGGGAGAATTACGTTCACTTACACGGGTGGCGGCCGGTATGATAGCGGGACTTGAATTTTTCCACGACGCATTTGTTGATAAAATCCAGCAAAGTAGCAAATTTAAACGCCTGAGGCAAGCTACTTTCAGCAGCACAGAACATTACCATGCGATACCAGGAGTTCACACCTCATGGATAGAGAAGAGATTCGATCGCAAACTTAACAAACGCTATAAACATTCCGGAACCTTCGAGCGCCACCATCAGAATTTTGCTTTATCTGATCAAGCATATTTACCACCTGCCGAACTAGATGCGATCTGGGCTGCCATAACTAACCATTACCAAGGCGTACTGACAGCTTCTTCGCTGCTGCTTCGTGAAGTGTCTGAGTGGCTCCGGGCAGCCAACGAATTCCGACTAACCATCTTGCCGTATTCATACAGTAATCATGAACGTATCCAAATTGAACGATCACAAGCTCTGCAACGCGCCCATGGCCAGTTATTGGAGGAACTTGATGCCATAGCTGAACCCTCAACATGGCTCAATGGACTCCCATTAGGCCTACGGAAATCACATCTAAGCTTTTTACTGGGCGAAGATGCTCAATTTCGACTAATTACTCGGCAATGCGCCCTTCGAGCTGAAAGGCTTGCTAGCTACTGTTTATTGCTTGATGAACGTCAACCACGGCCCCGGTGGATCATACCGTTTCTGACAAAATCGCAGTCTCGTATGCCTCGTTTTGAGAGTGAGTACATCGTAGATGATGAGATCAATTTAAGTGCTGGTAATACGGCCGCAGCATTTCATGCAGAAAGTCGTGTTCAAGGACGAGACCCCGACTCATCTCCCCCCCGTAACTTGTTCCATTTGGCAGGTCTTAAAGTTCTATTTCTGTATGGCCTCATTACCAACCCCCAGTTCTTATTCTGTGCGAAGCGTGCCTCATTAACAGTTGCCGGGCTAAGCCTATACTTCTTCCGAACAACTATCTTTGTTGCGTATGGCCACAGACTTGTGTGGGTAGGTATCATGATCGCCTTTACAGTCACACAACAAGCTGTTGATGGCATCTACGGATTTTTTGTGAAGCTGGTGTTCACAACGCTCGGCTTAGGGATTGGTCTTGCAGCTTGGTATATCTCCACGGGGAATGGTCGTGGGAATTCATACGGATTATGTGCGATTATGGCTTTTGTGTTGCTGATTTTAGCATTCCATCGTCATTTTCAGCAGCATAGGATTCCTGCTGGTTCAATAATCCTTACTGCGACTATCACCTTGATTGTGGGTACAAGCTGGAGTGATGAGCACGTTCCAGTGCCAGATATGAAACTCGGCAAAGGCTGGGATGTGGCGTGGGTGAGATTTGTGACTGTGATTGTAGGTTTAGCTATCGGATTTCTGGGCACGATATTTCCGCACGCTAAAACCGGTAAGAAGAGTATCCGAGTAGTCCTTGCAATGGGACTTGAACGGGTTGGTGTGCTGCATTCAGCAATCTCGACATTTGGTCTTCAACGAATGGAGGACGCGAATGTGCATATTATAGGCCGTGATGATCCGATAATGCGCCTTAGAATCCGTTTATTATCGGGCCTCAGAATCGCCACGGCTATTCACAACAATCTCAATTTTGAACCACCATTGGGAGGTGTGTGGCCCAGACACAGGTATGAGCTATTAATCAAGCTCCAAAGAGAGATAGTGCAGCTCTACGCCTATATTCACCATCTTCTGAATGAGGTACACGATACTTCCAAGATCCCTGCTCTGCTGCAACGAATTGGCTGGACGAGTAGCGAAATGAGCTCAGGATTATACTCAGTGCTATATATGACAAGTCAAGCGCTGGCAACAGGGAAACCTCTTCCTACGGTCACCCCTGGTTACCTTAGTGAGATTTACGCGATACAGATCCAACACATGGTTGAATTTGATGGAGGCAGCAACATTATCGAACAAAGATACCTCGACTCAGATGGTCGCCTGGTACTAGCTGGTGTCATTTTAGCTTCTCAGATCTATCGTCGAATTGACGGAATCATGATTTTGATCAAAGGTCTAGTGGGTGAACTGTTTGATGTTAGGGCCGACCTTTACGATTACGATTCGGATGAAGCGGCACTTGCTTGGCGGTATGATGTGAATTCCAAGGACCATTTTGATAAATCTCATCACAAAAGTAACTTATCCGTTCAGTAATTACCATATTCGTATCATTAATGAATACTTCTTATTGGTTCTTTATTCACAACATCCTGAGAATTTATTTCTTGAGAATTTTAGGCAAGGTCTCAATAAGCTTATCAACATGACCATATTTGGTGACCGAAACACCCATGTGGCCAACTCGGAAGTACTTCGAGGCAATAGGGGGAAGAATACCACCAGCAATAACGAAGCCTGCTTGTAGGAGTTTCGGAGCCAAATCTGGAAGTGTCCATCCCTCAGGAAGGTAAACCGCTGATAGACCGTGAGCAGCAACATCGCGGTTCTTAGCCACAAGTCGGAGTCCCAGGTCATCCAATGTATCCTTGAACCGGTCACTGGCTTCAGCATGGACCTTCCAGCGCTGTTCCATGGCGGCAGAGGAAGGAGCAATTTGATCCAATGTTGTCTTTAAAGCGTAAACGTTCTGAACTGCGGGGGTAGAGAAGTATGCCGGCTTGCCACTCTCGTAGGCGCGCATAATAGGAAGCCACCGTGATAGATTGTGGAAGTAACCAGGCACAGGAGTTTTACGGTTAGCCAAGGTCTCAAGTGCTCGTCCACTAGCAACACTGATGGAAAGTCCAGCAGGTGCCCCGATAGCCTTTTGCGAGGCTGTCAAGGCGTAGTCAATCTTCCACTCATCAAATTTGAGTGGCTCGACACCCACAGAGCACACACCATCCACAAACACTAGAGTATCAGGACTAACCTCCTGGACAAGTTTTGAGATCGATTCGACGTCCTGAATTACAGCAGTTGACGTATCAACGTGGGTAATGGTAATTGCTTTGTACTTCTTAGCCTCTAGTGCCGATTTGATTTGGTCCAAACTGGGCCTATCACCCACTTCTGATGCGAACAACTCCGTAACACGGGCCCCGTAAGTACGTAAACAGTCAGCCCAAGATTTGGCAAAGAAGCCAGTGTTTAGCAGGAGCACATCATCACCCGCCTCGACGAAGTTTGCGGCACTAATATCCCAACCGAGAGTTCCACCTCCAGCAATCACGAATGGCTGCGCAGAAGGGTCATGTGCGAAGAACAAAGTGCGCAAGCTCTTGAGCGCGCTGGAAAAAGTATCAACAAATGGCTGCGCAGTGTGGGCCACCGACGGGTGGCTCATAGCCTGGAGCACATCATCATCAAACTCGATAGGCCCCGGAATCATGGTCAACGGGTGAGGTGGCTGTTGTGACGTCATCGTAATGTCCTTTTGAACAAACTTAGGCCTTGTACCAAATACTTGCTGCTGGTGATGCCGATTCCGGTGGTGAGTAATAATATATTCCAAGACTCTGATTCAGAGCGGGCGAGGAAAGTGGGGAATATATGCGTAATGTATATAGAGACCCATCTATTATCTCTGTACAAAGAGTCAATACGCATACCAGTTGGCAAGGCCCAAACCCTGGCCCCGAAATTTTTCATCACTAGCGTATAGAGAGCACCCACCCCCCTTAGAGTCATTCCTCCCCCTCGAACTTATTTTTCAACATGTACCAGTTATCCGAAAAGCACAAGGACTTAATGCACGAGTCGTTGCATGACCTTGATCCCCAGGTTGAGGGAATCATCAAGGATGAAATTCAGCGCCAGCGCGAGTCGATTGTCCTGATTGCCTCAGAGAACTTGACATCACGCGCCGTGTTAGAGGCCCTTGGTACGCCCATGAGCAACAAGTATTCCGAGGGATACCCAGGAGCTCGTTATTATGGTGGTAATCAGCACATCGACCGTGTTGAGCTTCTATGCCAGGAGCGGGCTCTCAAGGCGTTTGGCTTGACATCCGACCGGTGGGGTGTTAATGTCCAGACTCTTTCGGGTTCACCAGCAAACCTGCAAGTCTACCAGGCTTTGATGCCTCCTCACGGTCGCTTGATGGGTCTTGATCTTCCCCATGGCGGGCATCTCAGCCACGGTTATCAGACTGATCAGCGCAAGATTTCCGCGGTATCTACCTATTTCGAAACGATGCCCTACCGTGTTGACCTCGAGACGGGAATAATTGACTATGACCAACTCGAACACAATGCTCAGCTGTTCAGGCCTAAGATCCTCGTTGCCGGCACATCAGCTTACTGCCGTCTTATTGATTACAAGCGCATGCGCGAGATCGCTGACAAGGTTAAGGCCTATCTTGTAGTGGACATGGCTCACATTTCCGGTTTGGTGGCTGCAGGTGTGATTCCAAGTCCTTTCGAGTACGCCGACGTTGTCACCACGACAACTCACAAGTCGCTTCGCGGCCCACGTGGTGCTATGATCTTCTTCCGACGTGGTGTGCGTTCTACTGACCCTAAGACTGGTAAGGAGATTCTTTACGATCTCGAGAACCCCATCAACTTCTCTGTGTTCCCTGGACACCAGGGTGGACCTCACAACCACACAATCACAGCTCTAGCGGTAGCCCTGAAGCAGGCAGCTTCGCCCGAGTTCCGGGAGTATCAGGAACTTGTTCTCAAGAACGCAAAGGCCCTGGAAGTTGAGTTCAAGAAGCTGGGTTACCGCCTCGTGTCCGGTGGTACCGATTCTCACATGGTGTTGGTGTCGCTCAAGAATGAGAAGGGAGTTGATGGCGCACGTGTTGAACATGTTTGCGAACTCATGAACATTGCTGTCAATAAGAACTCCATCCCAGGTGACAAGAGTGCCCTGGTTCCTGGTGGACTGCGTATTGGCGCTCCGGCCATGTCGACTCGCGGTCTTGGTGAATCCGACTTTGCTCGTATCGCCCAATACATCGACAGTGCCGTGCAATACTCCCTGAAGCTGCAACAGAGCCTTCCTGTGGAAGCCAACAAGCTCCGTGACTTCAAGGCTGCTGCAACCAAAGATGAAGATGGCCAGCTCAAGAAGTGGCGCGATGAGATCACTTCGTGGGCATCATCATTCCCGCTTCCCTACTAAACTAACTTTAATTGGGTGCATATAGCCACATTATTGGCACACCATTGCTGTTCAACCTATTTATATATGGTGGCTTCAACTGCTCGCCTAGAGAAAATGCGTAACTTTGGATAATACTCGACAAACTATGCTAATCTGCTTAGGATCCTACGCACTGCGTTCATCATGCTCGTAGTCGCCGTAGCGGATGCCCACATTCCCGAACGGGCAACGGCGGTTCCGCCGCAACTACGTGCATTGCTCGTGCCTGGGAAAATCAACCATATCGCTAGTCTGGGCAATGTGGGTGAGATCACCTCAAAGACTTTGCTACGGCCACTAGGTGCTCCTATCAAGGCTGTGCGTGGCGAGTTCGACGTAAGTAGAGATGCACCTTTGGAACAAGTACTGAAGACTCCATGGATGAACATTGGCCTAGTTTCTGGGTTAGCTGTTGTACCTCGTGATGATCCGGATGCACTAGCTGCTATTGCTCGCAAACTAGACGTGGATGTCCTTTTGTGGGCAGGTTCACACCAATCTGATGCCCATGAACTTGGTGGCAAGTTTTTCGTGAATCCCGGTTCATTAACGGGGGCATGGACACCTACGACAGCTGCAGGTCCTCCGGGATTGGCCTCGTTCTGTCTACTTGATATTCAGCCTACAGGATGTACAGTGTTCTTTTACAGTGTGGATGGAGGTGAAGTCAAAGTTGAGAAAGTTACCTATAAAAAACAATAGGCGCTGATACTGTTATGGCTTTCGAAACTTGACCTCTACTCTACCCGCCGACGATCCGTCCCTTCCCTATATAAGCTGACACACCACACATTTCTACCTGACACACACACACACACACAACAGAAAAATTCCTCCATTTTAACATCCTCTCTTGACTCTTTCGCCTCTCCACTAATACAAGTACTAGTTGTATGGCCAGGAGAATATATGAGTGCATTGGAAAACGTAAGTACATGATGACCTGAGTGCATTTGGCTCGAGACTGCTACAGTCGGTGTGGAAAAAACCAAGCTACCTTATTTTTTTTTGTCTGACCAGTGCTAACCTCTTAGCGATGTATTTTATTAGCAACCTCTAATAGTTCCGGTAGTTTTGTAGCCCATGGGTCCGCAGAACCCAGTAAGTCACCATGCTCCCATACAACTACTTTTGAGAATTCACCTCGGGGTTGATAGCGCGTTTCGCCAGTCTCTCTGGGATCTGGGGAATCGGCAGAGTCTTGCAAAGTATCTTGAGATTCCCAGGAGTTCCAGTTTGTGGCTTGAGGCTCAATATGGATACCAGTGTAGCCCAATTGGGTGAGATCAACCTGCCGCCCGGACAAGGGCCGTCCTCGGAATGTCGCCTTCCAGCTACCTGAGCTTTGAGAAGCCGCAAGTTTCGACGTGTCTGCGGGACCATTGTGATCAATATAGCACGGCAAGACGTGTAAAACGCGTTCTGACACGTCCACTGACGGCCTTCCAAGCTCGAACCACTCGTGTTCCATACCAATTATTCTGCACGGGCTGTATAATGTAATGGGTCGCTGCAAGTGGCAATATACTGGCATCGCAGATACCAATATAAGCTCCACATCTACATGCATATATGAAATAATTTACATACTGGTCCTGAGCTATGTTGGCCGTTAGATTCGTTTTAATTGACGCCCACAGTATCTTACGAACTGTCTTGGAGCTGTAGAGCCAAAATTTCTCTGAGACCATTCCATATGAGGCGTTGTTGAGCCAGTCGCGGCCGCAAGTTCTTGGTGACAAGAAAAAGATCTTCTGACCCAGACAGAGCAATTTGAACTACAAATTCCACACCGAACCCTCGAAATACCTCGTTGATGAAGACACCTTGGATCTCGCGAACACCAAGAAATCGGTTACGGTCAGAGAACAACCGGAGGCGACCCCATTGGTCGATCTGAACCCCCAAACCTCGCACTGCCAGTACTCGTTCTTCCAGTCTACAGCGTATAAGACTGGCACATAGACAGAGAATTGCAGCCAAGTAGAACTGAGCCTTACAGACGGCTGACGCGGCCACTATGATCACCAGAACTTGTAAAACAAACCATAGTCGGGATTGAGAGCTCTGCCAGGCATACTCAGCGAGTCCATCTTGCCTGACGACTCTCACATCCTCCTCCATGCCCAGAGGCAAGTAATATGCGTAACTTAACTAACAAGTATACGTGGAGGGAGGTTGAGTGTTGGGAAATGAAAAGTGGGTTGGCTTGCTATTATTTTGGGGCACAGATCGTTGGAACTATTCCTAACTTCTATTATGGATTGACATATTCTCAAGATTTAGGAACAGTAATTTTAATACTGTCCAACCGTGTGAGACCTAACAGCCCATTGCAGCAAGTGGTCGCACATGGTTAAGCCGGATACAGGGGATAAATGCACTCTCAAAGTCCATATACTAATGAAGTGTTTTATTTCAGCATCACGGTGCCTTATAGACTGCGACATAACCGTGGGTCACATTCTACGCATTAGGCGATATGAGAACAAGAACCACCCAACTTACGTACATACATAAGGTAGCCTTTCCATATCCGACGTTTCATTTAGTGCAACCAGCCACTAGTGTGTGCGTGTGTGTTGTCTCGAAGTACAATGGCATCTCGTACTGCAGTTAAGAGACTCAACACGGAATATAAAAGCCTTCAGCAGGCTCCTACTCCGTTTGTCGACACGCATCCGAGTGACGATAACATCCTTGAGTGGCCGTACGTTATTACCGGCCCCCCTGATACACCTTTTGCCGGTGGAAAGTACATGGGAATCCTGACTTTCCCCCCAAATTATCCATTCGCTCCTCCTCGTATTAAAATGGTGACACCCAGTGGCCGTTTTGAACCCAACTCTCGACTGTGCCTTACCATGTCCGACTACCACCCCGAGACATGGAACCCAGCTTGGAATGTTAGTACGATTTTGACAGCTCTGCTGAGCTTCATGTGCTCTGATGAGCATGCCACGGGTGCGCTTAATACGTCAGACACTACGAAACGCAAGTATGCCAGCAGGGCCATGGCCTGGAACGTCACTAATGACTATTTCAAGCGCCAATTCCCAGAACTGGTACAAGAACATGAGGATGCTATAAAGTCTCAAGGCTCCATTTCGGCTGCTGTAGAGTCTCAGAATAGACAAACTTCAGCTAACAGCATCTCAGTGGATAGGACATCTACAAGCGTCAATCGTGGTAACATCGAGACTGATGGAGCCTCAGGGAAAGAATCGAAAGAAGGCTCTTCACATGGAACACCAAGGGTGCCAGCTGCGGATGTAAGAGCCAGCTCTGGAGGGCTCGGAGGCAACGGCTGGCTCGTTGCCGCAACTGCCGGCATTGTAATAGTTGCAGTGGTCCTTTTCTCGCATTAGTCCAGTCATTAAGGGGGTATGTTTATAAAGTGCTATTGTTTTTATCGTCACTGCTTCATTATTGAGCGGATGAGACTTTCTAATATGGCGGTGGCGCACTTTGTCCCCCAAAGAACTGCTGGGCGTAGGCATACCAAGCAGCAAGCATTCCAGCATTCTGCCGAGGCTGTTGCTGCTGTTGCTGCTGTTGTTGTTGTTGTCCCTGAAGCTGATTGGAGCGTTGTTGAGGTTGTTGGAAAGTTTGTGGTACAGATTGGAGGTACCCAGAAGATGGAGTAACATTTGGTCCAGACCCACTAGATCCATCTATACGAGGACGCTGCTTTGATGGGTCTGCATTGGCATTAGGTGCCTTGCGTTTGCGTTTCCTCGAAGACTTGGCCAAAGCCTCCTGCTCATCGTCGCTAAATTCCTGATCCTCGAGGGGTATTTCTTCATCATGGAAGTTGCTAGCATCAGACCCTTTAGTTTTAAGTGTTTCAGTGAGCACGAAATGCGACGCCGGCACCACATAACATGCCTCCGCACCTTGGGCAGACTTAAAGTCGTCGAGATCAGAGTCAGATGCAAATCGCACAACATAGAACGGAGCCTCAACCGGACCAAATGTTTCATATAACACCCCAATTACCTTACGATCCCGTAAGCAGAACACGGTACCTTCATCAAAAATGCGATATTTGCCGGATGCGGCAGCTTTAATCACGATGGCTCTATCACCCACACGCACAATTGTGCCTGCATGATCAATAGCAGTAGTGTCTGTCATCTCGAATCCCGGAGGCAATTGCGGGATTTCGACTTCAATAACCTCATTCCTAGTATGAGGAACCTCATTGTCATCGTCGTCATCCTCATTCTTTAAGGGGGTCCGTGGAGCATGTTCATGATCATTATCACTACTGTCACTACTGTCACTGCTTTCACTGCTGTCGCTGCTGTCATTAGTGTCACTTGTGTTGCTACCATTACTGCTGCTGGCATCATTGCTGCTGTTTGTATCACCGGCTGTATCACCGTTTGCCGCGGTACTGCGGGCTGACGCGCCGTTTGGATCAGAGTCCGTCACGGTCTGCTCGGCGGCCAGCGCCTTGTCGATCTCATCCACTGTTAGTTCCCCCGTGACTTCAGGATCTCTGTCTAATTTTATCTGACGTTCAGACGGACTTCCATCACCAGAATCTGCCATTGATGGGACAAGATCGACGGTCTTCACGGTGGAAAAAATGTCACTTGTAACGTGCTTTCTAATCTGCGTATGAAATAGGGTGGGTAACGCTGCATATGAACCAATTTGGCAAGTCACGTAAATAATATTCCGCAATATATTTCTCATTGCTCCATTAAAGTCTATATAGCGACTATGGAGTGGTATTTTTGAGCACAGTTGAGACCTGCGTCCGAACTTTGCATTGTGTACCGTGGTGTATCTAAAAAAGGCGACGATGCAGGGCGTGGCGGTGCAAACTTAATTCGAAGGGTATATATTATGAGCCAATAACTTCATATGCCGTAGAGCTCTAGACGGACGATGCGGCCGGTACTTCCAATTGTGATTCTTATCGGAGGAGTTACGTCGCAGGCTGTGGCGGGCGCAGCTGGAGCTCAGAGCGGAGGTAGTAGTAGCGGCAGCAGCAGTAGTGGCAGTGGTGGAAGCGATTCCAGCGGGTCAAGTGGATCAACTGGCTCCAGTTCTGGATCTCTTGAATCGAGCGGGGGCTCAGGATCTGGCGACTTCAGCTCTGGCGGTTCTGGCTCTAGTGGCTCCAGCTCGGGTGGTTCCAGCGGAGGCTCCAGCTCCGGTCAATCCAATGACTCTGGTATTGGCAGTGGCTCAAGCGGCTCTATTGGACCAAATGGTGCAATTGGCGAGATTTCAGGTAGTGCAGGGAGCGCAGGAAGTGCCTCCGGTGGAGTTTCCGGTGGAACCCCGGGTGCAGCCAGCGCTCCTAGTGGTGGAGTAACCTCTGGACAAGGTCCCGTAGCTGGTGGCTCTGAATTGAATCAAATTAATGATGAATTGCTACAGAATGTTGGGTTTAGGTCGCTCTTGGCTGAATACGAGACGGCCACTGATACAGCTCAACTGTCTACACTTCTGTCTGAAATCCTCAGTGTGGCTTCCAGTATCAATCCAGTGGCACCTGAATATCTTACGAGACAAGGCCTTGAAAGTAATGAGGCCCCTCATGGTCAGGTCACCGGTGCTGCACCAGTGTCTGGGCCGGCGGCTGCAAGTACACCCACTGGTCCTGGCCAGGCTATTGCGCCTGGCGGACCTGCCCCGGTCCCTGGCTCTCCAGCAGTAGGTTCAGGAGCACCTACTGCTCCAGCTGCTGCTCCTCCGAATGGACCTCCTGGTTACGGCTCTCCGCCTGCTGCTGTGTCGGCGGGCACTCAAGGACTAGGACAGGGAGCCACCGGTATTCCTGCAGGTGCTGAACCTTCTGGAGGTGGGTACCCTGTTAACAGTGGTGCATCAAATGGTTCTTCTGGTGACTTGTCTACTGCTCTCCAGCCGGATACACCGTCCCCTGAGGGATCTGGCTCACCCGGCTCACAAGGACTTCTAACGATTACGGCGGCACCAAATGCCACTGTGCCAAATGGTACAGCTACTGGGGGTGCTTTCGAAACTAGTGCGGGTAACCCGGAGACATTACCCTTCGCTCAGGCACCGGGCAGCTCTGGTGTCTCTCCTGGAAATGGCTCTGGCTTTGGTAACGGATCTGGCCCAGGTCCAGTTCCGCTACTAGCTAATGGTGCAAAGCAGACCATTCCTATGGGAATTGTGACGGTTGGTCTAATCATTATAACAGCCATTACCGCTGTTTCTACTTAAATAACGACATTCATAGCTTATCCATATGTAATTATGCTGCAGCTATATAGGTGACCATAGATCCTTTAAGAAATACATCACCATACTGTGCCACTTGTGTGTCTTTGTAGACTTCCTTTGTGTCTTGAAGGGTCATATTCATGAAGCCATCAACAGCCTGAAGAATGCCACGATATTCGATGCCAGATGCAAGCTTAATCACCACTGGAGAGCCTTTGATTCTTGCTAGGAATTCTGCTGCTGCATTTCGCTGTGGTCGGGCCTTTGTCTCGGATACAACATCCGGTGCTGGCTCCGCAGAGGCCTTCTGAACTTCGGCCATGGCTACGGGGGATTTCAATGCCTGATTACGTCAGGCAGTATCTGATATTATGGGGAGTGTAGATATTATAGCGATAGCTTGATATTATAACCAGAATAAGGCACGTGAAGTGGTACGTATCAGTAAAAAAAAACACTATACACTCAAGAGTCGTGTAAATAATATTATTTTAGTGCGACAGTGGGAGTCGGGTTGCCGATAATCGTGCAACATCCCAAGAACATGACGGCACCTGGTGGCTTCAGGTTAGCCAAAGGGGCCTTCCCTTAGCGGCTGAAGCAGTGCCTTCTACCTGCAAGTGCATTTAAACTGTGATGAGGTGTCGGATGGGAATGTGCACGAGTTTGACAACGAATCCCAGAGCTCCCATCATCAAGAATCCAGAGCCCACTGCTCGCAGTATGCTGATATACTCCTGCAGGTTAGGCTTAGTGCATCGTGCGATAAACTTCTTGCCCTCCTTGGCGAATTCAAGCGGAGCGTCACTGACTTTACCGGCCATTCCTAGCGGGTCCTGAAGAGGGAATGGTGCGTACTATTGAGCTGGCGTGCGTAGGTAAGCACGTTAGCCTTCCGTGCGCATGAGAACTTACGCAAAAAATGAGTTGTAACTCTACGCATAGAATCTGGCCACCCGATTGTATGGTAGTGGGCGCATGAGTACCGGGAATCGGGACCGCCGGCGAGGGAATCGCGGGAAATCTTCGGATATAGAGTCCAATAATGATGGATCTCGTACTTCCAGGACTCTGAAACCATTGGGAAGATCTTCCAAGCCTGCATATACGGGGTCTAGCGGATCTAGCTCCTCAATATCTGGCAATGCTGGCATCTTCAGGCCTCGCCAATACCCCAAGAAACCTAGTACAGTGTTGGGAGTACAAAGAGGCCCGCAGCAAGTACGACATCTAGAAGAAAGAGTCGATAGTTGGGATGCAGCGAATCAACAAAAGATGGCGCTCCTGGAACGCCGCCAACATCTCACAGGAAGCTCGTTACAGGCTCTATATGAAAAAATGCAGCATATGCGTGAAGATGAGCGCCGGGAGATGGAAAATCGTGGGCTCGTAGATCGTCAGGATGTCCGTAAGGCACTAAGTGACGCACTGGTGTTTGTGGGCACATGCCGTGATATGTGTCCAGTATTTGAGCGTGTTCGGCGTAGCTATGAAAATAATGTCATGCAGATTGAGAGGAATACAGAAACAGGACGTGTCACAGCCGAAGCTGCTGTAAAGGCTTTTTCGCGCCCTGCAGCAGGACAGCCACCTCCTCTCCCTAGCGATGTCAGACCTCCATCTGTACTAGTGGCTACGCTTGATTACCTTGTCGTACGTGTATTACCTCTGTTACCGAATAGTCACCCGTTTCTATGGGACAGGACGCGCTCGATTCGCCAGGACTTCACTTACCAGAACTTTGCTGGACCTGAAGCGATTCGATGCACAGAAGTGATTGCGCGAATCCATCTTTTGACTCTTCAACGCATGGCAGCAGCACCTGGTGATGATTGGTCTTTGCAACAGGAAATGGAGCAGTTCAACAAATGCTTGCAGAGCCTCACCGAATTTTATAACATCGACGAAGACCGAACGCCGGATGTACATCCTTGTGAGCCTGAATTCCGAGCGTACCAACTAATCAGCCATTTATGGGATCCAGAAATGGGTGCTTCCATTGACCGTTTGCCTCAACATGTGTCAATGCACCCGCTAGTGCTGCTCGCGCGAGAACTGCGCGCACTAGTCGCTAATCGTGATGCACCATTATGCCACGCTTTTATTGAGCGAATCAAGCAACCTGATGTCCCTGTATTATTACAATCTCTGGCGGTAGTCCATTTTAATCGGCTAAGGACAGATGCAGCTAGACTACTAGCTCGCTCGCTTCATAACCGCAGTGGAATGTACCCATTAGCCCGATTCGTACGCATGCTTGGTTTCGACAACGAAGCCGAGGCGCAGAAGTTCTGTAGCCATTTTGATCTCATAATAAGCCCTGCAGCGTCGGCAAATCGGACTGCAGAGGTTGACATGAAATCGTGGAGTGATGCCAATGCTGCCGACAAGATGCCTCTGGCATTACCGGCTCCACAATTCCTAGCATCACGAATCCACAATGTGAATGTGTTGGAACCAGTGATATACGAAATCTCGAAGCATGTGCCTACAAATCAACAACTACCTAAAGTACCTACCAGAAAAGGGGACGTCGCTGAGGGCAGTGTCCCGCGTCGATCTGGTGCCTTCCGAGAACCGTTTGCAATTGCACCGCTTTTTGGAACAGCGGATTCAGGAACAAATGCTACTGAAACCATGTTTTCAGGAGTCCAAAATACTTCAACTGGTGACCAGCCCTATCAAATTGCAGAGCAGCAGCGACAAACACAAATCCAAGCAGAGCAGGCTGCTAAGACTGCACAAGCCGCGCAAGAAGCTGAAAATACCCGCAAAAGAATCGAATATGAAAAAAGACAAGCCGAAGAGCGCCGTATCGCTGAAGCACGCTTGATTGAAGAACGCCGGCTTATTGAAGAGGCTAAGCGTGCCAAGGAGCAGGATGCTGCTAAGAAACGTGCTGAACAGGAACGCGCACAACAACAAGCACTTCGTAGAGCTGAAATCGAGCGCCAGCGTGATACATTTATTGACGAGTGCTCTCGTTTCATAACCAATCGAATAATTGGATTTGTAGCTGGGTCAACAGGTGCTATGACAGCTAGAGCATTGCTGTTCAACAGAAAACGCCTGGAAAGGTTTGCGGTGCTATCCGTTAAACATAAAGCAGCTTCCATCTTGAAAGATCAGCAGCGACGACAGGAGCGACGTGCTGAACTCGAACAGGCTGCTTCTATGCTTTGGGCTGAATCTCGAGGTCGAGTTTCTTCACGCCCTCAGCGATCTAGTCACTGGAGTAATCCTGAACTCCTTGATATGATCGAACATGCCCGTACTCGGGTAGAGCTTGATCCGTTGTTGCCAGGCCTGCACCGAGCTGCTGAACGTGGGATTCACCAGATTGAAATTCGAGCAGATTGGAATAGTCCCCATGGGCGATGGCTTGAAAGGACCCTGGGCCTGGAATCGGGGGAGCGAACTTTTCCCGGCATTTCATCTAAACTCGTTCGTGATAAACCGGGTGATGCTATACTGGAGGTCTTTCCCGAAGTCCGTGATGCAGAATCGCTCTTGTCCTTAATATTGAGGTGGCTGGCCACTCATGCACCGGCATCACCAGACCTGGTAAAGCCTCGAAGACCATCTGAGCCATCCCTGTTTGGTCCCGTGGAGCCATTGGTACCACGAAAACGCCGACTAGGCCCACCAGGTCTCGATGAATTGGGTCTATGGCGATCTCTTCAGCGTCGTTCCAAGTCCCGCACTAGTGTGCATTCTGCTAATACATCAAACAATTCGTTGTTACAATCGTCTTCAGGGTCCCCCAGTTTCTCTCGGCGCGCGTCAACTGTGTCACAGATGAGTATGGAATCTGCAGAAAACCCAGTGTTGGTTCGTCTTCGTCGACTTATTGCTAGTTCTTTAGAAATGTAATTTGACTGCATTTATCCACACGCCCATATGCGAGACGTTAATAGCGTACATATTATGAGTATTTCCCAAACCTATGTAGTAGATGGTTCGGTAGTCAGTAATGAAATCCAAGATATTTAATCCAATTGCGACCGTACTACATATATCAAAGTTTTATTCCATTTAGATATATACACATTTTATATTTCCTCCACAAATGGAACAGAGATCTCCCAAACACAATTTTAAGAACAAGACAGGAAACAATATTTAACAATAGATATGACTTAAATGCTATGTTAACTATCTATAATTTGGACCGTAAAGCCCCCAGACGGAACTTGAGTTCTTTCATAGGCTTTGTTTGCGGCTCCCATTCTGCAAAATCTGAATATAGCGCCCTAAGTATATCAGCATCAGACGGCCGACTCTCGGCAACAGAAAGGAGTGCGTGGGTTGCCCATGGCAATACATAGGGGTTTGGCTGTGACCGTAACAACGAAGACCGAGTCACAGACTCATCAACTTCGAGAGCAATATTCGTACACCCCACAGTTTCCAGACCGACTTGCACAGCCAGGTCATAAACACCGTCGGAACTATACAACTTTGAGTGACCCTTGGACGTTAGCGCTCCAGCCAGGGTAGATGAAAGCTCGAATATGAGACCATGATCAGAAAGACGGGAATTGCGATGCTGCAATGCCAACGTAAGAAGTGGTGCGATAACTTGAGGCGACACATCATCGCCATCTAGATATGCGGCTCGGAAGAGATTCGGGTGATTGACATGCACACATAGAGCAGAATAAAGTGGCACAATCTGATCGTCAGCACTCCCAACAAGTACAACCTTTACTCCACTCTGCAACACGACACCCAATCCAGTCACGAGATCCTGAGCTAAAGGCCCCTGGGGATCCTGGAGCTCGAACATTTCCATCAGCGAATCATGTTCTAAATTTTTGATAGCTTTGAGAACCATACTGCGATCCATTCCTGGCATAGGCCCTAGAAATGCTCCAGCCATTGTGAGCATAACAACTCGCTTTGAAGGCGGCAGTAGACCATCAGATACCAGTCGGCGTATAATCTGGATAGTTACTACTGCACCCTGAGAGTGTACAGCAAAAAAAACAAAGTCCGCAGCCTCAATACTCTGTCGCCAGTTCAATAAAAGCTGGTATAAGTGGGTCACACGATGATTGATACGGCCTTCGCCTTCCAGAGCAATCTTTTCTACCTCAATGCCGACAGAATGGCTGTTTGCCCATCGTTCAACTGCTGCTGCTGCTTCATGGGCAAATTTAATCGACGTTCCCTTAGGCTCCCCAAGAAAAACTCGGGTCATCCGTGCAGGAAAATATCCATGTACACCAATCACCACAGCTTTGCGGGGATAAGTGGGAGTGGTGCGGAGCATTGCTTGAGGCCGCATACTACGAATCCCAAGCATCTGAAGCAGTCTACTCCCTCTACTGGGTTGCCATCTCAATGATCCGATG
This sequence comes from Wickerhamiella bombiphila, assembly GCA_030561035.1. Classification (NCBI taxonomy): domain Eukaryota; kingdom Fungi; phylum Ascomycota; class Dipodascomycetes; order Dipodascales; family Trichomonascaceae; genus Wickerhamiella; species Wickerhamiella bombiphila. The sequence continues at coordinate 784,317 of JAKTWK010000001.1, forward strand.
CTAGGAATAACCAAATTTGGCCGGTGACTCAACCCGGGACTTGGGGACGCTTGTTCAGTTACCGTTGTTGCACGAGGTTCATGGGCCGTAGGTGTGCCATATATGGCCATCTCTCCTTCCTCAGTATTTCCTTTAACAGGTTTCCGTGACCAAAAACCCCATGACCGCGGCACGTCCTTAGCATTTTTGGGCTCTTCTTGGAACACACCGGATAAAGCTGGTTCAGAACTTTCACCCTCGCTAAGTGCTTCTTTGGACTTCTTTGAGGAGGGATCTGATTTAATTCTGTTGGATTCGGAAGGAATTGGTGTTGATGGCCGGGTGGCTGGTGCCGAGCTTCCAGTAGTATCGGCAGAATCAGTGCGATCTGTAGGGGTGGTTGGCGCTCTTGAGAGTGAAAACCACCGCGCTGAGGGCCATGATGATCTGGGGGCTGTACTTGTGTCTGCTCTCTCAGTCTCTGCCTCGGCTTCTTTAACGTTACGATCATCCTCGTGACCACCAGTGATGTTCAATGAAATTGGCCGATCTGAGGAGTTAGGAGGATACGGTGTAGGATTCCGGGAGTCTGAAACCTCACTAGAGTCACCAGACCGAACATATTTCCTCAGTGAGTCTCGGGAATTTCCTCCGGAGCTGCTGCTAAAGACTGCGGGGTTATCAACCGCCACTGGGGTGGCTTGAGCACAGCCGACCGATCCTGCAGAAGGAATTGGAGCACCTGACTCTGAAACCTCAATTGGTATTGGAATGATTTTTTGGGGGGATTTATTTGACTCTGACTCCTCTAAATTGTCAGGAATAGGCCCGTTGTCATCTGCATTGCGCCGCCATCCTCTACTGAACATGTGGTAGGGGGATCTTACTGCATGTGACTCAGCATCGTGACTAGGATTTATTACCTGCTTTTTATACTTTGCATCGATTAAAGTTCTGATCTGATTTGATCTGTGGTGAAAGAAAGTATTGTCACACATCCAAAAATAAAAAAAATGGTGAGTGACGAAATCAAAGCCCGACTGCGTGGAACTTTGGCGAAGTATCCTGATTTCCCTAAACCCGGTATCCTGTTCGAGGACTTCTTGCCCTTATTCCGCTCCCCTCAGACCTTCCAGCTGCTGATTGATGCTCTTAAGGATCACATTAGCAATGATCTAGCTACAAAACCCACTGCGATTATGGGGTTGGATGCTCGTGGCTTTTTATTTGGTCCTACGCTCGCATTACAACTGGGCCTGCCGTTTGTGCCGGTAAGGAAACAAGGGAAGCTTCCTGGTGATGTATATACTTGCACGTTCGAGAAAGAATATGGCACTGACACCTTTGCTCTGCAGAAAAACAGTGTAAAGGAAAATGATCGTGTGATCATTGTCGACGACATCATCGCTACAGGCGGCTCTGCCGCTGCTGCTGGAAACCTCGTAGAGCAGGCCGGTGCCCAGGTAATCGAGTACGTGTTTTTGATGGAACTTCTCTTCCTAAAGGGCAGGGATAAGCTGAATGCACCTGTGTTCACTCTTCTGGATGGGCAAGAAAGTAGCCCGGCTTAGACCTGGTATACAGGCTTTTCTGCTTTTAAACGGCCTTGAATGGTCTCAGGGTATGTGGTTCAGTACTTGTAGAAACCATATAATACTTTTTATTCTTAATCCTAGGATGGTTTGGTGCATTCTCGCTCCAGGATCTTTTAACCCATTGAAATTCGCCTAAAAAACCAGGTTGTAGTTTACGCACAACATCACTAGATGGAGCCATCTGAATATATCAAGGAGAAGAAGGTTGGTGAGGGTACTTATGCTGTGGTATATGTGGGAAGAGAGCGGACAAGTCAACGGCGTGTCGCTGTTAAGATGATCAAGGTCAGTGAGTTTAAGGATGGACTGGATATGAGTGCAATCCGTGAGGTCAAGTTTCTCCAAGAGATGCGCCACGTAAATGTGATTTCGTTGCTGGATGTGTTTGAACAGGAGAACAACCTGAACCTGGTACTCGAGTTTCTGCCGGCAGATCTCGAAATGGTTATCCGGGATCAGTCACTGGTGTTCAGTGAGGCCGACATGAAATCGTGGCTGCTAATGATTCTCCGTGGAGTTCACCATTGTCATCGCAATTTTGTACTGCATCGCGATCTGAAGCCAAGTAATATGTTACTTAGCCCTGATGGACACTTGAAAATAGCCGATTTTGGATTGGCAAGAGCTATGGCCATGGCTCCCCATGAGAAGATGACTCCAACTGTAGTCACGAGATGGTATCGCGCTCCGGAACTGCTTCTAGGTAGTCGGAGCTATACGGGAGCAGTAGATATGTGGTCAGTGGGTATTATTTTTGCCGAATTGATGTTGCGTGTGCCATACCTGGCCGGTCAGTCTGATGAGGACCAACTGGACGTCACTTTCAAGGCATTAGGAACACCTTCCCCCGCTATATGGCCTAAAATGGATGCGCTTCCGGGGTATAAAGCCCAAGCATCGGCATTCAAAGTGCGACATCCTGCACCAACCCGGGTCCAGCTGCAGAGCGTCTTCTCGGCTGCCAGCGACTCTGCATTGGACCTACTCCAAAGCATGATTGTAATGGATCCACTAAAGAGAGCAACAGCAGCGCAGGCACTGCTATCACGCTACTTTGAAAGCCCACCACGTGCGACTCGACCAAGAGACCTTCCATCAGTAAAATAACTAGCAGTGCGATATGACATAATAATTAGCGGGCGGGCGGGAGAGTAATTATGCGTTGAGAAATTCTTTAAATAAAGCTGGCGGCGCTATACTTGAAAACTTTAATTTATTTCATTGAGGAGATTTGATATTTCGCAGATTCAGGTGCTAAAAGAAATGCTGGTGAACATATTCAGCAATAGCCATGCTCGACGTGAGACCGGGGCTTTCAATCCCTAACAAGTTCACAAATCCTGGCAAATCTTCACGAATTACAAAATCCTGGAACTTCGATGTATCTTTATGCAGTTTTGGTCGAATTCCAGCGTAATCAGGTACGAGTTTCGTGGTGTCGAGGTCAATGTACTCACTAATAGCAGCGCTGGCCGCCTGTAAATTAGCAGGATTGGGTTTCACATCGGCTGGCGAGTCGACCCATTCAAAATCCGGTCCGAACCTGAGACGACCAGTAAGATCCAAGGTAAGATGTGTACCAAGACTCCCATGGTTAGATGGGCACGGATACACGAGACGGCTCACCCTTGGGCGCGATAAGGGATATGAAAAGTACGAGCCCTTTGCATAATATGCCTTGATGTTAAGTTGCGGAAGTAACATATTGGACAGTTGAGGCGCCCAAAGGCCAGCTGCATTTACCACACAGTCACTAGTAAGTGTAACCTCTTCACCACCAGAAACCGATGTAACATGATATCCACCACTTGTTGATCGTTCCAGTCTAGTGACCTCTGTGTGAGTGACTATATCCCCTCCTGCATTCTCTAGCTGAGCTTCAAGCCAATCCATAAGGGAATGTGCACTCATAATGCCTGTTGTTGGGGACTCCAGCACGGCATTACGTGCCCGGATGGCAGGTTCGAGCTGCTGGGCCTTTGAAAGTGGAATCCATTGCAGTGGCACTCCAGTATGTGTATCAGCACGATGCTTGAGTTTGGTTAGGTATTCCTGCTCGGCATCGGATTGGGCCAGTAGCCACTTGCCGCACTGTTGGACATCTGGGAGCCCTAGCTTCCTGTGTGCCTCATATATGAGTTCTTTCCCACGTATACAAAGTTGAGTTTTCAAAGAATCAGGCGGGTGATATAACGCACCATGGACCACTTCCGAGTTACGGCTACTGGTTTCCATGCCGAGTTTAGGATTTCTCTCGAGTAGCAAAACACTTGCTCCAGCCCTTGATGCTAGTCTTGCACCAATTGCAAGACCCACAACTCCTCCACCAAGGACGATATGGCTATAGTCTGGCATTTTTCATATGGAGAAACTACACACAGTCCGACGTTACCGGCTTATACATTGCAACATAAGCGACGTACTTCGCCAGGAGATTTTCTGCCAAATGTTGGCAGGGATCCCAAAGAAGGCACTTCGGCGATATCTCTATGAGTTCCGAGTTCCATTACGATGGAAGAATGTAGGAACAGTCGTGAATGCCTGTATACGGAATGTGTTTGGCGATCAAACACCACCATTGTCCAAACAAGGCCAGGAACAAGAATCTCTGAAAATAGACGCATCCCCGCAAACACTCCTGGCCATTAAACGAGCATTAGAAGCATATCGTAAACGGGAAGGCAAGTCTACTCGCCTGGGGATGCAGAGTGAGGCAGCACTATTGGAAACAGCTGCTGAAAAAGGAGATCCTTCGGCCATAGCCCTCCTATGTGGTTCGCGATTCAATGATTCGGAAGAAGACCAGAACACTGCATCTCAGCTTCTCAGAGACCTCATGGATCGCCGATTTCCTCTGGCCTATAAGGTGAGTGGTGATGTTGCATATAGACTGGGGCAAATCTCGCAGGCGCAGCAGTTTTGGAAGCTGGCATTAGATTCGGGCCTGAAGGATGCACGAATGCGCATTGAATGTTGGCGTGGGATTGGCCACGTAGCATTTCGAGATGCCCAGCTGTTTGCAGCTCGAGAAGCATTCATGCACGCGTGTCAAGAAGCCGACGCAACTCCGGGCGGTAATCGCCGCCAGACTGCCGATTGCCATTACTTTCTGGCTCAGCTAAGAGAAGCTGATCGATTGGTTGCACGGTATCACCTTGAGGTAGCAGCAGGTTTCGGGCTCAGTGATGCTTTTGTGCCATTGGGATCACTGCTTTTAAACTGGTTTGGCGAAGCCAATCTAGCTCGTGAGTGGTTTGAGCTGGCTCTAGCCACCGACAAAACGGGTGCCGCAGCTCTTGGGCTCTTTGATGCCGCTGGTCGGCTTGGTGATGTGACATTGGCGCGTCGTACTCTGCAACGCATACGAGCCCGCGGCGACGCTGAGATTCTACTGAAAAGCCGACAGAAGTCAGTAGATAGACTCACGAGTGCAAATTCCACCAATAAACCCTTTCAAAATGCTAGTCCTAATATGCACTCGCCCAATATGGCCAAACCAGGACGGGACCGATGGGACTTTTAATAGTCAGTATGGCTTCCCTAGCGGGAAGTCAACTTGATGACATAACGGCGAATCCAGAGTCACTGATATAGATCACTAGTTAGTCAAGAGCCTAAATCAGGTAAGCTATATCGTTCATTTCGGGACCATCTTGGAAGAGCATGTTAACAAGATGGACCATCGGGTTAACATTCCTGGGTGTTGTAGTCGTATTATGGGTTGCTAGTGGGTTTTTTGTGAATGCTATCGCCAGCGACTACCCTAAGCCATACCTTATCACGTACGTGAACACAGGGTTGATGGTGTTATATCTTCCGGTCGGACTACGCCAAGAACATCGCAAACCAGGGGAAATGCCCACGAAGTTCTCGCGCCGAGAAACTGCAAAACTGAGCCTACAATTTGGACTTCTCTGGTTCCTGAGCAATCTCCTAAACAATGCGAGCTACGCGTATACCACAGTACAATCTGCAACAATTTTATCATGTACATCCAGCTTGTTCACGTTGATTATTGGAGCATGGTTTGGTGTTGAGCGATTTTATGCAGCGAAACTCATTCCACTTCTTGTAAGTGTACTTGGGGTATCACTCATATCGTACCAAGACGACAAAGAAGTAACTGCTCCACCACAAGCGCTATTGGGGAATCTGTTTGCATTGGGGAGCGCTCTACTTTACGGAGTATACACGACAATGCTCAAATATAGAGTAGGCTCTGAGACAAATCTCAATACGAAGCTGTTTATTGGTTTTGTGGGCCTACTAAATATTGTTGGCTTCTGGCCTCTATTATTACTAGTCAACTGGTGTGGGTTTGAGCCTTTCCAGATTCCTCCGAGCAGTAAAGTATGGGTACTACTCGGACTCAATGGCTTGGCAATATTAGTCTCAGATTTTTGTTGGGTGTTGGCCATGTTAATGACTAGTCCACTAGTGGTCACAGTTGGTCTTAGTGCCACTATTCCGCTCAGCATACTAGGCGAAATGGTGCTTAATGGTCGTGTGGGTTCAATAGCGTACTTTTTGGGTGCAGGGCTCGTTGCATGGGGATTCCTAGTGGTCAACCGCGAGGAAGAGAATGAAGAAGACATCATACATCAAGACCATGAAGAGGAAGCATTAGCACATTAACGGCTTCATATACGAATTGCAAATGTCAATATGGATTTTATTTAATAATGTCGGAATAACTATTTATGGTTTTTGTTGTTTTTTCGCACTTGAAATTTCTTTGACAATGTGGATATCAGCCTCATACAAGAACCTTTTTAGGAGGTCTGCAATTTTCACATTGGCTCCTTCTGAGTTGCATTGTAATATGAGAGATTGGAAATGGATATCGATATCGATATATATTGTATATGATATGATTCAATACGTATCATGAGTCTTACCTTGTTTATCAATTTAACCAGTCTACAGACATAATACACATATTGTTGAACAAATAGTCCGTGTATAACTCTACTCTGTGGTGAAACTAGACTACAACTGGGAGGGTCCACATACCTCAGCGAAATTGGCCAGCCATCACATGTCTAACGACAATACACGACATTCTGAAAGCAAATCACATACTTATGTTTGTGCAATCGTTCGCAGAGTAGCAAATCCAGAACCATGTGCCAACTGAGTTGCTAGCTCGATAGCTCGGGTTTCGTCATTTCCACGTTCTGCTGCCAGCAGTTCACTGAGCGCAGTTTCCTCATCGCGCTGAAGAACCCCTAAACTCAGCAGGTATGTAAGAAGGTGGAAATCCCCAAGATTGGTCGAATCAAGTCCCGAAGCCAATCCCAACTGAGATGCCAATTGAGATACCGACTGAACACGCATATTGGGTCGATTTTCGATGGGGAACCCACCAACGATAGGCTGGGTCTTATCAGGAAAGCCGTGTGTTACGGATACCAGTAGATAATCGACTGGAAATGCTGGTTTAGCATTTTCCTGGACTGCGAGTCCATATTCATTGCGGTGCTTGAATACAGCATCTGGAACATATCGCTCATCGGTAGGGGGCATGATTCGCATGACCGATGGGTTTGCAGAAGCACAAATGAGATCGGAGCGCGCCAATGCCTGAGCTTGAATACTAGCCTGATAGCATGCCACATCAATTTCACCACGTTCGTTGCCAGAAATCACACAGGTAACAAATCGTGAGCCAAAGTGACCCTTACCACTTAATGGTGTTTGGTAGGCAAAGCTATTTTGCATCCGAGCAGCCAAAAGAATTTCAAGGGACGACAAGAAATACGAGTACGCATGTCTTTTTGTGACAACGGTGCCATCACCTTTTCCAGCATCGGCCAGATCCGTAAATATCAGACCTACGATCTCACACCCAAGGGCCTCTGCAGCAAGACGCGCAGAGGCAGGAGGAAGTTGTTTTAGAAGGAGAGCATCGTGTTCATTCTCCTGTTCTGGTTCCCAGATTGCATGAACCACTGCTTTGACACCGAGTGGGACAGCGTCGTATCGTTCATAGCGTCCTATGAGGAATCCAGCACGTTGATTATTGGACTGACGCCAGAACTCAATGAAATCACTAACAATGGATGGATTGGCAAATTCCACATGATCGACCATGCGGAACCGTTGTTGCTGTAAGGTAATGGCAGGTGGTTGGCACTTGGAGCAAATTCCCTTGGGCCAGGGAATATGCCCATTCTTGCACGCGCGATCCACATCATAAACTGGTTCTTCAAGAATTCTATTTGCTGCTGAAGATGGCGCCTCTTCTTGCAATTTCTTCGTGTAGGCCCAAAAACTCAAGTGCTTGATTCCATGCTGGTACTGATACTCCGTATCCCAGGGATCCAGCGGTTGACAATACTCACACATTCCTCGAGGACCATGTGAACACAATGATGAACGCCCCCTGGGAATCAAACCGGGATTTAAGATCATTTCCTGGTCTAAGGGTGACAGCGTCACATCTTCCGGACCTGGCTTAGCAGTAGTTTCGCTCGTAGATTTTGGTCCAGAATTTGTAGATGGAGACGAATAAGATACAAAGAACATATCGCCATGCTTGACACCAAGTTGGGAAAGCGGTTGTTGCCACTTGGCATTAACCGCCTCAGCTGGAGCAGATGGTGATGCAGCCACAGCAACTGGACCCTCATGTGGGGGTAACTGCGGCTCCAGCATTGCTACAGCATCCGCGAATGACTGTCCTGGTTCCACATTGACACGATAAGCACCGTCTCTACCGCGGAAACGCAAAATCATTGCCGATAAGTCGTGGTGGCGACCAAGGCAGATAGGTCTAAGTCATGATGCGCATAATACCGCAACTGGTAGGTGGCCGCTCACCTAAGCAGGAGCGACAGTACCACCCCATATCCTATCCTGTTGCCTCATTATACACATGGCGGAGTCGGTGTGGACGCCGTTGTTATATGTCGGCCTGTTGTTGACAGCACTGGTAATATTCTCAAAACAATATCGCAAGCGCAAATCCGAGAGACTGGCACATACTGTCCATTTGTACCAGCATAACTTTGCCAAGGATGTATATGACAGCTTAGCAGCCCAGGATCGCCAAGAAAAGTTACCTCCAAAACTGTTACGTTCTGCACTATTGGCATGGGCTGCCGAGGACATTGCCCGGATGTTGCGGATGCGAGATGCTGAGCCCAGTGTGACATCGCTTCACCAACAGGAACTAGTGGGCGATGGGTTCTTTGAGCGGTTCGCGGGATCTAAGAAGGTTACAGAGTCCGAGTTAATTGAAGTGTCTGCTGCTGCCCAGACGCTCCAGCCGGGTTGGGTCCATGTACTCAAGACGGCTACGGAAATCGCTCAGCAGGAGGCCGTGCGCCGGCGCATGGACCAGCTCGACGTGTTCCGCCAAGAGTATCTGGATATGGCAGGAAGACCATCTCCTGAGGAAGCTGAGACAACAGCTGAGGCGGGGAAAAAGACTGTATCGGGTAAAAAGGCCAAATAATGGCAGGACACAGGATAATTCAATGCCTGTAAATTAGTTAACTGATTCCACTTTTTGAGCCGTCCACAAGCTCTCTGCCAACCATAGTCATATTTACCAAGATATTTACCATATTTTATCGAAAACAATGGATTGAGTATAATTACGTCGAATTTATTGAGTCTCTTATAACCAGCATGAGCCTATCTCTGGAATATATAGTGTGGATTACCATGTATAAAAAATAGCTTGAGTCAATGTTTAGACAGTCCTATATTTGAGATCAGATAGAAATAAAAACTATATATACAGAATGGACAGTTTGTGACTTGATTCAAAGTGGCCTACTATACCTGATCAAGACTCCGAGGTAGTATCCAAAGCGAAGGGTGTCAGGACCTTGCAATATTACAAAATGCTTTTCTTTACGCTGTTATTCCTAGCGACAGGTTCCAATAGAACTCATTTTAAAAAAATCGCCTTATATGTAGGCAACTCATCCACTTAAGAATGGCGGACTGCCGGCTTTACACGTTGCTTCTTGTTGGTGACGACCTTGAAACTTGGGTCAGTCTCCATAGCAGGATTAATTCTCTTGAGAACATCAACCCAGGACTCTCCCGGTCTCAATGTAGACTCGGCTTGGGTACGGCGCTGTAGAAACTCGTGTGCAAACCGACGGCCATCTAAGGTAGTAGAGTAGGCGTAGATGCTATCAGCAATGAATTCTTTAGCATCAGGGCCGCCAGGAAGGGATAAGAACAAGGTTAATAGCTCATTGTGATCTACGCCACGCCGCAACCCTTGGCGGAAGGACACTTTAGCCCATTGAACTAGTTCATCGCTAGGGCGCGCCTGCTGCGGTGTTGCCACTGGTTTTGCGACTCTTCGGGCTCCATTAGCCTGTCCATATGGAGCAGAAGCCACAGGAGCTGGTTGTGGGGCCGGTGAAGGCTGCTGAAGAGGTCCTCGGCGTTTCACAGGTACAAACCCATCATCGTCATCAGACTGTGCAACATTCTTGTGCAACTGGTCCTGAGGCAACGATTGCTGTTTCAATGGAGCTGAAGAGGTAGATTGTGTCTGTTGAGCCTGCTGGGTTTGCTGTTGAACCTGCGCAAGTGGTGGAGTTTGTGCCGGAGTCGGGGCTCGGAGCGTGTAGCCAGGTGTGCGAGGAGTAGGCGTTAGCCCCAAAGAAGCAGCACCCCAGCCTCCAGCCGCAGCCTGACTGGGACCAGCCCGGTGTCGCTCGGCCTCCCGCTCGGCTTGAATCTGTCGTTTGCGTTCCATCTCACGTTGCTGGATCTCCTTGAGACTCAGTGATGCTGCTGGAACCGCAGCAGGCTTGTTCCATGCCGGCACTGGAGCCGGTGCAGGAGCAAGTTCGGTTGGCTTCTCCGGTTTCGGTGTTCCATGCTTGATTTCAGCTTCTGGGAACGGTTCTAGAGTAGCGGCTCCTGGCTGGGTGGGCTCGGGAGTAGATTCAGCTCGCTCATTGGCTACTGTATCCTCAGGATCAACCGAAAGTTCGACTCTCTGTGCCTTCTTCTTCTTTTGTTTCTGTTTGGGTTGAATCTCTATGGGTTTCCAGTCTTCAGCTGAGTCCTCAACTGGCTTAGTTTTCTTTTTGCGCGATTTCTTCTCAATAGCTGAATCTGTTCCATTTTGAGAGGGTTGCTGCTGAGGCGACTGGATAGGTAGCTGAACAGAGGCCTCAGTAGCTTCTTCGACCCGATCTTGATCACGGTTTGCTTGGCGATCAGGCTGTCCAAATTGGGAAGGTTGACCATTGACTGCATGTCCTGGTTCTAGTGTAGTTTCATGTACATTTTGGGATGGATATTCCGGCTCCTGTCCAGATTCGGCAATTCCCCAACCCGGTACATTTCCAGAATCCGCCGCAGATTGTCCTAAACCGGCGGCAGACTGTTCGAGGGAAAGTTTTCCGAGAAGGGGGGTCACCTGGGCGCTCAAAGACGACACATCTTGCTTATTTTCACTACTATGCGCGTATGATGGAGCTCCAGCCTGCAATCTAGCCATAAGTTGATCCCACTGGTCAGTACTCAGGAGAGCCGCAAATGGGTCCACAGTTTGCGTAGCACGCCGCAAGTCATTCAGTGTTATGAAAAACCCATCACGACTTCTACGTAGAAGCAGAGTATCCACAAAGTAGTTCTGAGAAAGCCAACCTGACATGGTTGCACTGTCGAATGGCCCCTGCTCTGCACCCCCATAGTCAAGGTAAACCCATTCTTGAGGTGCTGGAGTCACAAGTCCGACAGTACTAGCTAAAGGCGTTCCTACGGTGCTCCCTATAGGAGTTTGACGGCTCCAGGGAATATCAGGAGCTGGAGAGTTAAGTCGAGACGACACCTGGGAAGCAATACGAGAGGACGCTAGCGAAGAAGCCAACGGTTGTCCGCCGAGATCATAGCCGGCATATCCAGTCGCATCGTATCCAGGACCGAACGGTGCGGCATTAAACGACATTTCTTCCCTTAACCGAGCTTTAGCCGAGAAAAACTGCGAATGGTGCGAAGAGTGCCGTCCACGTAAGCAGCAGCCACCCCGCCCTTAGCTGTGATCGCCCTCCGTCGTATATGTGCGTAGCGGTGTAACTCAGAATAGTATGGGAATCCGGATGCAGATCTTCAGAGATGCTCATAGAAGTGAATTAAAGCACTAATGCCAGTGACTGCCATCCACCAGCAGCGATCTGGACAGCAGGTCCAATGGCAACTTTAGTAGGATGGTCAATGTCATGGTCTAGTGCCATACCACGATGTACAGGTCTTTCACGGGCCCCAAGTGCTGCCAAATCCGTCCGTCCACCTAGTCCAAGTGACCCACAATCTTGAGATTCGCTTCCCCAGCTGTAAACAGATCCTGATGCTCCCAGTGCAAGTTGGTGATGGTCTCCAAGCGCCATGTCCACGCAGCGGTCGCCATCAGGAAGGTCGCATACATGAGGAGGCTCGAATTGAGTGTTAATGGTATGTTTGGCCAAAATTAACCTCCCAGTATCTGTCAGTGCCGCAATGCGATTGTATCCAGCTGCTACCTTGACGAATTTATGTTCAAGTCCCTCTTCTCCCTGCAATGGAACGGGATCAAAGTGTTCAAATTCCACACTGTCACCCGCAGCCACACAGAACAACTGTCCACTGGCTGTTACAAACACAGCGAAGCCTGCACCAACAGCAGCATCTGTAACATGCCATTCCCCAGTAGGAGGAACAGGAGCTGGGGTCCACGAAACTGTTACATAGTCAACAGTAGTTTGTTCAGGCCAGTCGGCAGGCATGTGCCACCATAAACAGAGTCCTGCTGTATCCGTTATGACTGCAAATACATTCCAATACGCACATACCTTAACCACACGTGCTCCTGTGACTTCGAAGGCGAAATGTAGTCGTTGTCCTCGCTCATTCTTGGACAGATGCCACGCCCACACATAGCCTTCTGAATCAAGTGCAAGCAACCCATGGCGACCTAGTGCGACCTGTACAAATTTTGGCGACCCATCCTCAACGTGTAGACTGAAATCAGTTCGGACTCGTCGTGGCGGAGGTGTTTGCTGTTGTCCTAGGCGTAACTGTTGATCCGAAGATGAAGTAGGAGCTGGTAATCCTAAAGGCACAGGTGCACCTCTCAATAGTAAGGGACTATAGTGTACAGGCCGAGATCGAGGTAGCATCAATGCAATTCGTTCCGAAACCTCCCCAGCCACCACGATCTGCCCATGTTCGGTAAGAGCGGCTGTTCCCAAACATCCACCAACCAATTGAACAATTGCATCTCTTCCAAACGCATCCGGAAGGGCTTTAACTGGTCTGCACAATCCCGCATAATAATGTGGGGCGCGGGCATTGGCTGGCACATCAGTAGATCGGACTGAAACACCCAGTCTACCATTGCTAGCGACTCCCCAGCCCCAGACAGAGGCACGACAGCGAGCTTCAAAACGAGAACGCCATTGATCTGCAGGGATATCGCTCAATGCTGAAGGAGCCCCAGCATCATATCGGAACTCATTGGTGTATAACTCGTGCCATACCATCGGAGTACGCACTACAAGATCGAGCTGGTGACAAACTAGCCGGACCGCGGCCAATTCACCTGGGTCCAGCAGGGGCAATATATGCAACGCCAGAATGTCTGGTCCTAGATCGAGCAGCGTGACCATCGTCGTGTGGAGTCGGCAGTACGCACAACGCTGTCTCCGTAGTAATCAAAAGTAATTAATGACTGATCAGTACGAGATCGGACGCCTATCACCTGACCGGCCTAACTTACGTATTTAGGTATACTTACTAACACAGTTTAGCTCCAGGCGTTCAGTAGTAAATGAAAAGGAGGAGGAAGTGTTGGCCCAATTAAACAACCCCAGGCATTCTATACTATAATACAATAAAGATATTTTATACAGAATTCATATAGAAACCTTAGAATATCTTATCTCTGATACACTGTTGGCGGTGAGAAAGGACAATTGACATGCTTCTGGTCTTCGACCCAACTGAACATTAATGCGAATTCCGAGCTAAAACTACTCGCTTACCGCTTGAACATTCGCTGCTCCAGCTCTTGGTGGAAGCTCAGTGTAGGCTCATCACGATATACATCCTCCCACTCGATATAGTCCTCAGTCCCCCGCAATACGTCGTGAGCAAGAGTCGAGGGTCCACCCATCACCGCCGGAACGAACGTCGTCTGGTCAATAATATAGCTCTCCATAGCACGTCTAATCGGTTCTGCAGGACCCTCAGTCTGTCGCAAAAGCTCCATACGAAGGGCATCTTGCGTCGACCGCCATCCTGTAACCCTGGCCTCTAGTGGGTGTGGCTCATTCATTTCATGTGCGGAAGAGGTGGGTGGCCCATCAAGAACCGAAACTGCTTCTGGCGGCGTCGGAACAACCTTGCGTTCGGCTCCACGCGGCACAATATTCATTGTCTACGTAGGTGGCGAACTGGGTTGATGCTGTTGTGCATAACCATATAGGCGAGGATTTATCTTCTCATCTGCTCACGCATATCTCCATCACGTGATGTATGGCGGTGTCTCTAGCCGGCTATGATTCGGGGATGAACCAAAGTCTAACGGCAAGGTTAAGTCCTGATACTACATTGATTGCATCAGGAGATACTACAGGAACTCTATGTCTTACTTTTCGCAAAGGCGGAATGGCAAAACTGGCCCAAGCACGACAACACTATGCTCCTATCAACGATGTAGCGTGGAGCAAACAAGGCCGCTATATCGCGTCCGCAGGGGATGACACGTTGGTAATTGTGTGGCAAGTACAACCGCTCGCCGTGCAGCGGCGTCTTGCCGGACATTATGGTCCGGTGACCTGTGTGCGCTTTAACTATAAGTCGAACCTTGTGGTGTCGACTAGTCTTGATGAGAGCGTCAAAATATGGGATTTATTAAATGGAAGGTGTATCCGGACCTTGAGTGCACATCGTGAACCGGTGGTTTCTGCTGAATTTTCTTATGATGGACGGCTCATTATCACAGGGTCTAATGATGGTGTGTTCCGCATTTGGGATGTTGGAACGGGTTACTGCCTTCGTTCTGTCTATGGGACTCAAAACCGGCTACCATTAACGTACGCTAAATTCACCCCCAATGCCCGATATGCCGCTGTTACTTCGACTTCAGGGTTAGTGGAACTGGTAGACTATGTGTCCGAAAAACCAGTAAAAATATATTTACCCCCCAGTAATCGGGAAGAGGTGGCTGAAGCGACTCCGGGATCCACATTACCTTCTACTTCAATGGATGTTGTCACCCGTGGTCTCGCGTTTTGGCGTGACTTCATTTTTGTTGGCAGTGCCGAAGGAGTGCGATGTTGGCACATAATGACAATGGAATATGTACGAACACTGCCGTTTGAAAGTGGAGTCTTTTGTATAGATATTCGCGGCCAGTGGATGGTTGCAGTGGGACCGCTTGGGCTATATCTTATTGACTTGCAATTGGAGCTGGGGCCTCAGGCGGACCGTCGTACCAATAGTAATGAGAACTAGGCACACTGTAGACCGATGTGCCTGGCTTCTAATGCACTCTTGTACAACTAGCACTAATAAATTTAGCAAACTCCGGCAAGATCAATATACTATTGTATAGAACGAACTAGGCCATTTAGACACAACTAGCGGAATGAGACACAATCCACCGACGTTGCCAAAAGCGACACAATGTTCTCTTCAAGACGCTCATTAGCCGTCTCTTCCAAGTGCTTCTTGGGGTCCTGCTTACCGACATAACGGGTCTTGATCTGGTCCTCAGTGAGTTCCTTTTCCTCGGTGACTCGCTGCGTATATTCCGAGGCCAGCTTCACAAGCTGGGTCACCGCAGACTGGTTGGCCTTTTCCTGCTGCCCAAAATTGGTGATCTGTAGCCCACTAGCCCAATCATTCTTGTGAATGTTTAGCAACATGGTCTCTTCGCCAGGGGTACGTTTGAAGTTGATATTGATGGAATAATAGTGTCGGTTCAGTCCATGAATAAGTGCCTGAATACTGGGCTTGTTCAGATATCCAATGTTCGACGTTGTTTGTCGCGGTTCCTGACCCATCATAAGTACACTCTGTGGGATCAACCGGAAAGCATCAATCACCACCTTGCCCTTTACACTTTGAATAGGGTCCACAACTACGGCTACAGCACGAGGATTCAGACGCTCGAAACTATGCTGTGTGCTTACATCGACGCTCGACAACCAGCAGCCAAATCCAGGATGCGAGTGGTACCAGCCCACTACCATCTGGTCACGACCAGTTTGGCGCAACATATCCATCATTCGCGTCTGAAACACTTCATCAACAGCCTCTACACTGACACCTGTACCACTTTGGGGCATTGCAAAGACGTCAATGACATGTACAGTGAAGTCATCCACGAACTCGCCAAGCATGAGCCCCATTACCTCCATCGGCACACCGGCCCGGCCATGCTTGAGCATCTTCAAGAGCGCCAAGCTCGAAATATGCACCGTTTCTGAGTTGTCCACAACCACTGTCTCGCCACCAAGGGCTCCAAGACCCCCAGCTTGGCCTAACAACCGTTGCAAGTCCATGGCAATTGAGGTTAGTCACGTTGCCGCTGGAGGTGGCGACTATATATTTTGATGTGCCTAAGTTGATATGTGTATAGTATCATGTATATTAGTAATGTACTTTACGCTGAGGATATGTGAGTAGATACTACATTGTGGACATAGATATAATATAAGCGCATTATATTGACATGAAGTTGACCGTCGGGGATTACGTTCAACACTGAAAATGTTAAGTTTGGTCACATTCATACCAAATGGCAGATATGTGCGGCTTTGCCCCTGTTCACAGCATGTAACGAGAACTCATTGTCCCAATACACTCATTTTGGCGCCATTTACTTAGGCATACGCGTCTGACAGGAGATCCTTATGTTATGTAGTGACATTTTATGCATGTGTACTTGGCAAGACATCACTCTTCATGTCACTGCCATGATACACAGGAAAGTGCATCCCTAAAGCTCATAGCGTGTTGGGAAGCACTGGTTAAATCCATTGCTTAATTAAGAATCCTTATATGTTTTGCATGTTTTTGGTCAAGGTTATAGCGATATAAATGCTCACATCTGGTCATGTGCGCATATTCCTCATCTGCTTATACCGGAAGTGAGGTATATCTTCGATTCTGGCACTTATCGTTTGTATTGCTCTCCTATCGATGATATCGTGAAAATAGTATTAAGTATGAACATGCTTGATATTATTTTCAAAATAACTACAGCGTATTGTAACTGTTTATCTGGTTAGAAACTGTGACATGATACACCATTTTGCTACCAGCTAGATGTTTCTACAAAGGGAGTACTTCCGTGAATAAATGCAAAAACTGTCACTAAGTGATAATATGTTATATACACTGCAGAGAATGCTTCTCTTAAGTTAGCGACAATTACAGTCCCTCCACACATGTGTTGACACTTAAACGATATAAAAAAAGTCCGACAGCCCCCCCCCCCTCCCACACACACGCTATAATACTACTCAGAATAACTGAAACTTGAGCAATGGCAAAAACAGGATGTGGGAAAGGCCAGGCAATCATACACTCGTTAAGTGTCTCAGAAAGGCAATATAGTGACAACAGTAACGGCGAAAGGTAGCTCAGAATCATACTGTCAGGAAATTTACGCCAACAGAAAGCAATTTCGTCTACCCAGAAATTTCTAATGACCAACAATGTGAATACACTAGAAGTAACTCTAAAGTAACGCGGAGGACATCCAAAACAACGACAAAGAAGTAGCCGCAACCTCTAGGATAACAGGTATAGGAATTCAGGTTCATGGCATAAATTTATACAGAAGCAATTTCGATTTTTAAACGTTCAAGAGGCAATGTCCCCGAAGAAATGTGTATGTGCACCATACACATCTGGCTCCTAATAAACAATACCATTCTGAAGCTCTAATTAATTAAATATATTAAACCTAGTGAGAGCGTTACGAATTGCAGTTACTAGGAAGGAGGCCGATGCCCCGCTTCATTGGCACGACGCATTTTCTGACAACGGCAGGGCACTCGTCTGTCATATATCAACCATTAAAGTGAAAAAATGTGAGGACTACAATGATACAATATCTAATTCAAATGGTTCTTCTGAATGATTTTACAGCTTTTTTCGTATACATCTAAGACCATTTTAGTCGAATATGATACAGTCTCATCTGGTACTTTATGATGAGCCATGATGCGCGTAACATAAGTTAGGAGCGGATGCTACCGGATCTCGCGCGCATAGCGGCCAAGTTTACGGCTCCTCGCGCTACAACAACGCTGGCACGACTTGAACAGAACCAAAATGTTGTTATTGAAGGCTGGATACATCGTAAAAGCAAAAATCTCGGAAAAGAGCTCACTTTTGCCAAACTACGTGATTCAGGAGGATCAGTCGTACAGCTCGTAGACACGAGTAGAGATAGCAGACTCAGAAAACTCAAGCCCGACTCGGCTATATGTGTCGAAGGTATAGCCAGTAATAATGAAGAGGTTCGGGTTTCAGCTGTACATGTTTTAAATGAAGCCAACCTGGTACCAGGACAACTGCAGGCCGAAGCCACCAAAGAGTGGCCTCCCAAATACCGCTACATTCAATTGAGACAACCAGAACAAGCTCAAATTTTGCGAAAGAGGGCTGATATTATCAAAACTTGCCGTCGATCTCTTGAGGATGAGTATGCGTTTATGGAAGTTGAGACGCCTCTGCTTTTCAAGTCTACCCCTGAAGGAGCTCGAGAGTTTCTCGTACCGACAAGACGAAAAGGGTTTATGTATGCTTTACCTCAGAGTCCGCAACAATATAAACAGCTACTGATTGCATCCGGTGTTTCACGGTATTACCAGGTGGCCAAGTGCTTCCGGGATGAGGACTTACGGCAAGACAGACAACCAGAATTTACCCAACTCGATCTAGAAATGGGGTTTGCTGGTGCGGATGAGGTCCAGGGTGTTGTGGCAAGTGTACTCCAACGAGTATGGGATGCTCATGGCCCCACGCAGCTTGAGACCTTTGACAACGGTAGATCAACCGAAGGCCAACTTACAAAAGTTACATATGATGAATGCATTGAGAACTGGGGCATCGACAAACCAGATTTATGTCATGCTGATATCAAAATTCGGAAACTAGCTGGTGCTAGTGCTACCTCTAATAAGGATTTCCCCATTTTCGAGGCCCTAGTTTTGCCTCCATTTACCAGTCTATCGACCGAGGGGCGCATTTCAGTTGTACGCTATGAGAATGATGAGCAACTTAAAGCTGAAATTGACTGTTTGGCAGTGTATGATAATTGGAAAGATGTGCGTGAAGCCTTGGGGGCTTTAGAGCCGGGTCAAGTTGTGGCATTTGGGGATCGTCAGGAACGGAGCTACGAGAACCCTACTCCTCTAGGGCGGATCCGTCAACAATACGTAAATACACTTCCAGAATCCGAGAAGTCTGTGGCCATCTGGGTCCATCGATTTCCACTCTTCGAACCCGAGGTGGTGGCCATGGACGGTGAATATCCTGTGTACGACTACAACAAGCTCACTTCAACGCACCACCCTTTTACTATGGTGGATTTAGCTGACTACCATCTGCTTAAGACAGATCCATTGGCATGCCATGGTCTGCATTACGATTTAGTCGTGGATGGTGTTGAAGTTGGAGGCGGCAGTACACGTATCCATGACAGTAGCCTGCAGAGGTATATTTTAGAGCATATCCTGCGGGTGCCCAACTCAGATAGACTCTTTGGGCATTTATTAGAAGCCCTGGCCACTGGTTGCCCACCACATGCTGGACTAGCCATTGGTCTTGATCGCTTGGTGGCAATGTTGTGCTCGAAGCGGAGTGTGCGTGATGTCATTGCATTCCCGAAAACAATGACTGGAACTGATCCAGTAATGTCGAGTCCATCGAAAGTGACGGAAGCACAGCTGGCACCCTATCATGTCAGACTGAAGTGAAAATATGCGCTGAAAACTCTCTTGTATATAAATCAAATGTTATTAAAGCCCTGTGTACCAATATTAAATAAAAAAAGGGAGATTAGTACATGTAGATGAAATCCGGGTCAAGGTCACCAGATTGGACCCGTTGCTTTTCATTGAGACCCGACCACCAGTCATCCGCTCGACCCTGGCGTCGATACCGATTGGTATACATGAGTCCAAGGAAGTAGACTGTACATGCAAACATGCTAAATAGCAACAAAGCCAGGGAAGTCCATACACCACGGAGGTATCCAGGAGCATCTTTGCTGAGGAACACGAACGTGGAGACTATACCACCGATATTTGCGAAGCCAACTTGGAAAGCTGTACTCACCATTTTACGAGCATGTCCACTCACATTCATGGCACACCAGCAGACTACAATAGGCATGCAGGTGTACAATCCCGTAGAGATTAAGAAAAGGGCAGCATAGCGGACATGGCGGTTGGCAACGGTGGGATCGGTACCAAGGAGTAAAGCAAAACCAACTATACCCAAAATCCCTGTGAATATGGTAAAAGCATATCGATGCCTCATGTAGTCAGATACAGCTGCGAGCAAAATACTGAACCCGAATGCGGTAATCCATGGATAGATCGAATACACCTGGTTCATTATAGGCGTGAAACCAAATGTTTTAATGATGGAAGGTGAGAAGTATGCATACCCATATGCACCAACAATCAAACCAAAATACATGAAGGCCGCTATGAAGACCTTCCAATCGCGAAATACGCGAGCAATGTCCTTCAGCCCAACATGAAGTTCAGCATGTGACTCACCTTGATCAAGTGCAAGCTTCTCCTTAATATATGCACGTTCATTCTCATTGAGAAAACGAGCATCCTCAGGAAAGTCTGCAATCAAAAAGAACAATATGATGCCGCAAGCAGCGGTGATAGCACCCTCTACAATGAAAATCCACTGCCAATCCTTAATACCCAGCTTCCCATCAATGGTGTGCATTCCGTAGGCAATTAAGCCACCAAATGCCCCAGCCAGAGAGGTACTAGCGAAGAAGAATGTATAGCGCTTCTGGGCTTCACTACGGGTGTACCAAGACCCTAGTAAGTAGAAACAGCTAGGAAACATGGAAGTCTCCAAAAATCCAAGCAACACACGAGTTACAATAAGGTCGTGATAATTCTTCACAAAACCTTGTCCAATAGACACGCCACCAAAACATAATAAGCACAATGACAACCATACATGTGGTTTAAGAAACTTCATCAGCCAATTTGCTGGAATTTCAAACACAACGTACGGCACAAAAAACACTGCCAGTACTACATTGAACTGGTTACCGGTGAGACCAATATCGTCTCCCATACCGTATATATTAGCTTGGCTCACATTCACGCGGTCAAGAAATGACAGTAAGTACAGGAGACAAATTGGTAGTACTACACAAGCATCGGCTTTCATCTGTAGCATGGTTCGATTTACTCCATGTTTGGTAGCAAGACCTTTATGAATCTCTGCTTCTTCTGCTGCTGTAAAAAGCCTTCTAGGATGATTCGATGCAAGTTTCTGTTCTTCGAATTCATAAGGACTGGACACAGGTGAAGCTTCTGGTGAAACCTCACTGGTCGAGGTCCAATCATCACGCTTCGATCCAGAGGACTTTGCCATGACGAAATTAAATGTAATTTTTTAAAAGCATATATATTGATAGTTCTCGCCGAACCCGGCATCGTGAGTCAGCGTTAGTAACTGATACTAGATGAAAGCGGGGTACTGCAGGGGTTTGATAACGGTAGGTGTAAATACAAGAAAGAATACTAGCCTAGAAACCTAGCTATACCTGCAGTAGCGACAAAAATAAGCATTAGTTATGGATCTTTGTTCGTTATATAGACGAACTCCTGCTTCATACGGATGTCGTTGTGGTTCCTGGCGGGGGGGGGGGATCTTCAAACGCAATCCTGATGAACAGTCATCGCCGGTTTCGGCATAGTTGCTGAAGACCTGTGAATATGCCAGGTACCAAGCTTATTATTACGAGTAGTTTAGAGGCTGTATTCTCTACATTTCTGATCATTTTACTCGTGCAATGTTGAGATACGATGCAACCACGAGAATATACCGCTGGATTGTCGTCGCATGGAGCGTCATCGTCCTCTAAAAAAGATGTAATATACTATTACGCAGTTATCGAGATATGCATATTGGAGAGTGAAAGTTGCAGTCTAAAATTTGAGGACCACAGTCTGGTGCGTGGCAGACAGACAGGTGGATCGTGAGGGGGATTTTTTTTTAATATCAGGAAATCCTGTAATTATAAATTCGGCTCTTTCTGATTTGATATGGCGAAACAGAAATCCAGCAGTAAAAAGAAAACGGCTGCTCCAGCTGGAGAACCGGAGCCCGAACTCACACCCAAGCAGATAAAGGAAAAAAGGCGTGAGGAAGCCCGGACCCGGGCTGCAGAGACCCGAAAAGTTGTTGCACAGGGCACGACAGCATGGACAGGAAAACTTCCTGCTCAACTACTTAATGAACATTGCCAAAAAATGAAGTGGGAACGCGTCGACTACCCTATAAAAGGGGGTGGCGATAGTTTTCGGGCAATGGTGATATTGGGAAAAAAGAATCCCAAAACACAGGAGATAGAACGTGTGCGCATAGATCCGCCGGCGGATCGCGTACCAACTCAACCTACCGCCGTTGAGGCGCGTCACTTTGCCGCTACTTATGCGATGCACCGCGTGTTGTCTCATAGAAATATGAAATTGATGCTTCCACCAACACACAGGGATTTATGGATACAACTCGATGCTGATAAGACCGCTGCACCAGCTCGGGATAGGTGGCTGTGGAGCGAAGATCCGTTTCAAGCTCAGATCGAGCATCGCCGGACCCAACAGAAGATCCGCGAAGATTCTACTGAAAGGCAAGAACGTGCAGACGCTGCAAAACTTCGAGCTACTATTTCCCGAGCACAGGATTCAGAATCTGTAAGATCTTCGAAGTCTGAAGATAGTGAAGATGGGGAAAGCAATCAACTAAAACCTCATACTCGTAGAGTGAGGTTCAATACCACCCTAGTAATGACAAGACGAATGCAGTCTACAGTTGAGGCCGTGATCCGTGAACAAAGAGCGTTCCGGTTTTCTCACGATGATGCTTTACCAAAGAATTCTGAAAAATATCCCATGTTGATAGACGCACTTCAGAAACTTGGATTTGCTCCTTTCATGGCACGCGAGGCACTTGACTATTCTAATAGTCTCAGTCAAGCACTGGTATGGTTATTAGTCCATGTTCCAGAAGATGACCTGCCTTCCGCTTTTGTGCCGCAGGGAATTGGCGTTACTGCTCGGGTGTCATATGGAGCTGTAGCAGAATCAGCAGTGGCTCGCATACGTATTTTCGGTTACACCGAGGACATAGCCCGGGTAGCATTCCAGGATACTGGCTCGATACCTCAAGCGATGGTGAAACTCACACATGGATTCATCGAGGGTGAGCCGTATAGCAATATGGAACCTGATGCCAACACGGACGCAGCGGAAATGTGGACAGAGGAATGTGATAGCCTCAAGGCAGTATATGATGCTCAATTCCACGTAGATGCACCCGATACATGTTCGATCACGCTCGAATGTGGTCTGAAGGCGGTATTTTTCCGACCAACACATTATCCGACCCAGGTACCAGGAATTGGGCTCGAGCCAAATGGTGGTAAAACGGTGCCAAAGTACGTTCTTCTAGATGCTGCCCGGCGGGCTGCAGTTTACGCATCTCAGCATCTATCCGGGAGCTACATGTTGGCCGAGCTTGCACAGTACATTGATGATACATTCAGTGATGTGCAGGCGCATCCTTCACCACTTACTCAAATTTCCAGTGGTGTATCAGGTGTTCAGGAGACTCCAAAGCGTGAAAGGGAGCATATCAAACAACAATCAGTTCGCAAGTCACCGTCCAAGAAACCAAAACTCGACTCCGCTCAACTTCAGAGGTATTTACAACAGAGAAGAAACAGTACTGAAGGTATAGATATGCTGAAAGCCCGCAAGCAATTGCCAGCGTGGCAAAAGCGAGAGGAAGTACTGGAACTCATCCAGAAGCATCAAGTTGTGCTTGTGACGGGTGAAACAGGGTCTGGTAAGTCCACACAAATCGTTCAATTTGTGCTTGATAGCATGATTGAGTCGGGGAAAGGTTCAGAGGTGTCGGTGATTTGCACCCAGCCACGGCGAATTGCAGCAGTAGGTGTGGCCCAACGCGTCGCAGAGGAGCGGTGCTCGCCTATTGGTAAGGAAGTAGGATATGTGATTCGTGGGGAAACTCGTGTAGGTGTCGACACACAACTTCGGTTCGTGACTGCTGGTGTACTGTTACGCATGCTACAAACCGACTCCGATGGTACTCTAGCGGGCCTGAGCCATGTTGTCGTAGATGAAGTACATGAACGCACACTTGATGGGGATTTGCTTCTGATTTTATTGAAGCGTGTGCTGAAAAGACACCCTCATCTCAAAGTCGTCCTAATGTCGGCAACTGTAGATCCTCGTCAGTTCCAGTCATATTTCGAGGAAACAGCTGGTAAGGTAGGTCACACCCACATTACAGGCCGTACATTCCCGGTTAAACAGGTATATTTACCGGATATACTGGTGAAAACACGCTACGTACCTCCCAATGTTGCTGGCAGTGTAGAGCCAGGGGATGTTGGTCGCCTGGTGTTGGCTTTGCGTGACGGCATTGATTTTGGACTTGTAGCAGCAACTGTATCTCATATTCACAATGATCTAGGCTCTGAAAGCGGGTCAATCCTTGTTTTTATGTCCGGTGCTGCTGAAATCGATCGCGTTCTCAATGCTCTCACTCGGGTTGATGCTGCATCAGAACTGTGGTGCCTACCACTCCATGCTTCGCTTCCACCTTCTGAACAGCGGAGGGTATTTCAATCACCACCTAGAGGTCTTCGGAAGGTGATTATTTCAACTAACGTTGCCGAGACATCAATTACCATATCTGATGTAGTGGCGGTGGTGGATAGTGGGCGTGTTAAGGAAACCATCTATGAGGCAGATAAAAATCTGACCAGACTTGTGGATACGTGGACAAGTCTCGCTGCGGCTACCCAGCGTATGGGTCGAGCAGGGCGAGTCAGAGCAGGTACATGCTACAAATTGTATACGGATGTATTAGAAGCCAGAATGCTGCCTAAACCTCCACCAGAAATGCTTCGTGCACCACTTGATGTCCTATATCTGAGTGTAAAGGCTATGGGTATTGGAAATGTGTCGCGTTTTCTGAGTGGAGCATTGGACCCACCAAAAGCTGAGGCCTTGGACACTGCACGCCAACAATTAGTGGCTTATGGTGCTTTAGATCCTGTGTCAGATCAGTTGACTCCACTTGGGATGCATATGTCACTGCTACCAACAGACCCTCGCACTGCCAAACTGCTAGTGCTTGGTGCCATGCTGGGATGCTTGCCTCGATGTCTGACTGTGGCCGCACTTTTGGGAGTATCTAAATCGCTTTTTCAGGCTCCAAGGGAATTACCCGAGGCTAAAGAACATCACAAACGGTCGTTTGTTGGCAGCACCAGTGGCAGTGATGGTGATCTGTTATCTGCCACGCGAGCATTCGAGTCATGGATGGCTGCTGGCTCAGCATCTCGTAAGTGGGCCCAAGAGAACTATATAAACCACCAAACAGCCCGTGATGTCCAATCAGCCCGACAGCAACTACTGGGAGCTTTGACACTAACAGGGTTCGTGCCACCGGGTCCCGAATCAAAGCTTCCAGGGGAAATGACAGCTGCAAATTATAGTTGGTCGTTGCTAAGGGCTATTATTGGAGCTGCTCTTCGTCCCCAGATTGCTGAGATTGTACCTCCTGCCCAGCAATTCCGCCAGGCCATAGGTGGCTCTGTTGAGGTCGATCCGGAAGCACGCCAAATACGATATTTCACTTGTGATGGGGTTCGTGTGTTTATACACCCGCGGTCTCTATTATTTGACGCAACAAAATTTGCTGATGATGCCAGGTTTATGGCGTACGCGTCAGCACTCGTGTCGACGCGACATTTCATCGCGGATCTGACGCCCGTAACAGCGTTTGGAGTGGCTTTGTTTGCGAGCAGGATAGATATTGATCCCTTGGGTTCTGGAGTTGTTGTTGATAGGTGGACTGGTTTACGGTGTATTCCTCGTGCTGGTGTGCTTTTACAATTCTTGCAGCGCCTTTTTACCGACGTTCTTGCTATAAAATTCGACAATCCGCGAGCAGATATATCCAGAAATAGGACTATCCATGCTGTTCAAGAACTCCTCGAGACAGATGGCCGTGGCCGCGATACTGCATGAACTCTGTTAACGAACGAGGCAAGGCCAGGGCAGGCTCCGCTTGGCTCAGCCAGGTTGCATGAAGTCTAAATGTGGAGCTTCGGATGGCGTTATATCTTATTAGGAGGTTTTAAAAATTCGTCTCTCACCGGGATACCCCACTAGCTATGATGATGATTGCGGTGATTATGGTGTGGGCTGGCCTTGCGGCCGCTGAGATTGGCTTGTCTGTGCAATCTCTAATCGACGCCATAAATGGCCAGCCAGTACGCATAGTGAATGGTGTTCTCACAATTGGTGGGTATGGTCCTATATTTCAGGGATTTTTTGAAGATGGCGGTTTGGTCCTAAGCTCTAATGTAGCCTCCCCCGAGGCCATTGGAGCAGGGGTTGGAATCGAAGATGATGGCCTATTGACTGTGTCATTCAATATATCCACTCAGTTCTATGACCATAATGGCTGGCTGGAATACGAAAGCCAACCTATATTCGGCCTGCAAGACACCGGCGCGGGTGATGGTACGTACAATTTGTATGCACAGAGGGCTGATCTCCAGGACTCCAATCCGGCCCTACTGGAGCTAGCTGCCTTAATATATCCATCAGGTACTTCCAATGGTACTGAAAGCACCAATTCTGCTGCTACTACACTCGAGGTAATAAGACTCGCCGAGGAGGAGCACTTCTTTGCAGCTGAGCCCGGTATCGTGCTCCCAACAGTTATTGAAACACTCCAGGGGTCTTTTACTGACATGATGCTGGAGTCAGCAAGTACTGGTAAAGACAATGTGGCACTGGATACACGCAACACTGTGGTTTGGGTGGTGGAGACTCATTACGAAAATGCTGCAACAGAACCAAGTTTCTCCATGTCGGCCTACACCACAGTAACCTCGACAATCCTAGTAGACCATACAACTACTGTGACCTCATTCAGTAGCCCAACTATCCTCATCAGCAGAGAGCCACCACCTATCCCATCGACGTTTCAGGTCTCAATAACTGCGACTGCTGCGACACTATCTGGTGCTATTGAAGGGGTTGATGACAATGTGGCAGTGGAAACACCAACAATCGAAGAATTGTCTCTACAAATTGTAGAGAAAAATGATCGACAGGAATTTGTAGTTCCGTATGCGTGGCCTGGGATTTCGGTCAACACATCTTGGATCAGAACATTTGGAGAACCTAGCAAAACATGGAATTGGGATCCGCGCGTTGGTTCAAATATTGACACAAAGACTCTATCAAACACATCAAGTACATATCATGAGCCTTTTTCCGTATTTTTCACCATCGAAACTGTGCCCAATGGTCCTTTTGACGATACAGGTACGTACATATTCGAGTCAACCACTGAAACAGCACGACTAACCCGTCCGCATGTGGACTTTGCAGTAAGTGCTCCGACAATAGATGCCACAGCTTTTGGAAAGACGCTGTATGGCTACTCTACCACATTCGAGGGTGATGATGTTAATACCGAAGTCACTATCCGACCGACGAAGCTGACAGAGTTTTAGACGCGCCACTGTATTAACACCCGATTATTTCTTCTGATTTTTTTTAAAAAAAACTTTAGCGTCACACTTGTTATCAATTATCCCGACTACTTTCGTATACGCCCGCCCGCCACCTAATATTCAGGGATGGGGTTTGAGATTACTACTATATAGTCAGTGATATCCTAGTGCACGTGACTGATGACAGTCTTGCGCTTCGCTCGCCGATTCGCTACTGCTGTTCCTCGTTTTAACTATATGGAGTTTGTGTCGACTAAAAACGCACCGCCTCCTGCGGCCCCTTACTCTCAGGCTACAAAGGCTGCCGGATTCTTGTATGTGAGTGGTCAAGTGCCCCTCACCCCCGAGAACAAGATGGTTGAGGGTGACATCAAGGCTAAGGCTACGCAGTGCTTCAAGAACATTGCAGCTGTGCTTGAGGCAGGTGGCTCCGCTCCTGATAAAGTCGTGAAGGTGGGCATTTTCACCACAGATATTGCTGACTTTGGTGCTGTCAATGAGGTCTATGTGGACTTCTTCAAAGGCCACCGCCCTGCTCGGACATTTGTGGCTGTGAAACAGCTGCCCCTGAATGCTTCGGTTGAGGTTGAAGCGATTGCGTTGGCTGCCGAATCCAAACTTTAGATTCAATGCTAGAGCTACTAGAATTAAATACTTCACTGTACAAGCCCAAGCTTTACTTTTGATAGACCCCTAAAGTATGGACAATATAACCGCACCTGGGTGCGAAAACTATACAGCCATTACTTTACAATACTCCAAGGAGCCAATTTTTCACAGGAACCAGGTCGGTTATTCCCATCATCAACATAATTCACATTTTCTCATGTCCACTTCGAGGTGTTTTCATGGTCGGATAGAGTAATTCTGAGAAAGCTGCACAAGTTGGCTTAAAGATCAGCACCTCGAACCCCAAGTTGTCGAAGTCTTTCAATCTGAACACGCATCACCTTCATAACGCCCTGTTTTCCAAATTCAGCCTCAAGTTCATTGGTGACCATTGTCAACCCCTCTTGCGCAACAATCTGACGCAGGATCCGGGTCAGGCGTGGTGAAAACTCAGTATACCATCGGTGATCCCATGCCATGAGCTTGACAATCACAGGGAGTGTTTTAGCAGCATCGATATTTGCAGCCGAGTGTTCCGGCACCAGGTATTCTAGCTGTTTCCACAGGATCCTATGCGAAAACTTGACACTAAGGGAACGTTGATAGGCATCACGCGCCTCGTGAGCATGACCCAGACGCTGCGCCAACATGCCAAACAGTTCCCATTCCTTAGCAGATTTCGCAAAAGGAAGCTTCTGCGACTCGTAATGCAGAATCTCATTCAATATCTGGTTATATGTACGCGAGTCTTCGTACAATGCCATAAACAAATTGTCAAGTCGTCGTTCACATAACCGCTTGTTACGGAGATGGGGGGCCACAGACTGCTCTTCGCCATCCTTACCAGACTGTTCTACCTGCATCCAGAAGACATTTGCTCGCAGATCCATTAACGCTTTCCAGCCTATGCGTCGATAGATATCGGCGAGCAACCTATAAGCCCGACCAGTGGCAGTAGCTGGACCAAGTTTACCTCCCGGAAGTTGGGCCAGAAGAGGTCCGGGTCCATCTTCAGGGTCCTGGGCAGCAGGATCGATAGACCATACCTCATCAATCGCACCATCTAGTGGCACAGGAACATGTACACGCTTAGGTGTAGGTAAAGTGTAACGGTCGATTCCCCTGCTGGCGATCAGAGGAGCTGAATTTAGCGCTAATAACGCAGGTCCATATTCGCCCCTGTTAACATAAACTTTAGCAAGGGTTTCCCAACCGAAGAAGTCTGTAGGCGAGGCCCAACTTGCTCGTTCGGCACAGTCTAGAGCAAGGTCATTGTACTCTTCACCTTTCCCTTGTAAAAATTGCGCTTCAAGCGCAAGCATACCGGAGTTGGATGCATCTGACCGGACTGCCTCAACCATGAGTGGAATTGCTTCTACTTCGCGGTCGCTCATAAGATATATACGGGCTAGAACCTGGCGAGCAGCTGGATCTTCATCACCCAGTCTCTGAAGTGCTTGGACAGCAGGCTCAAAGTAGCCAGTTGACTCCATAACCCGATACAGAGCATCAACCATTAGGTTGCACTCAGGTGTCGCATACTGAACATCAGAGCCAGCGCCCAGAAGCATGCCTCGGAACCAGAGAGCTTCGAATAGTGACACAAACCGTTCAACATCATATTTAGTTGGGACAGGATCTTCACGTCGGCATAACTCAATCAGGTGAGCATCGTCGTCAGTGTACATGAGCGAACGCACGAATGCGGACATACCTACCTCGAGCCAGAGTCGGTCTTGATCTTCGCTTGAGAGCTCTGTAACATCCTTGGACAGGCCATTTGGCATGATCAGGTATACATGTGTGGATCCGGGAATGTCGACGTGGACCCGAACGTCTACACCAGCAAACGCGTTCCACACGCAGTATGTGCCACTACTAACCTTCCATTGTGGTGCCCGACCAAACCACACCTGTGTTTCACCGAGAACAGTTGCAAGAACGTTCATACGTGCTGCAACTGCGGCAGGGCTCGATACATCTACACCAGTAGTCGCATGGTACGCACTATAGTGGCGCGATTTATTAGTTTTCTCGAGTAATACAAGGTCTGCAGGACCCAGCCTTACAAATTTGGACAGGCTTTCTGTCCTTGCATCGAGACACTGACCCGCGTGCTCCTCGAGTGCCTCGGGAATTAAGCCCAGCATCGCGTCGGATCGTCTGGTCTGGTGTGTATTACGTGGTCACCGAGTTGTATATATGGGAAGTAGGGGGAGAAATTTGTGCATAGTAAACTTTGAGCCTAAT
This sequence comes from Wickerhamiella bombiphila, assembly GCA_030561035.1. Taxonomy (NCBI): domain Eukaryota; kingdom Fungi; phylum Ascomycota; class Dipodascomycetes; order Dipodascales; family Trichomonascaceae; genus Wickerhamiella; species Wickerhamiella bombiphila. The sequence goes on from JAKTWK010000001.1 coordinate 814,563, forward strand.
TCACTACACGTGATATGCGTAGAGCGGGCGGGCTCGAAAGAGTTATGCTTCGACCCGCTTGTAAATATAGATTGTGGGCTTCTGCCGTACTGTGTCATGTAAAAGTTGATGCAGATTTAAAGATGACGGCGTTGTCAGTGTTTTTTTCAGTGCACCAAGAAATATACCATCTAGTGCATTCACAGTTCCTATTAGTTGCCATGGACCACCACCCAACTCTTCAGCAGCCATCTCACCAATATAATAATCAAAAGTATCCCAAATATCTTGTATCGACACGTTCTCATCCTCTGTGCGGTGGTATGTGACACCAGATGCACGCCATTCCTCGCCAAACCGCGTGTGGCCAGTGCGGAAACTAAGTACATCCACATGTACAGTTTTATTGATAGCTTCCTGGAATGGTACAATATCGTGAAAGAGTGCTACTGCATGGCCACCTGGGTAATTCAGAGCAGACACGTGTGCCTTGACCAATGAGAGCGCCACTGCGCCCGCCCCGAGGGCAAGGGTAAGCATCACGATTGACATCCTAACAGCTTTATATTTTGGACCGCTAGTACACAATTGCGCGATAATCACTGCGGCAATTGCTGTCCATACTGGCACAGCATAGATCACAAAGCGCAGCTCCTTATGAGGCTGTAGGGAGTATAAGCCTATAAACGCAACTGCTCCCAATCCTAGTGCCTGAATACGACGCGGAAGATGTCTAGAGAATAAACCAATCACTCCGAGAAGGGCTAAAATTGGGTTTGCAAGCAGGTTCGGCATATGCTTGACACTATAACTCCACCATGGCTCTACACCCCAGTCGGATGCTTTACCATGTACAACATTGAATACAAAAGATTCAAGTTCAGGAAATGACCACTTCTGTAAGAACCAGGAGTCAAGTGTAATGGTCAATATCGATCCTATTGCAACGCCGACCATACCAGTGGTGATCATCTGGTTTAAGGAGAGTTGCCCTAAGGCTACCAGCGCTAAAGCAAGTGGAACTTCAAGTACTGCAAGTTCACTGCGGAACACAATAGCAGCTACGGCTAGTACAATGAGACCGGCACGGATACGGCCACGCACTACCAATCCGAATGCCTCCACAGCCAATGGCAGTGCAAACATATTCGGCAGCATACGCCCCGCATAAAAAATGATGTGGAACTGGCCCAATACGAAGAAACTAAACCAGCGGCGGACATTATGCCCGTAAGATCTTGGAACCGCATTTACAACAGCCTCACGGAACCGCCATAATGCAACAAGATTGAGGATAGCTAATACACCTCTACTCAGCAACTGCCAGCCAAAGTGTGTCTGTGGATCAGCAATATATCCTACAAGCTTGCTGATTCCGGCGATGATAACACTACCCCAGAAAGTACGCGGCACTACGCTCGGGTATAATGTATTGTCGTAGGCAACAAAATCAGTACCGTGGAAGAGGATATCGTGAACAGCTTGGGTATTAAATGATTCCTCAATTTTGGAATAAGGAGCCAGAATCACATAATAAGCCGTCAAACCTACAACTGCTTGGTCCAACACCAATGATAGCCAGTCCATGGATGGCAGTACTGCGTAAGTTATAACCTGGGATTAGGTAGTCGAAGTACCTAAGTTATGAGTAACTTGCTAGTAGTGCACATGCGTACATATCGTTACACACCCATATTGGCGGTGTGAAGTGATGTATATGCGGTATAGGTTGGTCACGGTGTCGAATGATGGGTCGAATATTCAGGCATCAGACACTAGACATGTGGTATGATAATGTTTTAGGAGTTTACTCTAAAAACCTAAATTTCATTACCTGATTACAGCAGCGTTGCTATTCTTGTCCTGCTGCCTTGGTATAGACATATACTATCTTTATATATTATTCCTGACCAGCATGTATATAGGACATGAGCTTGTATATCTCAACACACATGGTAAAGGGCTTATGAAAGTATAATAAATAAGAAAACAAACTATTTCCGATGCTGCCCTTCTCTAATGAGGGCGCTTCACTAGCAAAAAAACTAGGCAGATGCTAGAGGGGCCAGACTTCGTTCCATTTCTACCATTCCTCCAGGAGAAGACCAATATTTCCGCACTGCACCAGTGGCATGGAAGCCACTATCAAGATACAATTGTAATGCTTCTGCATTGCTCTCCAGTACTTCTAGACGGCATACTGAGCTATTGCAGCAACAGTCAAGGAACGCATCAAGAAGATGCGTAGCTACACCATGATGGCGATAAGCCGGGTTAACAGCCACACACACCACAATTGAAACATGGTCCATATGAACTCCAAGCAGAACACCGATCAAACGGCCATCTTGTTTTGCTGCAAACGCATCACCATTAGTCGTTAAGATACAACTCGCGAACTCCGAGAACGGAACCATAGTTCCGGCAGCTTCCTCAATGAGTCTCTGTGCTTCTCCAATCTCCCTTGTAAGTAGCCGTGATATATCTACCATATCTTGTAAACAATTTGCTCAGTATGATGGATGAACGCGATCCTTTATACCCGCGGGTGGGAGCAGCAGTCCCGCCGCTACTGTGGGGACCGCGGTCTTATGTGAGCCGATGCGATCCATTCGGCCGAGTATTCATGGCGAGCACGACGGAAACGACCGGGTAATCGTCATGGGCAACAAACACCTCAATATGAATCGCAAACTTTCATAAAATACATGTATTTATGGGGCTATGGGATTCATAGATCCCCATATGTTGAAATCATCAAGGACCATCATCCGAGGCTCGGGATAATTCGGAGGTAATCGGACTGGGCCACGTTCATAACGTAACCAGGGGTCGCAAGGCAATCCTGCGCCCAATAATGGTAAACGAGAAAGTATTCTGAGCCACATAATTTCGGTTAGAAGCGAGTAGAATTACGAGGAATATAAACACAATTTATTGAACATTTCTATCTATATTCGGTCGTAATTGTGATTGCTATTTTCAACCCCCGGCACTCGGGCCTGGTTTCGCCGAGTCTATTTCTAGCGATATTTAGGGTACGTTCCGGTGTTGAGCCAATATTTACTGTAATTAATTACAAAGTTCATTGCTATCAGTTTCTACTATAACCATAGGGTAAGATGAACCCCAGTGAATCCTCATTCTCTCTTCGCCTATCGTTACATATATAGTCCGCAACGTGCGCCTCAATGCTAGATAGATGCACATCCTAACTTCGGTAGCCCCTGTTGGATCCAATTGCAGTCATGCATAGGATAATATCAATATACAACGTTACCATCCTCGTCAATCTAACGTGATGTCGAGTGATCCGAGCCAGCTCAAAGTGTACGAAGAGCTCGGCTCGGGCTCCTTTGGTCGCGTGTACCGAGCCTTAGATATGTCAATGGGTCGAGTGGTAGCAGCAAAGGTCATTGAACTGGATACTTCTGGTAATTTAGAAGAGGTATTAATGGAATTGCGGATGCTAAGCGAGCTACGTTGCCCTCAAATCACTGAGTACTATAAGGCCAACCTTTACGGTACAACACTTTGGTTAACAATGGAGCTATGCGCTGCAGGCTCATGTATGAGTCTGATCCGCCGTTATGGTGTATTTCGTGAGGATGCGGCATGCTATATTGTGGCAGAGACGTGTAGAGGACTTGCGTACATGCACAGTCAACACAAGATTCACAGAGACTTGAAGAGTGCCAATATCCTTATAACAGCAGATGGTGCGGTTAAAATAGCCGACTTTGGTGTTAGTGCCCAACTAAGTGCTACTGTACCTGGGAGAGACTCTTTTATGGGCACTCCATATTGGATGGCTCCCGAAGTAATCAAACAATCGCGATATGATGCAGCAGTAGACATATGGAGTCTAGGGATTGTGGCCATTGAACTTGTAGTCGGTGAGCCCCCTCTTCGTCATATTGCACCGACCGAAGCCATGTTTATGATTGTGGACCGTGCAGCTCCTCGCCTTCCACGTAAGGTACGAGGTCGTGATATGTCCACGGCATACTGTCGGTTAGTGGCAGCATGCTTGCAGAAAATACCTGAAGATAGACCTGCAGCTGAAGATATCCTAAAACAGCGCTTGCTTCGTGGCTACTCTGCGCAGTACCCACCAGCAGCTGTGATGACGGTGGTTAGAAGTAGAGTTTCACGACCCCAATCACGGTGTGCTACACGGACTGTGGCTGATATATTAGGGGTGACATCTGGAGAAGAACATAACATGACTGGTAGTTGGACGTTTTCTACAGTCCCTCCTCCTGCTCTGCCTCCGCCTCTTGTGCCAAATAAAGAACCAGTGCAATTGTCTATTGAGAGCCCCACCAACAAGCAAAGAAGACCAACAAATACACCCCTGCCACTCAGAGAAACGACAGTGTCCCCACAAGTGAAAGTGATTGCACCTCAGGGCCTTCATAAGCTCGATCCCCCAGCTATCCCGGTAAAAGCCATCACTCCAGTTAAACCACGGTCCCTCGATGTGTACCAAATGTACCTGGGAGGTCCATTGCAGTTGTTGGAAGGTAGAGCCAAACTTCCCGAGGTGAAGGTACGCATCCGCGATCTCCGACAGCAGCTGGAGACCATGGATTATGAGCTCCCTGGATTCGCCCGAGCCTTCATTGAAGAGCTATTCAAGGCTTTTGTTGCTGCACAGTAATGACGGATAAGACTGCTTTATAAAAATATTATGTTTTAGTGTCTGCCACAATACTAAGTTAAGCTAGGTCAATAAAACGCCATGCCAACTACCATGTACTTTGGTTACTTTTCAATGCCAGAATAATTCAAGGGTCACGGTCAGAAATGTTATTCTCAGACGAGGTAAGGTCACCAGAGGCAGAAATGACCACAGGAACCTTGGGCTTATCGCCATATCCTGTGGCAGTGTTCTCGATAGCGGAGATAACATCCATACCTTCAAGCACTTCGCCAAATACAACGTGGCGCCCATCCAACCAAGGTGTAGCGACTGTTGTAATAAAGAACTGAGAGCCATTCGTGTCGCGGCCAGCGTTGGCCATCGACAACAAGCCAGGTCGCGTGTGTTTGAGAGTAAACGACTCGTCTGCGAACTTAGCTCCATAGATAGACTTACCACCAGTACCATCACCACGGGTGAAATCACCACCCTGGATCATGAACTGTTTGATGACGCGGTGGAAGGTGGATCCCTTGTAACCAAAACCCTTTTCACCAGTGGCCAACGCTCGGAAGTTCTCGGCGGTCTTGGGCACATCATCACCATAGAGGCCAAACACAACACGACCAAGTGACTTGCCACCCTGCTCGATGTCAAAATAAACCTTATCAGTGACTGTGGCCGCAAATGCGACCCACAGCATCGCCAAAACTGCCAACACGTTCATATTGTATCAAGTGGATCTGCGTTGAAGAGGCTAGCTGACCTCAGCGGGTCATCCCCCATGTTGGATTGTCACGATGTACGAATGTGCATAACCCTGTACGAAGGCCTCCATTACGTCAGCCATGAGCGACTCGCCCACACCGCGCGATGTCAAGATCTTGCACCTGATCTTGGCATCTATGGGCGTGTCTGCGTTCCAGGATCATGTTCCTTTGATGCTCATGGACTTTGCGTTTCGATACACACAAGGCGCACTCCGTGATGCCCTTGCATATAGTGACTACGCCGGAAGCAATGCTCCTTCATCAGTAGCGGGTTCTAGTGGAGCTGGGGGACCCGCTGCCGGGTCGCAACCAGCTGGAATGACGCCTATGGCGACTCCATTAACTGTTGATGATATTAGACTCGCAGTCTCGGCTAGGGTGCAGTACCAGTTCAAGCCTACAGCTCCCAAAGAACTGCTGCTTGAGCTGGCCCAAGAGCGCAATAAACGCCCCTTGCCGCCTGTCCCTCAGGCATATGGTCTTCGGTTACCCCCTGAGAAGTATTGTCTTACTGGACGGGAGCGTGAGATTGATGAGGATGACGATATCGTGATTCCCGGCTACGAGCCCGTGAGCTTGGGTGATGTCGATGATACATATCCAGACTTAGCCATTGACCCATTGCCGTCTGAAGCGGGTGAAGCTGATGAAGATGGTTCTGAATCTAAAGAGTCTAAGCCAGAGTCTGAGGTTATGATACCAGACCAGGAGTCTAAACATGAGTCTAAAGAGGGGTCCCGAGAGTCTTCACAGGGACCTGGTGTAGGAGCTAATGGGCCACAAGAAGCCATCGAGTCCCAACAAGGGGCTGACGACCAGATGGATACTTCATGAATTCAAGAAAACAAAGAGAGATATAACTTATAGCATTTGTTGTTGCCAATCCCAGATATCACTGGAAATATTCCGGGAGTTGAGTGAGTACAGCATCAAGGCCACGTCCGATTAGTACAAGCTTGCTTGACCTCCCCGGTTCCGGGTCCATAGTACTGAATTCATATATTTCTCGCACGCTCTGCACGACCAGCGTGCGATCTCGGGTCACCAACCGACCCTTTGCACGGTACACGTCAACACGGTTCCCGTCAACATCCTTTTCCCACAGCAGGTGCTGTAATCTACTCTCTATTCTGGCCAAATCCGCATCCGATAGCACATTTCCAGCCGGACTGAGCGGTACCACCATTGTCGAGATATCATCATGACTATGATGTGGCGGCGATGCTTCGGGTAGGGTCGAAACGTTACGATACGCGTCCAAATCAAGAATATTCAATGGGTCCACATGGCCGAAAGAGCTCTCAATAACTTTACAGGCACCATTTATCATGGCAATCCGGGATTTAACATTGACAAGTTGATCCGCGGACACAGTATCGCATTTATTAACAATAACTGTATCGGCCCCAGCAAGTTGTAAAGCAGCTGTGGTACCTTCATCAAGAGACCGTAAAATATTCCCAGCATCTACTACTGTTACCACACCATCAAGTCGTAAAGATGCCATTAACGGTTCATCCAACCAAAACATGTTAGCAATGGGTGCTGGATCAGCCAGTCCACTAGTTTCGAGCAGCACATAATCAAATCGACCACGGCGTTGCATCAACTTTTCTATGGCGGCAACCCCAGCATCCTTGGCAGTACAACACATACAGCCATTATCAAGTTCGAGCCATTCTTCCACTTCACTGCTATCTTCGGCGACTTGAAGACTACGTTCCACATCAGCAGTTGCCCCGAATTCGTTGAGGATAATCGCAATTCGTTTGTTGGTATTGGCAGCTGTGATATGCCTCAATAGCGTGGATTTACCACTCCCCAAATATCCCGTGATAACCGTTACTGGTACACTAGGAAATGTTTCCTCGGCATCCCCATCCACCGAGGTCGCAGGCTTATGTGTGGACGTTGTATCCACCAAAAGCGGGGCTTCGTCCATCCGCGATCGTGTGCGCCGGGGATCCAGCGCTGAATCCGGGATCAATGGTGGGGGGAAGAGAGATACAGCGACTTCAAAAAAAAAAAAAAAAACCGTTGAGCGGTAGTCAGCAAGGGTACGGGTCACATTATCACGTGCCTCCCCACACTTTGGTTCCCCTTGTAAGATTAGCAGTTCAAAAAAGCTTAATAGTATATTAAAAAGGATTCTCAATCATCTCAGGCGTTAATGGCGCGCCAGATGGCGGCTCTGCATTTGCTTGTACCATGGGAGCGTCCTTCGCTCTGTGCAGACGCTCCAACTCGCTTTTGGCTGCTTGGTCGGCCTCTGTTCGGGGGCTAGTCGGGGTTGTATACGTCAATCTGTGCTTTGAGGATGCTTGTCGTGTTCGGTCATGAATTCTCCGGTGGCGAGTGAGTGAGCTAGAATCGCTGAAAGACCGCCCACATACTGCACACTGGTATGGGCGTTCACCGGTGTGCGTGCGCATATGGATCTTCAAAGCACTACGTTGGACGAACCGTTTGCCACACACCTCGCAAACATTAGGCCTGATACCAAGGTGAATACGTACGTGGCGAATTAGATCGCTCTTACGACTGAATCGGCGGTCACATCTTTGACAAGCAAACTGGTTGGTGCATGAATCTACCACTACCTTTAGTGATTCTGTGAATCCTTGCACTGGTATCTTTTCCTGTGATAGTAGTTGTGGTGGTGATTTACTGGGATAAGAGCGGCTTGCAGTCGATGTTAAGGGCGGTGGTGCCGGTGTGGGCCAGACAGGGAACATGTATACTGGCACATCCTGCCCCTGAGGTGTTCCAATCTGTGGAAGTGGTCGATGTATTATTACTGCGGGACCTGATTGGGTTTGAACTGGATTATTTAGCACCGGACAAGATCGATCTGTGTGGTATCTTCCGGGAAGTTCTCGAGCTGGTCCACGCGATACACCAGTGCCAGTCAAAGGTGGTGATGACGGCGTCCCTAGCCCGTCTACGATAAGGCGCAGGTCCATGGGAGTTCAAGCACGTAATTAGCCTATATGGGCTGGATTGTAATATTGGATCAGATGGCAACCGGTTGAAGTATCAGAGAGCAACGATGATGATAGTCGCGTCACGACAATCAGGTACCGTAGCTGCGAGGCCTCGAATACTCAACGGATCGGAGCTAAAGGGTTGAACACCAAAATCTCTATTTGCAGTCAAATTCGACTATATACGTATATATATGTAGCTGCGGACTTTGATCCAGCCCACCTATGGTCGTTGCGATGGGATCTGCACGACGTAAATAATATCTGCAGCATATGCATACCGAATAAAATCAACTGTGGAGGACGGAAAAGCCGATAATCCCACATGCTCCATGTCAATTACTGAAATGAACCTTTTCGCAAACCATGTATCTTCTTATTTTACGAGAACAATATATCGCAGCGGATCGTCAACTATGGTAAACACAGCACAACAATACATACCTCAGACCTGAGTGTCTATCATTTTAAATCAGCATTAAAAATACCTTTCCAAAGGATCGACGCGTGTCTATGCATTAGAGAAGACATGACTTGCCATTAAGGCAATGCTGTTAAACATTCCTCAAAGTGGTGATATTGAAGAAAAAACCCTGGGGATGTCGAGAATTGGACTACTGTGAAATAGCTAGGATTTCTCGAATAGTCCGATAAGTGGCGCGGTTACATTCGTGGACGTACCCACATAAATTACACGACAGTCGCCAGGGGAATTTTGCTAAGGAGTGTTAAGTGTGGGGAACCACTGCAGCCTGCTCACACAGACTAATCATGAATACGCGGTTTCTGCGGAACTAATTAACCTGCGCATATCAATGAGCAATATAAGGCTGCGCAAGACATGATGGTGGCAGTGGGGAGTTTCGGATGTAGTACGAAGGGATAAGCCTGTAGATTGAACATTCGGAAGTAGGAGTAATGCTTCGGGTTGAAGACACGTGAGATCACATACGATCGTATCTGAAAGCAGAGAGAAACTCATGTATGCTGTATGTTGCTTCGATGCGTATTTTCCGCACGCGCTCTACCAAAGCGAGACTCCACTGCGCGTGCATATTGGTCCTGCATTACGAAACAGAGGTAGTCTCTGTCAATGGGTGCTCGCGTCGGTGCACCCAGGAGATGGGCTAGGGACATTGATGCGCAACATTGTCTTGATGCCTCTTAGCCTCTCGAAGTCTGTAGGTCACACAGTTGGGTTTTGGGGGGTCTACCTTTTTACTTTATCGGGATCTAATTCATATTGCACTGAAGCGCTGAGAACGGAAAATCCAAAATCTAAATATGAGATGATGATAATGCCAATCTGAGCACAGCAACCAAATGCTAGACAACGTCTGTCCAGTCCAGACTGAGACAACTCGAGATTTTTTAAAGAGTATGGACAGTAAAAGGTAAGACATGACACAGAGGATATAATTGCCATATTAGAGGTAAACCATAATGTACTTAGAAGGCCTCCTCTGTCAATGTAGGTGGTTAGAAGAATACACTATCTACAGCGGCAGAATTACTACTACCCCTGCGTCAAAGGAACCCTACTCCACATATCATTAACCATACGTGCAGAGGGGCACATGACAGACCCACGTGGACACCTGTCACAATAAGAATATTCTCAGGGTACACCAATTATTTTTATTTTATTTGACGACCTCTCGTCATTCCTGCTTTCCATTTTTATGAACTTTCCATACCTTATGCAGATGTCGAAGCGCACGTGCCTCGCGTGTCCACGTCAGCAAAGGTATAACGGTAAGCATAACCGCAACTCCTACTTCTCCAAGTTGTACGAACAGTAAGAAATGGCGGTAACAGACACGAAAGCAGTGATTCTGGTGGGTGGTGACACGCGTGGTACTCGGTTCCGCCCTATCAGTTTGAGTGTGCCGAAGGTGTTGTTCCCTGCTGGCGGAAAACCTCTGCTTGAGCACGCTGTGGAGGCTGCTATCAAGAACCATATCTCCGAGATATTGTTGATTGGCTACTATGAGAACTCTGTATTCGACAACTTTATTGCTGAGGTTAATCGTGTGCATCCCGATGTTACAATCCGCTACTTGCGGGAATATAAGGCCATGGGTACTGCCGGTGGCTTATATCACTTCCGCGACCAAATTCTTCGGGGCAAACCTGAGTGGCTCTTCCTAATTCATGCGGATGTATGCTCTTCCTATCCTCTCGGTGATATTGCCAAGTTGCAGCAGGAGACTGGTGCAGGAGCGGTGATCCTGGGTACTCGGGTGCCTAAGGGCATTGCGTCGAACTTCGGTGCCATTATTACCGGCCAGACGCCCAACAAGGATGAAAACAGGGTGTTGCACTACGTTGAAAAGCCGGAAGAATCTGTTTCAACCCTTGTCAATGGTGGTGTTTACTTGTTGAACAAGCGTGTGTTTGACCTGATTGCTGATGCCAAGGCTCAACACGAGCAGAACGAGGCACTGCTGGATGAGTATGATGATGATCTGCTGCAGTTGGAACAGGATGTTCTCCCAGTTCTTGCTGATTCTGGCCAACTTTATGTCTACACCACAAAGTCGTACTGGCGCCAGGTGAAGGAGGCCAGTTCGGCTCTAGTGGCAAACCGACTTTACTTGGATGATGAACAGAGCCGCACAACAGAGCTTGCGAGTGGTGCTAATATTAGAAGCCCCGTATTCATTCACCCAACTGCTAAGGTCGATCCTACGGCAGTGATCGGTCCTAACGTGACATTAGGCCCTGGCGTGCGGATCGGCGCTGGAGCTCGTGTGCGTGATGCCGTTCTTTTGGATCGGGCTGACGTGCGTGCCCATGGCGTCGTTCTGAATGCTGTGCTTTGCCCTGGTGCTCGCGTGGGCCGGTGGGCCCGTGTGGAGGGTTCTCCCATCAGTGCTAATGAATACGCACCAACTGTCGTCAAGGATGGTGTTCGCGTTCCTCGGGTAGCAATTCTGGCCCAGGATGTTACTGTTAGTGACGAAGTTTACTTACAGAACTCCGTGGTGCTTCCACACAAAGACATTAAGATGGACATCAAGAATGAGATTGTCATGTAGATGGCCACTTGTATAAGTAAACTATATAATTATGCCAACTAATTTTGGCTCTTTAGGACCGTATTGGCTCGCATGTCCCTCTCATATTACGACTGTCCTAATCAGGGACTGTGTATAATCTACCAATCAATAACCGATCCACTCACGTGGACTTAGTGAATATAAACAGCAGTCAAAATAGCTGTCTAGTCATTCACATTAAATTAAATATCACATGAACAACTTTTGTACCCCCTAGGTGGGAAATGGTGTAGCTATAGATGTCTAAATTTTGGGACCCACTAACATCACAACTAAGCCTTAGATAGCGCATGGAGACGGCCTTCCGCAGCCAGAGCATCCACAAGAAACTCTAGCTCGGCTCTCTTGCGACCTTCAGCAAGCCAGTCGGCGGCAATCTTCTTGGACCATCCTTGCAAGGTATTGACTTCGGCCACAGCATCAACCACACGGCCCTGGGCCAAAAGAGTCTGTGTGCGAGCCAACAAGCTCTCAACATCATCCCCGGAGGGCATACCAGTCTTCTTTACTAGCAACTGGGATGCCACAAGCGAGCCCAGGTGGCCAGCGACACCAGCATCAGCAGGAGCCAGGCTTGCGCGACGAATCTCAGGTTCAAGAAGCTGGAACCGTGCAGCAAGCTGTGCAGGGCTCAGAACGCCGTAACTCCGAACGTCAGCGGGAACGGCAGCAATCGCAGCCTTGACTAGTGGATCAGAGGGCAGGGCCTTCGCAAGGGCATCCAAAAGGGGTTGGACGGGAACAGCATCAGCACCACTGGTGAGTATGTGTTCTAGATTCGCCAAAGCAGTGAAGTAATTAACCACACCGTCCTGATCCGCAAGCACTGAACCTGTAGTGGCCAACGCACGCTGCACATCGGTCACATCGCGGGTGAGCTCATCAATACGCCCGAGCCGTCCTTCCCGTTCAGCTTCAACACGGTTCTGGATCTCACGCGTAAACTCCTCGTACTGCTCCACAAACTGGCTCTGTAGCAAATTGTTTGCCTCGGCAATCACAGCTTGCTTGGTAGCAGCCACTGCCCGATCCAGCCGCTCATTGCAGGCCTCTAAAAGACGTCTACGGTCCACATCGAAAGCATCCTTGGCTGCGGCAATAGATGCAGCAGCAGCACGGTCCACTTCGGTCTTGTGCTTGTCAAGATCCTGCAACGCCGATTCCGTGTGTGCATCACGAGATTGAGACAAAGCAACAGACGCACGCTCAAGCACTGCAGACAAATCAGACACATTCTTTTCAGTAGGACGCTGAGAGCGGTTCAAAGCTGTGATCCACTTGTTCAAACCTTCCACAGCTTCCTCTAGAGCAGGATCAAGACCTTGCAGAGCCAACACTGGCAACGATCCAGGAGCGGTGTCAGACTCTGGCGATGCCTTAGCAGCATTCGAAGTGCTGTGGGCCGATGGTTTTACTGGGGAAGCTGGTTCGATGTCCGGCTGCTTAGACTTGAGCTGGGGCTCAGCACGTCGAGGCTCTGTGGGCGTGGTGTATTCACGAACCTTGACCTTCGAATCATGAGTATCAACAGGAACAACCTTGTTTCGCACTGTCAAAGGATCAACTGGTGCGTTATGATCGTAGACAGTGGTGCGGAACCGCCAGTCGTCCACAACGGCTACTGCACCATGTCCAAACGGAGCATAATGCGTGAACACGTCGAACACATCATCATTATCCAGTGATAGGTACACTCCTCCGGCATATGCACTACCTAGCAGAAGGGTGGAACCAATAACGAACCGGCGGAACCGGTGCTTCTTCGGCTTCGGAGTTGCTGTAGGCGGAACAGTCGGACCTGCAGACGGTGTCTGCCCCGGGGAACGCACTGTACGACTGGTTCCAAACCGTCTGGTCACCCCGTTGCATCGAGCAAATGGGTTTCGTACCCACAACTTGAGCATGGTGTCGCAGGGCTTCGGATAGTTGATCAGCTTACGCAGCTGATTGGCCAAGGGTGGGCGGACTGACGATATGGCAGTCGGGGAATTCAGGCCAGCAGACGCGTTATCGAGAATTAAAGCACAGATATCGATATATATGGATATAATGGGCCTCTCAATAGGAAGCATATGATCGTCAAGCCGGAATAGGGCTGATAAATTCTACTACATTCCCTTGAACACTTTGCTCTAGAACCACCAGTTAAACAAAGGTATTTGACAACGTCGCGTTAACTTATCATTCGTTGAACTCATTCATGAGCCGATGATAAATATATATCGCAGTAATGTTCCTTTTCATGATTTTTTTAATAGTCTGTTAACTAGACTAGGCGGGTATCACGCGACCTGGGAGTTGCGCATAAGTTGATATATAGCAATACTTGTCACCAACATGAGTTGCGCACAAAGTGAAATAAGTCATTACGCTCAAAAGACCTGAAGGCTTCCCACCCTCTTTACTTGCCTCATGGCTCAGGTCTATGGTGGTGACGAGGTTAACGCCATCGTACTAGATCCTGGATCATCTTGGACTCGAGTAGGCTGGGCTGGGGATGATGGGCCCAAGCAAACGATCATGTCTGCGTTTGCTGATGTCCACGATGGTCCTCGACCTGGTCGACGATACGGCGACGAACAGATCCATCTTGTACGCCCTAACACCGATATTGGATCTCCTCTGCACAACTCTGTTGTTGCTAACTGGAGCGAGGCCGCTGATTTGTGGAAATATGCGCTTGAGGCAGTGGCACCTACCCCCGAACCTTCGACGGACTATCTCGCCGACAAGCCCCTACTAGTGACGGAAGCCCTGTGGAATTCCGATGAAAATCGCCGAAAAACATTGTCCTGGGCTCTTGAAGATGTTGGAGCGCGTGCCATGTACATCATGAAGTCGCCGGTGTGTGCCCTGTTTGGTGCTGGACGTGGGTCGGGACTTGTCGTCGACATAGGCCATGATATTGTTAGTGTGACACCGGTAATTGATGGTTTGGTGCTCAAAAAACCGGCTCGGCGCTCTCGCAAGGCCGGGGCATATCTCAGTTCTCGCGTTGCAGAGCTATTGGCTTCCAAGATCGCCAACGGTTCTGCAGACGCTTCACAAGGTTCGGAATCTCACACATCAAAGTCCCCAATGGTAGCATGGTACCAAATTAAATCTAAAGAGGCAGTGGCAGTCGGGGAACCCCCTAAATGGCAGGCTAGGTCGTTGCCTGATGGTATTACCCAGTCATGGCACGACACACAGGTCGCACGGGTCTACGATCAGTTCAAGGAGAGTATGGTTGAAGTTGGCGAGGTGCCACCTTCTGATCAATCTAATAGTGCTCCTCGACAATTCAGCTTGCCCAATGGTCAAACATTAGAGTTCGCCGCAGACCGGTTCAAGCTAGGTGAAACGTTGTTTGAGTCACCTGAAAACACTAGTAATTCAGATGATGCTATGGAAGGTGTTCATGAAGAGTGGAGCTCTAAGGGTGTGGCTGATTTAGTAGAAGAGACCGTCAAGGCCTGTGATGTGGATGCTAGAGCCACCCTGGTTAACAATATTGTTGTCACTGGTGGCACATCACTCGTACAAGGCTTCACGGAGCGGCTAAATCAGGAAGTGTCTAGGGCCTTCCCGATGCTTAAAGTCCGGTTATATGCGTCAGGCAACATCATTGAACGTCGTAATGGGGCATGGATCGGTGGATCGATAACTGCATCGCTGGGCACTTTCCATCAATTATGGGTCTCTCGGGAAGAATACGATGAAATAGGTGCGGACCAACTCGTCCAAAAACGCTTTCGGTAGTTAGGGGAGTGTCTAGTGGCGGGCGCATTTACCGGTGATTACGCACAAGCGACATTACAATTTGGACTAAATGCGTAGGACAACAATCCCTTATCCCTATGACGCATATAGTACCCTCACCCACTACCCACCACCCAGACTCTCAAGTAGTCCAAGCAGCTAAGCATGTCCGTATACTACCTATACTTCCTATGTGGTCTAGTCCCTAGTGGTATATATTAAACCTTGTAAGACTTCGGTTTATACTGTAGTCAGTTCAGGTCTAAAAATAATAGTAGGTAGCTTGTGACCTCCAGATAATTTCACAGCACACCGTTCAAGCGACAGCAATACTTTGAACCAAGAAAACCCTTCTTAATTTCGGAATGACCACACACCTGATTAAAACTTAGTTATCGTGATATATTGAAAATCCTTAAAAATAACCATTGTGGTTCATTTGACCCCCCTCTAATCACCCACTGCGTGACAAATAAATTCACTACCCCCCCTGAGGCAGCTGATACTGGGGCTGAGCGGGATTAGATGGACGACGGGCACGGGCATGTGAGCAATGAAACGGCCCAGATCCTGGCTCAAGCTGCTTCACAGTGCTCCTTGAATGGATCGCTGGGTATGGCGGGATCTGGTGCCAATGGTTCTCGTCGCGTGGGGTACGGGACTAGAGCCCGTAATGGGTATGGTGGTAACCTATCTGATTATGGGTTGCTGAATGGTTCAGGGCATCAAAAATCATGGAAATTTCAGAGTGGACGACGACACACATCTGGAGAAGTGTCAGAGGAAACTCTGGAGCCTCCCCCCAAACGGGCACGGCATTCCGTGCCCGCTCTGCCTCGATCTATCAATGGGATGATATCACACCCTAAAAGTGGGAATGGATCAGGAATATTCCACGATCAATTAGAAGATTACAGACATCCTTCATTACATTTAGATGGTTCAAGGGACCATGAAAATTCGAGACAGTCGGCCAGTCGAGAAGACCCATTTGGGCGCAACAACCCAACACCCTCACAGCCACAGCTCGCGATCGAACAAGAGAAACTGTTGCGCAGTTTGAGTAAAGCTCATGAAACGTTGCGAGATGGTCGCGAGATATCTCTTTTAGGATCACCTGGTGAGCCTTCTGGGCGACGAAGTCGCCAGGTATCCCAAGAGGTTAGAGGGGACTACGAGTTGAGTCCAGAACCGTTACCCAATGTTACATCGTCGGCCTATCGGTCAACAGAATCTCTAGAGCTTGAAAATGTACGCTTACGCCGTGTGGTTCAGGACAATGAGACTGAACTGCGAAACCTTCGTTCGAGGCTTGAAGCAGCGGAATCCGAACGTGAACGGTGGAAGGCAGAGCTGCTGCAAGCTAATGAACACTTACGAATGCAATATACAGCCAAGGCAATGCGCAAAGTATCCAAGATAGTAGATCAGGCTCGGGCTGAAGAACGCAAAGCGTACGAGGCTCAACTCACAGCTCTCCAGAAATTAGTCGCTCAAGAACGAGCAGAAAAGGCTGAGCTTGTAGAGGCCTGTGATACTTACTTCGAGCTCAAGGGGCTGTAGACCTTGATAATCTCAACCCATTGATCCAGGATTGTATTGTTCCGATCTTAATCCGCTTCCGCTATGCTTACAACTATAATGCTATTTTATTGATGCCATTTTGGTGAAATGATCCTAAAAATCCGGACAAACCTGTGGCACCTCTCGTCAACAATAAAGTCTATTCCAATAACAAAATTCAATGACTGCACCAGAAATATTTGGGATTAATACCGAGGACTGTAGGCACAAGTCCCTCGTATGGTGTGCGGTCTGTGAAGACGTAATTTAATTCTAAATTTCTTGCGCATTTAAAACCCTACCTGGACAAGGCGAGTGTTGTACATGTCGTCATCGATTGCTTCCTATGATATGAGAGATGTCAAGGATATATATGGTCTAGGCTTTTTTTCTCCTCTGATGAGAACATCAATCTCTTTCTACAGCAATAAATAATGGGTAGCAGTGATATGCGGATAACCTCCCTTAGGCGAGTACCCAGGGCTAGGGTGATGCGTAGATAGGCAGTCCCGCAAATTAAGCTCATCTTAAGGGGGGGACGTGCCCTAGCTTCAGATTAAGGGATTTCTCACACTCTGTTCCAGTGTAAACTGTCCCTTAGGCTTTCATTCTGCCTCCACACTTGCAATGCCCTTGCGTATGTATCCCCCCCCGGCAATCAGCACTCAGATCATTCCTGTAGATGACTCGGGACGACGGTTCAGCCAAGATAGCAGACTCGATGTGATTCGATCTGTGAGTGGTTTTGAGGCCAACATGGCCGAGCTTGAGGTGCTGAGGGCCCAGAATAGTCGCCTGGTAGACCTCGTGGTGCGATTACAGACAGAACTAGAGCGATACGGCCATGTGCTCTCTCCAGTTACAGCTTCTGCCATACCAATTTCACGCTCTGCATCACCAGTTGATGTGCATCCAGAATCAAACCGTGAGAGGGTAACTACTACTTCACTGACACCCGGAGCGTACAGTCAATACATCGGTGGGCCAAATAAACCCACGTCCACCTCGCAAAACAAGTCTAGTGCGGGGTCAAGCTCATCTACTGTTAATATAGAACCTTCAAGAGACCCATCAAGTCAAGGGCGTGGTCTTATCCCTTCGATATCTCCCATATTGCTGGCACCGTCTGCGTCGCCAAATGCATCATTATTCACGTCCGCATTGAGCGATGTAGTGACTCTTTACGAGGACGATGGGGATGGATTAACGACAATATACCGAACTGGTACCACCGACCAACGCATTAGGGTTGACTTAGGCCTGTTGGGTCGATTACCAGCTGGTCTTCGCATAACCGCCCATGAGGATCCTTGTGCAGTTTTTGCTATTGATGATGGCGCTGACCGTGTCGAATGGAGGTTTGCAAAGGAGTATAGCCAATTAAGACGGTTTGATCATAGTTTACGTGCTCTTCTCAATCGCTGGAGTAAGGAAAAACATGCGGTTCTTCCTGTGACCTTGGCGAACTTTCCTGATAAGAGCCTTTTCAGCACCTCAAATCTGATGCCGTCGAAAGTAGATCAGCGTATTGATATGCTCAATGCGTACTTTGCTACTGTTGTGGCAACCCTGGCAATGTCTCGTCCCGACCCAGAGCTCCGACGTAGTCTCCAACATTGTCTAGCAGCTCTCACGCAGCACAACATTGTTCACGTTCCACCTCATGATTCACCTCCTCACGGCTTCTTGATGCAGCGTATGCGGTATGGGGCGTGGCGTGTAAGATGGTGTATACTCAATGCCGGAGATCTTGATATCTATGACCAGCCCAATGGCACCCTCGTCGAGTCCCTGGATATCCGCGGGGCTAGGGTGTACGTAGATACAAACGTACGATTTGATGCTTCAGAGGACGATGAGCGCTATGCATTTGTGATTGTGACACGCAAAACCAGAGTCGAGCATCGACTATCTGCGGAAACGCCAGAAAAACGGGGGAAGTGGTTGGAAGTGTTACATGCCGCGGTAATCGTGACACAGTTCTCGCAGAGCAGGCCGTTTGTATTGCCATTCACTCTAGTTAAGTCCCAAAAATCCGCAAAACCGTCGCCTTACCTGGGCTTCCATAGTGGCTCGGTGACCCATCTCTCACCAAGCCCTCCTCGTCATCTGGATCCCCATCGATCTTACGACCATGGAACGACTACCCATACTGCAGCACTACAAGTATCTTCTGAACTTTCATTAACTCCTCGGCTCAGTCCACGGAGCTACAGAAGTGCACAACTATTGAAGGGCAGACCGACCCATATGTTCGGCCCTGGGCCAACTTTTGGGGTGACACTCTCACGGGTAGCCCACAATGCTGTTCGTAACGGATTGACTATTCCTAGAGTAGTGGCACGGTGTATGGATCTTCTGGTTTTGAAGAATGCAGTAGCTGAGGAAGGCCTCTTTCGAGTGCCTGGGGCTAATTCATTAGTGGACGATTTAGAGGCCGAGTTTGAAACTTGGGGTGATTTTGACTTAATTGCTGCTGATATTGATGTTCACAGTGCTGTGGCGCTACTTAAGCGGTTCCTGCGGATGATCCCCAAACCGTTAATGGGCGAGTGGAGCGAAACCCAAGCTCATCGCTGCGCAGTTCTCGATGATGCTGAACGAATACGGGTACTTGCATATGAAATATTGCAACTAAATCAGCCCGAACGCTCCTTATTGCATGTATTTATGGGATATCTTCAACAAGTCGCTCGTAACGAAAAGCGGAATCGCATGAACTCCAAAAATCTCGGAATAGTACTGTCTCCGACGGTGCGTCTTCCTGGCGCATTAATCGCAGTATGCATCGATAATTTCAACGCAGTATTCAATGTACCAGAAAAAGCATTGCCACCTCGACCACTACCTGCATACTGATCTCATGCTCCATAGTCACCGAGGTCGGGTTTTCATATGAATCTGTACACTCTAAACCCATAGGCTAAGTACTATATTTTACGAAACGACAATAAATCAATGAAAGTAAAAAGACTCCTGAGGTCTTCTCTACTGGATGAGGTGTTTATACTATATAGATTGACAATGGTACAAAATGATGCCACTGTCTATTTGTATCTGTCAATATTTAGCTAGTTTCAGCGCTATGCAACTTAGGAGAAGCAGCAGCATCAAAGGGAGCACGCCCTCGTAAAACGTTTTCGATGAAAGTCTCTCCAGCCTTGTATGACGACCTCACAAGAGGGCCCGACGCACAATAGAGGAACCCGAGTTCCATTGCACGATCATGCCAGTGCTGGAATTTCTCTGGGGTCACATACTCAGCGACTTTCATGTGGCGTTTGGTCGGACGCATGTACTGGCCGAAGGTGACGACATCGACGCCAGCATCGCGAAGTCGCCTCATGGTGCGCTCAATCTGATCATCGGTTTCACCGAAGCCTAGCATCAAGGATGTCTTTGTTACCAGTGTAGGAACAGCCTCCTTGGCGCGGCGAAGTACACTCAATGACTGTTCAAATCCTGCACGGCGGTCCCGTACAAAAGGAGATAGTTCCTCAACGCATTCAACGTTGTGAGCATACACATCGAGCCCCGAACGGGCCAGGACATCTACCATCTCTAAATTCCCGGCAAAGTCTCCGCCTAAGCATTCAACCAGAGTTTTGCCACGGCTTTTCTCCTTGATCAGGCGCACCGTTTCAGCGAAATGATGCGCACCACCATCACTGAGGTCATCTCTATCCACTGTGGTCAGCACAACATAACCAAGACCCCACTTAGCGATAGCCACAGCAGTGTTCTCAGGCTCATTGGGATCGAGAGCACCTGGATTCCGATTGGTTTTAACAGAACAGAAACGGCAACCACGAGTGCAAGTGTCACCCATCAGCATAATTGTTGCGGTGGCTCTGGACTTGTCAGACCCTCCCCAGCACTCACCAATGTTGGGACACCTCGCCTCTTCACAGACAGTGTGCAATCCAAGTCCTCGAAGATCTGACTTTAGAGCACTGAAGTTACGACCTTTGGGGATCTCTGTTTTGAGCCAACGCGGTAGCCGCTGCTGTTCTTGAGGGGTGGCAGCCGCTACTTTATCCTCGGGGGTCAAATAAGAAGCCTTACCAGCCACAAAGTCGGCAAAGGTCGGTCCAGAATTAAGCCTGTTCGTAAATCTGGTTCGTCGAGTCCCGCTAGAAGCCTTTGTGGCCGCTTCAAGCGCCTGCGCCGACCGGGATAAATGCCGGACCTGACCCATTCTTCGTGACCTGCTTAGATAACTCAGAGACTAGTGTGAAGACGTCTATGATGGAATTTGTACTAGTTTAGATTGGGGACAGTTAAAAAATACCGGCACCAATGGAGGTGTTACGATGGTTTAAGGAGAATATTTAGGCATTGGGAGTGAAAAGCCAAAAGCTGGAGTATTTTAATGCTGTTTAGATCATATTTCGACCCTAGGCTGACGTTGACGAAAATAATATATCCTCACATTGAACGATATTAAGGAATATTGTATAGAATATGATTTAGAAGCCTCCTCTATTCCTACTGGGTTTCACAAAGCCGCATGGACGATCATGTGAATACGAAAATTTAGACCTAACCCGCCTAACCTCTAACGGCAATTCGCGTTTACACGTAAGCCGTTACTACCCGCAGCATCGCTCAGACACCATTAGCCACGGTGCATGAGGGAAGCCATAAATGTGCCGAGAGCTTCTGTTTATAAGTGATTTCACCTGATTCTCAAATATATCTAATCCATATACCCATGATGCTCGGAAAAAAGCCGGATTTTGTTCGTGTCAATTCTTTTTGCGTGGCCCCAAACCTCCTCACGCTTGGTCCTTCCATTAGCTGATGCGTGTGGCTGTCTGCATGCAAGGCGGGGGTGGTCCTCGCAAATATATAACCCCGTCATCCTTCCACATTCATAAATTTTCTCGAGTGATGACTGCAGAATTTTTTTACCTTCTACCTCCAGATTATGGCTTGAGACCTAATAACAGTCAGTATCAGACTGGCACTGGTGTTAGGCCTACGTGGTCTAGTGCAACAACCGCTCCTAGCAGGAGCACAGACAGCTCGCGAAGCTTTTCGCAGACAAAGAAGATAATCACCTCCAAACTCAAGAAACTACTACATTAATACTGGAGGTTACATTTCTTGTCATGACAGCGCTCCTTGTTGCTCTATTTATTTTTAACAGCATGCACATTGGCGCGTCCCTCACTCAATCGTTGCGTTATGCCAGTCAGCAGAAAATCCTGTTCCTTACGCAGATTTTAGTCACCGTCGTATATAAGGCAGTTGGGCGCATAGTTAGAAACTACACCACAAATATCCAAAAAATTTTGTGTGCGGATTCCACAGCTACGTGTTACTTATCCCTACCGAATTCACACGGATGGACGAGTGTCAAGCTGCTGGATAGAGTAAAAGGGCTGTCTCAGCGTCTGTCGTAGCCAAAGTCGCGTCCGCTTGCAACGGAGCCGTGTAGAAGCTGCGAGGACCGGTGAGCCCGATATATATAATAATATATACTCTTGAGTTATTTTGCCTAAGATTCGAGACGGTAGCACTACAAAATAGGTGGAGCTTTCGCGACTCCAGGCGCGTTAAAAAAAAATGCATCTTGTTCATTTTAGAATTATTACCCAGTGACGATGGTTAGAGCCGCATGCGCTAACACAGCTGCATATGTGATATTGTCATTTATTTTTATTTTTGGAATATTCGGATAGAATTCGTTATGGAATGGATTCCCAGAAAGTTACCTACGCTCTCTCTCTCTATATATATATACCTCTTCGCATCGATTCGCATTTTTATTCTGATTGCTTTGAAATTTTAAGGTATTACAGGATTCCTAACTATTATCTGTCTCTCTTTATGTCGAAAGTAACACGGTGTGCAAAACTATTCTAGAACTTTAGCGGGGTCGCCTGCACTTAGGAGCGACGGCGATCGTCTGTCAAGGCCGATCCACCCCTAAGTGCAGGCATCAGCGCGTAACGTAATCTGCAACGTCGAGTGGGCCACCTGTGTGGCAACTTACAGTACTGACTAGATGGTGGCCCCAACGCATTCAAAGCTTGAAATCACTGGTGCCCCTTTTTGTGGTGGTCAAGGCCGCCCAGGAGTTGAGGATGCGCCCGAAATGCTGGAAAAGGGGGGGCTCGGAGATGAGATCACGAAACTGGGCTGGAACGTGAAATGGAATCACCTGGACTTTGAAGTGCCAGTCGAGGATCCTGTTGTTAACAATATGAAGCGCCCACGGTTTGTATCTTCGGCAGCACGCACGATTTTCGATGCAGTTAGTAAAGTTTCGCAAGAGGGGGCATTTCCACTCACCGTTGGTGGTGACCATTCCATTGCCATAGGCACGGTGGCGGCGATTTTAGCTTCACACCCGGATGCATGTGTATTGTGGATTGATGCCCATGCCGACATTAACTCACCAGCTGCTACCCTGTCTGGAAACCTGCATGGGTGTCCACTTTCTTTCGTTACCGGCATCGATGAACAAGATAAGGCTACCGAGGACCTGTTTAGCTGGGTCCCGCGTGGGTCTCTTGACTTCAGTCGCCTCTGCTATATTGGTCTGCGTGATGTTGATGACTTCGAAAAGGAAGTTATACGCAAATATGGTATTGCAGCCTATTCTATGCATGATATTGATCGTCACGGAATTGCTAAGGTTATGGATATGGCACTCTCACGCGTTAACCCGGGCAACAAGCGACCTATTCACCTTTCATTTGATGTGGATGCGCTTGATGTGATGTTTGCGCCAAGCACTGGCACGGCTGTTAGAGGCGGCTTAACGTTTAGAGAGGGCTGCTATATCTGCGAAGCTGTGGCAGAAACTGGGAAACTCGTGGGTATGGATCTTGTCGAGTTCAATCCACGTATTGGCGAGCATGAAGGACATGTCAAGGAGACCCTGCAGACTGCAATTGCTTTAGTGAAATCGGCTTTAGGTCAGTCTCTACTCTAACCACCAAAAGGATATTGTTGAAAGAATCCATCCGTTTTGATTGGTATATAGAATGTATAATTACTTTTGGATCTATGAAGATATGTAAGGAGCCAAGGCCCGTAACCGCGAGACAGCATCATCAAGAATGTGGTCGTCTTTGCACACAGCGAACCGTAGATAGTTCTCTAGCAACGGGGCAACTGGAGGTGTGGTAAACTCCGTCGGGGGAATCGCAACTACACCAAACACATGGGTCAACCACAAAGCCATCTTGAAGTCGCGAGGTCTGTCCTTGATTAACTCAGGAACTGGCCAGTCATCGGGTATTTTTACCTTGGAGAAGTTCACCAATACAAAGTAGCCACCTTCAGGTATACTGTAAGGGAGCCCAAGCTCATCAAAAACAGCAGTGAACCGCTTGATTTTTCCTTTGAACAGTTCAATGTTCTTCGCAAAATAGTCGGCCTTTTCTGCCTCCTCAAATGCTTTGCTGACTGCCCATTGTAACGGTGTATTGGTTGTGAACACAATCCGCGTGTTAGCACTGGCTGACGGCCCAATCAAGTGGGGTGGTCCGATCAGCCACCCTACCCGCCATCCAGTAGCGGCAAACGACTTCCCACCTGACCCCACAGTCAGGGTCCGGTCCCAAATATCTTGCCCTAGAGCCGCAATGCGTGGGAACTCAGGGGTATAATATAACCTGTCGTAGACCTCATCTGAAAGCACGATAAAGTTATGCTTGATAGCCAATGCAGCAATCTTTTCAAGCTCGCTGCGGCTGAACACCTTCCCAATAGGATTGTGGGGTGTGTTTAGGACCAGCATTTTCGTGCGAGCTGTCACAGCACACTCCAACTCAGAGAAATCGATATACCACTCATTTGCAGACGATGTGCGCACGTCACCATCCTTGGGAGGGTGTAAAGGTACGTATACAACCTTGCCTCCAGGTAATTGAATGTTGGAAATGTACTGATCAAAAAATGGCTCAAACACGATCACCTCATCACCATCATCCAGAAACCCGGTAAATGCTGAATACATGCCCTCATTTGCTCCTGCAGTTACCAGGACCTCCGATGCGGGATCAAGTTCACGGCCCAGTATGGGTCCATATGTCTTTGCGAGTGTATTCACAAGCTCCGGCCTTCCGCGAGTCGGGGAGTATTGATTCAACGCAGCAATATCAAGCGCACTCTTGGCTGCATCAGTTGCAAATTTAGGCGGAGAGTACGAGAAGAAGCCCTGACCTAGATTTACCACAGGCTTCCCAGCCTTTTCTGCCTCAGCTGCAGCCCCATTAATTAGAGACCATACATCCAGTTTATGTCCAGCCACGTGCGATGATGGTTTGGGGTAAGGCATGTGGCGAAGTCGCATATACACCGGCCAGTAATTGTAGTCCTGATAACGACCAAATCAGCCGATCCGCTAGTGAGGCAGCATGCACACGCGATTGCACGTGAGCAGGATTACTGTAATCAAAGATCGAAATAATCAGTGGTTATTACAAATACCAATCTTTGTCATCATGGCGGGAGCGATGCTGCTATCCCAAGTAAAGGCAGGGGTAGGGGTGTTCACAATAAATAGTATACTAAAAAAAACTTATGTTAATTGTTAGGAGTTTGGTGCAGATGAATACCCATGCTTGCGGAATATTCGCTCTTTAGGGTGGGCAAGTTCTTGATTTGGTGATGGGGGTGGGAAGAGAGAACGACCCAATTGCATACCCACACTGGACCATACTCCTTGTGGTGGACGCCATCGCTTGTGTGTGGCGCGGTCAAATTCCCGTGCAATAACTGGTGAACACCAGTCTTGTTGATATGGAATGCCGCACAATCCAGTGAGATGGCTAAGCACGCCAGTAGATATAGCAGCAGTTGAATAGCCACCCTCCATGAGAGATAACACATGACCCGTACCATAATTCTCTGCAAGGGCAATGCAGTCAAGTGTGAATCGGTTAAAGAAGGAGGTTGGAACATTGACATTATGTCGCTGCATTCCCTGACTCTCGTATTCGCTGCCATCGAAACCAGCGGATATGACAATTAAGGGCTTAAATAAACCATCTGCTTCCTGGAGACATCGCTCCAGGAATTCCGCTGCTTTCTCGAACAGGGAAGAATAATGTTGTTCATACAGCTTGTTAAATTCGGACATGTTCTTATATGGTTGGAAGTGAACATTCCAGACTGCAGTATTATGGGCCATCATGCACACACTAGCTGCTGTCAACTTATCCTTGTCTGCATACCCAATCTCACATGGGAAGCTGTTAATATCATGAACCGAAAAATATCCCATAGGAATATCAGCAGGGCCATCAGTCTTAAAACCCAGTTTCCACAGTAAATCTTGAGACCCATCTCCATGATGGAGATCAAAGTCCATAATCACGGCATGTGTAATCCCATAAGCGTTTCGAGCGTATTGAATTGCAATGTGTGCGTTGTTCATAATACAAAATCCACTTGCGGAGTCCTCATGGCAGTGGTGTCCTGGTGGTCTTACGGCTACAAATGCTCGCTTTGCTGGTATCTCATTGCCATATATCACATCAACACCACGTTCCACAGCGCCCAGTGCACCTTCCAACGCCCCGATTGTGCCTGCAGCTAAGTATATATCACCAGCTGGCCAGGATTCAGGAACTTCTAGCTCTTCCCGAGCATGTTTCACAGCTACATCTTGGCATAAGGAGTACAACTCAGATGCCCATGCTTTCCCATGAACTTTCACGAATGGATCACTGAAGAGTGACACGCGTTTCGTCGACTCAACCACGTGAATCGGGGCCACGGAACGAGCGGCACCTACACCAAGAGCAGCTGCATTTAATCGCTCAGGTCTCTCTACAATACTCGACAGGTATCGTTTAGAGACCCATGGTCTAGAAAATATATGTTGGTGGCCATGTGGA
Organism: Wickerhamiella bombiphila; assembly: GCA_030561035.1. Lineage (NCBI taxonomy): Eukaryota > Fungi > Ascomycota > Dipodascomycetes > Dipodascales > Trichomonascaceae > Wickerhamiella > Wickerhamiella bombiphila. The sequence goes on from JAKTWK010000001.1 coordinate 841,167, forward strand.
GCAAGGATCACAGTTGCCTTAGCTGACATGGGATCAAGATGACCCAAGAGTTCATCTGCCAAGACACGGAATTGGGTAGTCTGAGGGGATTCATACTTTTTCTGAGCTGGTGGAGGTGATTCAGGACGTAGAGAAGTGGCCGGAGGCGCCTCGTGATCCGACACATGGTTGTGTTCATGCTCATCATCGTCATTATCCAGATCAGGGGTCAGTGTAGAGCTTCGAGCATGGTTGCTGGAATCATTATATGGAATATCATGCAGATCAGGGTCGATCTCAATGGTCAAATTGGCCATAGAATCCTCAATGGATGCCATATTTAGAAAACGTCGTGATACAGAATAAACAATGCGGATTTAATTTGTCAGCGGGCGGTTGAAGGCACGATAATGCAGCTGTTCCTGGACACGTGATCAACTAGCGTTAGGGGCTATGACTCGCAAGTAGCGCGAAAGTGCTACCGATAGCATAAATCGCATATTTTCTGGGGTTATTGCGGCGTAATGTGCGAACAATGCACCAGCAGTACGGTGAGTTCCTATATCAACACGTTGAGTCAATGATAAACACAGCAGAGTAAATACAAGAGGTGTTGTAGGTGGTGCCATCTGCAGAAGTGCTAATATATGGCTTGCAGCACCAATATATTCATTAATTAGTGAAAATGCCACACTCAAAGTGTACTCAAGGATGTACCCTTCAGCTGAATCACAAGTAAGCACTTGGGCCACCATCTCTTTGTATATCTGGATATCAATCCTGCTTCCAAGAAAATGAAACGAATCAGCATAAAGTTCAAGCACGGCTCCACGAAGTCCAAATGATGAATGGCTGATCAGCAAAGGAGTTGTCTGATTGATAACCACGGTATCTAACGCCGACAAAACAGAGTCCCTGGGCCCATAGCTACGTATAGCCACGCGCAGGCAAAACATCCGCAATTTAAATATGACGCATTTTTCAGCCAGTAATTCATCACCTGCTAGAGCCGTGGGGCTTGGTGTATCCGCCATATACAGCAGCTTTGGAGATAGAACAAACTCATATGACAAGCTGGATGCTGTGCTACTGCAAGTCTCAATTTCCGAAATCTCGGATAAATGTTTAAAGAGATAGTGTCGAATGGCCACGAGGTCTCCCAGAGTCTCGCTAATGTACCCTGGTGGTAACAAGGCATCATTTGTAGGCAGGCATGACCTTAGGCTATGAGCATATCCGTCCCTGCGAAGTGCCGCCAAATCATCCATCCTTTGGACACCTTGCTGGTTTATAATTTGCTGAGACTCCAGGAGTTTAGCGGCTTGCTGAAACAAACGCTCTGCTGCACGAGTCACCCGAGCGTGCTTAATTGCTTTTTGAATACGCCATGTACAATATCTATGATACACAGCTGGCAACTGTAGCAATGCAAGGAGAGCCGCAACAATCAGCAGATTCTGCAATCCAGAGAAGTTGAACATGGACAGTAGATACCTAGTTTAGGATAGACAATATAGTGGACCAATAGCTGTGATTGTAATGATAACTGTCCCACAAAGTCATCACATAAATCCAAGCATACACCAGGTTGGGCAAATAATATCACACAACTAGATGCAAAATGAATACGCTACAGAAGTCAATGGCAATTCAGTTGAAAGTCTGCTTGTTAGCGGAAAAGTACGCGCGCATAATCCACAATGGGTTACGCACATAAGTACAACCTCGAGTTCGTAACGCTGAGTCAGGGGAACCTGTGATCTGACCTTCGAAAGTGGCAATGTCGAACCAGGTTGGACCGCTGTACCGCAGCGTGATCGAAGGTGTGCTTTCGGCAGCACGACTCGACTTCGAGGATAACGGAGAAGATCCCAGTGTGTTGGACCTTCTCCAGGCCAAGTGGCGGGAGAGACTCACTAGCATGCGGGTTACCGGTGACCAGCCATGGGATGAGGAGAATGCTTCATTGAGGGCAGCCGCGGGCGGCCTGCCCGATACTTTGACAGGTCAACCAGTTCCTCAAGCAGTATCTGTATCTGGAATGCCGTCCATGGACATGTACTCCAAACCGGAATCCGCCGCGACAACCGGCCAGTCTTCGATGCCAAACCTGTTCATCAAGGATGAACCAGGATCTGGAGCATTAGCACAGCAACAAACACCATATTCTGGAGATGCTGCAGCAGCCTTGCGAGCGGCGCAACATATCCAACAGTATGCCACCCGCGGGGACCCAGGGGCTCCCTTAACAGCTGGAGTGCCACAAGCAGTGCGCGACTTGATGAACCGAGCACAGCAACAGGCGCATCAGCAACCGCAACAACCTCAAAACCAGGCTCATCCCACAGCCACTAACCAGGTCCCAAGGCAAGGCCAGTTAGCGCCTCATTTGCAACAGCAACTGGAAGCCGCCATGAGCCGGGGCCCTCTGCCTCAAACAGATGGTCCGTCAGCAGATGACGAGGAGGTGGGTTCAGATCTCGATGACAGTGAGGACGATGAACTAAACTCAGAAAACGACGACGAGGACACCGAACAGAGTCAAATTATGCTTTGTCTCTACGATAAGGTGCAGCGGGTCAAAAACAAGTGGAAGTACACGCTGAAGGACGGCGTGGCCAATGTCAATGGCCTTGACTATGTATTTGCCCGTGCTAATGGCGAATCCGAGTGGTAATTCACCGGCATCAAACTGCCTCTCCACATATATGCGTATTCTATAACTCTGTTTAGACACATTGATAATTGTATGACGTCACTAGATGTGGTAAGGCTAGCCCACCTACAAACTTTAGAACTAGACCAACAAGCTTGTGCGCACAAGCCATCGCATTAGAGGCAGCATAAGAATGCTTGACGATTCCTCCCCGCCAAAGTATGTGGCATATGGAACGGCTGGTTTCCGGGATAAAGCAGCAGTTCTTCCATCAGTGCTGTACCGAGTTGGGCTTCTAGCTGCGCTACGATCCCGATTTTTCGGTGGGCGCACTATTGGCGTGATGGTGACAGCATCACACAACCCCCCAGAAGATAATGGAGCAAAGCTCGTCGATCCACTGGGTGAAATGCTAGAAGAGTCATGGGAAGCCTGGGCAAGCGAGTTGGCCAACGCAGATCAGGCAAAGCCCATAATCGATCGTCTGTATCGCGACTTGAAGGTGGACCCCGAAACGACCTGTAACGTTATATACGGACGCGATACCCGTGAATCGGGACCTATGTTGGTATCTGCATTGACTCGGGGCCTGGAAGTGGCTGGCGCTCACGTCACGAACGCTGGCGTCTTGACAACGCCGCAGCTACATTATCTAGTCCGAGCCCTCAACACGCTGCTGGGCGGCTATGAACTCGAGAGCTATGGTGTTCCCACTCAGGAAGGTTATTATCGAAAACTCGCCACAGCACTCAGAGCCTCGTTAACGGCTTCGCAGGTTCAAGTGGTGCCGCCTTATAGCATAGTGGTTGATTGTGCTAACGGCGTCGGAGCGCTAAAACTTCGGGAATTGGCCCCATTTGTGCGTGATCTGATTGAAATAAATATTGTTAATGGTGCGTGTGACAGTCCAGAGCTTCTGAATAGCGACTGCGGGGCCGATTTTGTCAAGACACAGCAACGATTGCCAGCTGGAATATCCGAGTCTGCTCCATCTGGGTCATTGTTGGCCTCATTCGATGGTGATGCTGATCGGCTTATCATGTACTATATTTCTCCTGAAACCGGGGAATTCCGGTTAATGGATGGTGACAAAATTGCTAGCTTGGCGGCGGCATACTTGCGAGATCTCGTCAAGGAGACAGGGGCCCATATTGATATTGGAGTTGTTCAAACAGCCTATGCTAATGGCGCATCCACCGACTATATCACTCAAACCTTGGGAGTACCGGTTAAATGTACCCCAACGGGCGTCAAGCATTTGCACCATGAGGCCCAACAGTTTGGAATTGGAATATATTTCGAAGCGAATGGGCATGGTACAATACTATTTGATAACCAAACTGTGAGATCATTGCAACAGGTAAGTATTCACTCTCCTTATCAGAAGCGGGCCATTGACACCTTGCTGGCCCTTAGTGACCTTGTTAACCAAACAGTTGGAGATGCGATTTCCGACTTACTGTTTGTTATTGCTACTTTGCTGATCAAGAAGTGGAATCCTGTCCAATGGGATGCATGCTACACCGACCTGCCTAACCGACTGCTTAAACGTGCTGTACGTGATCGTACTGTCTTCAAGACAACCAATGCGGAGCGTCAGCTAGTTGAACCTGCAGATCTACAGCCCAAGATTGACCGCCTTGTTAGTGAGTATCCTCGTGGTCGTGCATTTGTTCGTGCATCAGGTACGGAGGATGTGGTCCGTATCTATGCTGAAGCTGCTTCGGTGCAGGACTGCAACGCACTGGCCAATCGTGTATCCGAGCTTCTTGAGCCTTACTAGCTGTTACATATTAGACGGTTCCTCAATTTCAGTCTTCTTGACTTATTCTAATTCTAGTCTTAGTCTCTTTTGGTCACCCAGTGAGACCGTATATCATGTCTCATCCACCGGTACCAATACCAGTGTGGGAATACGGTAGCCAAATGCCACAATGAGTGAGCATCCACAGTACGCAAGAAGGGACTGAAATCAAACAGTTCCAGCGAGGATGCTGCAATCACTGATACTACCAACGCAGGGGGGCCAAGATCAGCAGCAGACCTGGATTTCAAGAAAGCTCTGATGCCACCAAAGAGCCACAGACTCGTCTGAAGGACGCCCAATCCAACTCCCGCCGCCATATTGTATGCATAGCTGAACCGTACACATGTCAAATAATACACATGCCCCGTATAGAATATCAAGGCTGCCGCAAAGACCACCAAGCGGTAAGAGCGCATGGTTGGCCTGTCCAGGCGAAATATCCGAACCATTGCAAGCACGAGTCCGTATAGAATAGAGAATATTGCCGAAAAGTAGTCCAAGCGCTCAGTGACTACAAAGTCGCGGGTGTGGAATACTGCCGACCAAAGCCACGTGTTGATACCCACCACGGCAAAACCTAGGTAGTATGGCTTCATGCCATAGTCTGGTGGTGTACGTTCGCGGAGTAAACTTTTCAACCCAACGACATTGGGGGCCATATTCATCAGGCTAAATAGCACCGAAGCTGGCTCCTGTATTCCCCAAAGTCGTACAAAGGGCCACTTCCCATAATACTGGTGGACAGGAGCCTTGGTACTTTCATGAATGTTCGTCATGATCTGCTGGCACCTATAGTCACAGTCACTTTCACAGCTCCACAGCAGTAACCGCAAGTGGAGAGGTAAGGTGCGTGGACAGTTGAGCTCCACACATTCTTTCCGGCATTCGTTAAATTCTGGCAGCCGATCTCCAGAGCTGGCAGTTGCTAAACTAACCAGTCCAACAACTATAGCCAGTAGTCTTCCGATATACATTTATTTGGGTAACTTATCACGGACTAGCCCATGTGCATAATTATCTCCAATCGGCGATGCGCGTAAGTATCGATGATCGGTGATATCCGGGGTGTACTAGCCAAGACCATATCAGTTATTTCGTTAAAAATGAAGCACGAATCATTTGAGATCATTTGAGTAGTTGTAATTGTCTGAAGTAGCCCATGACAGACAGCATTCCTATCAAGTTTCAGAACTCCCCATGTGTATGATGTGGGTGCATTGCATGCGACTTTACTATCACTGAGTCTATGCACGAATTAAATTTCATCCCAAGATGTAACACGGATAATTTAATCTGTAATCTCAGATTCAGACGAATGATACGGTGGTGCTTTGCATTGTTGCTGGCCACGGTGACGGCTGCTGAATTTGATGGCCCTCGAAACATAGATGAACTTATTGCTATGGCTTTCCCAACGGGCCCAGCCCCTAGATTCGTTCCTTTGAAGCAATCCCCAAATATAGCCGTGGCATCCAACGACTCGGCAATTCTAAAGATTGGGGACCTACGGATCTCTCCTTATCCGTTAGTTCCTGGTCATATCACGTTTAATTTATGGCACGAGCTCACTGATGTGTTCCCCAAGAGCTCAAACCTTCACCTGGTGACATGGATAGGAAGAACCCCTTCTTATAGTGGGCCCGTCGATATATGTGAGTATATGAAATTCCTTCGGCTGGACTGCCCGCTGGAAAAGTACAACGAACAACACCAGCTACAAAAGGTACTTTTAGTACCTGAATCCGCTAAACACGGACGATTCTCTTTCATCGCTAATGTCACAACTCCTGATCAGGAACTTTTGGTCTTAATGGCCGGAATTGTGGATCTTGCAAACGGTGTGTTCCACAACGAACTGTAGTCTGAGTGGTTGAATACGCACCTGATCAGGATGGACCAGCGACTAGTCTCTAAATTGTAAATCATTAAACCAATAAAACTATTCATTTATCCCGCTTGAAAGATTATATTATCTTAACTACCTGTCTACCGACTGTGGCTTCTGAATATTTGCCCGCCCGCTCAATCAATCAAATTACATAACGAGACCATAGCGGTGCGTTTTAGCGCAGAAACCATGGGCAAAAAGGATAGCAAAGCAGCGAAAGAGGCCAAGAAGGCACGCGGGGCTGAAAAGGCAGCTAAGGCTAAGGCCAAGGCATCTTCCAAGTCTAAGAAAGAGGCCGCCAAGTATGACTCTGATGGTGACGATGACGATATCGACACGATCCTCGCTGAATATGCTCGGAAGCAGGAGGAATTCGAGCGTGTTGTCATATCCACGTGCAGTAGACCTTCTCGACGCCAGAACGCAACGCTGGTAGCTAGCCCTCAGCCAGGTCGACGTGACCTGTTACTCTTTGGCGGTGAGAATATAGAAGAGTCTGGTCTTGACCGTTTCTACAATGATCTGTTTGTTTATAGTGTGGACACGGACCAGTGGAGGAAAGTCAGCTCTCCTAATAGTCCACTTGCCCGTTGTGGCCATGCCATGTGCCCGCATCCCTCCGGGGTCGTGATTGTCCATGGTGGAGAGTTCAGCTCTCCAAAGCAGACAACATTTCATCATTACGGTGACACGTGGGTGCTGGATGCTAATACTAAGGAATGGATGCGTGTTGATGCTAAACCGGCTCCTAGTCCTCGTAGTGGACATCGCATGTGTATATGGAAGAACTACGTCCTGCTATTTGGCGGCTTCCGAGATCTTGGAACATCTACGGCATATCTTGATGATCTGTGGGCATTCGATGTCCAAGAATATAAGTGGCATAAAATCGAGATCCCTGGTGCTTTGGCGAAGCCTGATGCGCGGTCAGGTCATTCGTTCCTCGGGACCCCTGAGGGTGCAGTTCTAGTGGGTGGATACTCTAAAGTGAAAGCTCCCAAGGGCCAACAGCGTGGTAAGACCCATGTTGATAGCTGGATTCTGCGCATGAAGGGTGATCTACAAGGTGTCAGATGGGAACGTCGCAAACGAGGTGCATATGCCCCATCTCCCCGGATTGGGTGCTCCATGGTTCCTCACCGAGGCCGAGGAGTGTTATTTGGCGGAGTATATGATACAGATGAAACAGAAGAGGAGTTGCGGTCGGTTTTCTATAATCAGCTGTATTCATACAATGTCGAGACCAATCGATGGTTTGCGTTAACACTGCGTCCTCCGCGCAAGAACCCCAATTCAGCAGTGCCATCCTCAGCCGCAAAGAAGAACTCTGGAGACCGGGATAGTGACCTTCACAAGACTTTGCAAAGCCTACAAATTGATATCAGTGATATGGTTTCTGATTCAGACTCAGAAGATGAAGATGCGGAACAGTTGGAGAAACCGCAGTACCCAGTCAACACGAAGCTACCCCATGCCCGCTTCAATGCTACTCTAGCAGTACTTGGAGATACTTTGTACATTCTTAATGGTGTGTGGGAGAATGGTGAGCAGGAGTTCCCACTGGATAGTCTATACAGTATCGATCTGGCGCGTCTCGATGGCGTGACGGTATATTGGGAAAACCTCGGGTTAGAAGCTGCTGCGCACCATAGTGATGATTCTGACTTCTCTGGAGATGACGATGGTTCTGGCGATGAAGATGAGGATGAGGATGATGAAGCACAGAATGACGATGGAAAGCTAGAGAATGAGGCTAACCAAGAGGAAGAAGAGGAGGAGGAAATCCAAGAGGAAATCCCAGATCCCCGGCCATGGCTTCCGCATCCTAAGCCATTTGAGTCTGTGACAGCCTTCTACCGCAAGCACGTAGATGCATTTGTTGATTGGGCCCTCAAGAGTTCTCCTGATGCCCGAGGCAAGGACCTCAAACGCACAGCATTCGAGCTGGCGCAAACCCGATGGTGGGAACGTCGTGAAGCTGTCACTGTTACAGAGGATCAGTTTGAGGAACTTGGTGGCGTCGATGATATTGTAGAGCGTAATCGGGCTGGTCCCACAAAACGGAGGTAAAGGCGTGGTAGACATTTATTTTGGAATAATAACTTTTAGCTGTTGTTTCTAAAATAATTTGAGAGTATGGTTTGTTGATATTTCTGATGATACCAACACTGCAAATACTGGTTATAAGAATCATATGGTATCCGTATTTAGTCTGGATACCCGGCTCCAAACTAAATACACCGGTCTTTTCAAACCAGCAAATGGAGTTTGATGGAATATAAACAGCCAATTCTTCTTAATTGAGTGAGCACCAATGATCGGTGGTGCTGTGCGAGATGTTCGTAACTATAGTTTAGCTGTACAACTAGTGTGGGGGGGTGAACTCAGACTTGACTCTACTACTATGGCATGAGGCAGAGCCCACCAGCTGCGACAGAATGATTAAAATGATTGGAAAAATTATAGTAACTGGAACTTCCTTAATTGAGCTGGTACCATTGATCAGTGGAGTTCTGTGAGAAGTTCAACCCAGGAGAATGGCACTTAAACAATTCCTCGTGAAGATAGTAGGTACAGTGCTAATAAATACCTATATGATTCTAATATACAAATATAACTGTTACATATCACTGGATATCCGTTTGAGCTTTGAATTCGTCAACTTTACGCACTCCTTCGCATGCATGGGTTTCTATATGATCGGAGATCCAGATCTCTGCACGATCGAAATGCATACCACAGGCTCTACAGTGACCTCCGACACCTGCACGTGCACGTTTACGAGTTCCCGGCGGGTACTCGAAATGTAAACTCTTGAGGTGACTCTTGTAGGTGTCACCACGGCTGAATTCACCTGTTTGATGACACGAGGGAACAAGGTACTCATATCCTGCCTCTGAAGGGGTATCAGGTGACTTGATGAAGAGCGGGCAACGAAACTGAGACCCTCGCACGTGGCTACGTTGATGCCGGTGCAAGTCATTGGGACGGGCGAACCCCCGACCACAAATCCCACATGTATTAGGGCGAGATTCCGCAGCTATGTGCGTCTGCTTGTGGGACATTAAATCGGCAAACCAGCGTCCACACTCCTCACAGTACGATTTAGGCCTGGCTCCCTTCGAGGTAGACGTTGAGGCTGGTTTAGATGGAGCTCGCTGCGACGGTCCAGAAGTCGGACCTAGCGCAGGTGGACCATTAGGAGGAAGCGAAGTGAGATTCACGATCGACATCTGTTGTGCAGTGTTTCCAGATGACCCCATAGGCTGGGCTATTTGGTGCAGAGGCGGTAGTTGTGGTCCCAATGGCATTTGGGCCGCTTTCCGGGCTGCTTCACGGGCCTTTTCCGCCTCGGCTTTCGTACCATGGGCTGTCTCATAGTGATTATGTGGTTCATACAATCCTGTGGTTCCATAGTGACTTTGATCATACGAAGTATGGTGATCGTGCAAAGAGTCATGGGATTGGCCTAGACCATGATCATGAGCGTGTGAATGCCGACCATGGCCCATATTGTCATTATCTGGAAGATTATGGCCTTGTTGCACCCGTTTCTCGCTGCCATCACCTTGATTATTGTCGTGAACACTATGACCATAACCCTGGGGATGATGAGTCGACTCATGGTGACCATCAACGAGGTTGTCCGTGTCGTCACGCCGTCTATGGTGACTTGCCTGCTGGAAATCACGTTTCTGCCGGAGTGGGTACAGAGGTCTTTCAGCCTGCTCAGCAGCAACGGATAAGGCATCGAGCGGAGTATCGTAATGAGACTTCCGGTAGGTCATACGCGAAGGTGGCGGAGTTGGATCCATTCTAGATGGCCGCGCCAGTGGTGGAATACCACCCAACGCGTCAGTGGGCGAATCAGCTTGCAACAATCCCCATGGCACGTCCAGGTCGAAATGTTGGCTAAATGTCTCCTTCCTACCGCGGATTGGAGGCAATCGCGGTCCTCCCGGTGCAGATAACGAAGGATAGTACATAGGCGGCGTCAGTGTCGGTTGTGGAGATGGATCCAGAGTAGACGGTCCATTATCGAAGAAAAAATTGTGGAAACCAGCCACATGCTCGGAATCGCCTACTCCGTCCGCACCATTTTCATGGTCACCAGATACCCGATAGAACCCCAGCGAATCCTGCATCTTGGGCCCACTTTCTTAGGTAGACGGCGCTCTTAGTTGCCGTCCAGGATAGATTTAGACTGCCCTCGAAAGGCGGAGTAGAGGAGGAAGATGGCCTCGCAGCGTCAATTGGGTAAGCTACGAGCCCTAACCGCACCTACACATCCCTACACACATTATTTGTGCAATCACATAGGTGTTTTTCTAGTTCTAGTAGTAGTTATATCTCCACACGGAACAATCACCAGAACGCGAGCAATATTGGTCGCCCGCGGTCATGCGGATTACGCACAGTTGAGAACTTATGTTACTATACTCATCGCCCATCGTGACATATACACATCGGCGGTTACGCACATACACGATGTCTAGGAGTCCAACAGTGCGGGGGGAAGGAAATGACCATGTTTTGAACCAACACGCAAGGTTAAGCGGGGACCAGTGAGGATCAGCAAGAGTATCCACGAAAAGAGCTTGTAGTTTAGGCCCGTCGTGATCGTAGCTGACGCTTAGGCCGAGCCTCTGACGCAGGGGTAGTTTCCTTGGTCTTACGGCTGCTACGCGACGATGAGGGCCGCTTTGCCTCATGCTCCTCCTTGTCATGGGCAGCATCCTTTGCAATCTTGTCGCGCTTAGCAGCTGCGGCTACCTTGGGCGCCAGATACGACTTGATGTAGAACGATATGAACAACACCAGGTATGAAGACAACACGAGACACCCGTGAATCGCAGCACTTTCCTCACCCTCACAGTTACCCCAATGAGGCAGGCCACTATCAGGGAAGTAGTTATACACAAAGTGGGTGTAAGTAGCAAAGTACACGAAGCCGAGATCGATCACAAACTGGATGATCTGGAAGCGAGTCACCCAGTGTTTCCACCATACCCGGACTCCAAACGACGACAAAAAGTAGTAGAAGTACATTACCACATGGACGCCGAGGTTAAGAGTAATTGGGACCCAGGACACAGGGGTAGTGCCGTTAAGCTGGGTATAGCACAGCAACGCCGTGGCGCCGTGGTGGTAGGTGTGCAGGAAAGTCAAGGGCCGCTTGCGCAACACTTGGAATACCGTGTCCACCAACTCGTAGTATTTGGTAAGGTAATTGAGGTAGTAAATCACCACAATCTTCTGTTGCCACGACGCGGTATTGCAGATCGCGTAAAACACGCCATGTCTACCAATAATCGGCGACAGCTGTTCGATCAGCAGAACCAGCAACAGACCACTAAGAAGAGTCAGAATCAGGTTGTGCACCTTGTTCAGCACGTCGAGGCGGATCGGACGCACATTCTGCAACAGCCACCGACCGCCGAAAATCACAGCATAGTAGCCGACAATAGCCGCTGTGACCTCCGAAACGTGACTCAGAGGCACCGAACTTGCATACTCGTACTGGAATGACTCGACATCGTAGTTGAACGCGCGGAATACGCCATACCGAAATAAGGGCCACAAGGCAAGACCAAACGGTCGGTCCAGCGTCGGAGCACCGTACTCAACGTGCAGCGTCGGATTAGAGCTGAAAATCTCTTCCACCACGTGCTCAACGTTGTGCACAACCTCCTCTGCCATCGTGATTAACGGTGCGAAGTTGTTGTCGTGGGGGTATTGGGAAGAAAAATAATCGTGCGGGTGGATAGTTCAGGGGCTGCGGCGATGGGGATACCGCCATGACTCAGCGGAATTCTTCCCCCTCCCATACATTTGCCAGGAGATGCAGAGGGTAATATGTTGGACGGGCTTGCGATCATCTGATCCAATGGGACGTATGCGCACTTGAAACTCATTAAAGTTGGTTCGTGCGTTGCTAGGTTGCTCCTGGTGGTCTCTACGAAGCCATGACGCGTTGGGAGGATAGTGCGGTGTGCGTAGCCCGCTAAGTTCGCCGGCACGTGCCCAGTGCATCACGTGATGATGCCCCAACTTGGATCAATCTGCGCGTAATCCTTATCTCGCGTAATGCGTCGAAACTCAGCCGTGCACAACACAACTAAGCGGGGAATGGGGGAGTCATGTAAAGGTGGATACTGAGCGAGTTTAGGAATTAGGGAGGGTAGCAATGTGTATAGACTATTCCTATTTTAATAATAATGGGTAATTTTGACTATGTGGCGGATAGACTTCCTTGTGTACATATATCCTATATTGACTGCTGTTGTGGGAGCAGTAACAACAGTAGTAGTAGCATCAGTAGCAGTAACCATGTTAGCATATATGGCAATTAGTATTTAAGTATTAACCCCTTAACTTATAACATATTTCACATATTATCTAGTGCTAAATGATGGATATTCGCGTTAATCTTCCCGCTCTCGCTTGCCATAGAACTAATTAGTCCCACAGAGCGCGGGGTATATACCTATTTTAGTGGGACATGCATGGTAATAGATAGCACTAGCACTTCGCTGTTCGAGATTAGTATATATCCCTGGTACATTGTGTAGCAACTACAATCACAGTACTCATAGTAACATTTACCCTCTTATCTACTTCCATCGTAGCCACTCACTCCCAAAAGATCAAACTGAAGAGCACCGAATAATACCGGACATAAATTAAATGCACATTGATACATACCTAGACATATAAACATATACTCTAAGAACACGTCGTCGGTCACAGGTCGGTGCGACGCTGTTTCTCCCAAAAGTTGAGTGAGACCACCTCGTCACGGCCCCTATCATTTTCGTGCACGTACAGAATGTCGTGCGTAGATTCGTGCAAGAACCGGATGTTATCACCAGAAATCACATGCAGAAGCTCAGCATCCATGTTGCGTATCTCAATAAAGCTCGAATCAAACGCCACCAGGTATGGATAGCTCAGCACAATATTCTGGGGAACACACTCCCACTGGATCATCCAGTCGGGTCGAGATCTCCAGCCATTGCTATTGATGAAGAACGAAAAGTCCGAATAGTTAACTAGGAACTCTCTCCCGATGCGGTACAGTGAGATCGGCCGTAATGACTCCCGTTTGATCACAAAGTCCAGCGATGTGTCGGCAGGATCCAGTAGAGATTCGAACTTTAGGCTTTCAAGATCCAGCAGCTCGAATCCTCGTGCACATCCCAGACACAAGTGAGAGCGCAAGTACGCCAATGTCATAGTGGCCGATGGGACTTCAATGGCTGGCTTGAACATCTTGAATCCATCCGACTGCATCTGGCCCTGGCCTGCAGTCAATAGCCGGCGCAATGGAGGACGTTTCTGGGACGATGCCATTGGATTCGCGGGTTCCAGAATCCGAATCGTTGCAGACATGCCACTAGACTTGACCACACTCAATAGAGTACGTCCAAGACACTCGTCAACCTTGTAGAAGGTTGCCTGACCAGCGATCTGTTTCACGCGTCGCGAGTTTGCCGCTGGGTCCGCCCCGGCTTCTAAACAATCCAATGGCAATGCACTGATCACTTTATCACACAATACCAGCAGGATCCCGTATTTATCGAGGGCATCCAGTTGGGATACTGTTCCGGGCATTTGCACTACCAATTGAGGCGCGGTGCAGAACGGTTTGCTTGAATCCCCTTCGGCAAAACTAATTTCACTGAGGTAGATGCCACGCTCTGAGCCGTATAGCAGCTTACGCCCACCATCCATTGGTTTAGCACAGTGTACTTTAAATGGAGTAGACGCTTGCAATACATGGCGGGAGTAGATATCAGCCAAGGCCCGTTGAGCGTCTCGTTGCTTCAGAATTGTCATGGCCCATGTTTTCCGGGCCTGGAAGCTATCGGCATACAGTGTGACAACGTAGCCTCTTCTCCCCAGATGTTGAAACGTCAGAGGATACGAAACCATATCATTATGACGTGTGACGGTAGTTCGAATCATGTGGGATGCCTTTCGGCGGGCTGCAATCTCATCACTTTCAGCAAGCTGCAACAATTCTAGAGGAATGGGCTTCGAGTTAACTCGTAGCACCTCTCTACCATCACCAGCAGACTTGCGTTTAGCAAAAAGTAGTGTATTATCGAACAGAACCACCTGAACGGTTCCCTCACTCTGCCCAGGACGTTTATTGAGGAGACCCTTGTAGACGATTTTGCGCCGTTCATCCGACAAATGCAAGTCTACATACTCACCTGGCCGGAATGTCAAGCTTCGATTTAGCTGGTACAGTTGCAATCTGTTCTCGGCTTTACCAGTTTCAGCATTGAGTTGAGTTAGCCATTCGCGAATCTGAGTAACGGCAGCAGGAATGTTGGTGTGATCGGGGTTATCAGGCTGGGTGTGTTTCAGAACATTGTCTAAAAGTAATGGATACCTGGCCAAACGTGTAGTGGGCTTGGAAAGATAGCCATGGAGTTCAAGTTGTCGCGACTCTGGTAATCTCTCAACTTCAGCGACAAATCGTGCAAAAGCAGGATTAGTGGCTCGTTCGCGTTCCAGCTCAAACTTGGCATACATTTGGGCAGCACCGTACCGCATGAACGGCTCGAACCGCGGGGCAAACTCCAGTACTATATCTGCAAGCTGCCGCACCACTGGAGCCTGCTGTTGCCGTTTCGTGAGTGCCTCAGCAAACTTAAGCACAAGCTGATGGATTTCTAAAATATTCAGGAATACTGCGCGCACAAACTTATCCCTTCGGCCTTCAGGCATGATCACATTCGACCGCCGTAACGGCTTGATATAGTATTCGCGCAGATATTCAAGGTCCTTGACAAAATTGCGTTCTGTGTATATGAATTCACAGATAACTTCCTGGCGCTTCTGCTCCTCCTTGGGAGTCTGCTCAAGGACCTCTGGAGGCACCGAAGTACTCCACAATTTGTTCTCTTCCTTTTCCTCATCTGCCCATGACAAGACAGTTTCCTGTTGATTCGACAGCATCAATCCAGGATCCAGCTTCATATTTAGCCGTGCAAGCTGCTCAAGTCGTCGTGGACACGCAATGGAGTAACACAATCGTTCTCGGGTACATGTAGGTGAGTAGCATTCAGCCAGCAGCGTGAACACACCATTGGGAGTTTTGGAGGGCTGTGCTGATGGCGGAGGACCCACTAATCGTTGAGAGGAAATATTACCTCCGTTAATTCCTGGAGATGTGCGGTGCGAGTCTCGGTTCTCCTCATTGCTGAATTGATACACTTCAGTGGCAGCATCTCTTAAACGATTGTCGTAAGTCACATCATGGAAGAACTTCTGGGCATCTAGTGACCGGCCCAAAAGGAGCGCCAGGTTTCGATCAGGCGTCTTAATGATGTAGGCGATCACATCTACCGCCTCTTGACCTGTAAAGGCATATTTGTACGTCAATTCATTCTTGGTGCGATCACCTTGAAGAGGGGTAATACGCTCCCTAAATGCTGCGGCAACCTTGGACAATAGAGCAGGATATACCAGAGGTTCTCTCCTTGAAGTGGTGACTATTGTTGAGCGTTGGGTGCCAGTTAGTGACGAGATTGTACTGGAGCTGGCTTTGCGGCTCGGTGCAGGATACTCGTCCAACGCATTACTCGAGTCATCATCCGCATGGGCAAACGCTCCAATGTCAGATGCTCTTGTGGGAATCGCTCTCCCACCCCGAGTAACGTTCTGGCGCTGACCCAGTGCCAAGTGTGACGTAGACGCTGATGCCGAGCGCTGGGGCATCACCTGTTTCTTCAGGCCAGTCCACACCTGAGACACCGATCTAGTGACCTGTTGCGGCTGTGGAGGCATCGGTTGTGAAACTGGGGCCACTGGAACCGCTCCACCGGCCACAGAACCATGAGTGGGGGTAGTTGGAACCACCTGGGCCATCGGAGTCCCTGGCGGAACGGACGATGTCTGAGACCTGGGAACAACCGGAACGCTCGTTGATGATGATACGGGTGGTGCGGGACCACTTGAAGGCGCTCGTTGCACGCTCGGAGACGCAGGAGTCGTCGAAGGCACCGGCATTGCAAGAGGCCCTGGGGCCTGCGGAACGTAAAATGGAGACCCTGCAACCGGGGCAAATGTTGAAGGAGTCGTGGGGACTACAAAAGGTGGATTTGTAGTGGCTCCTGATGGAGTAGCTGGGCTTGGTGGTGTGGCTTGCAGGGCGCCCTGACTCCCCCCGGATGGCGCTGGCGAGTGCCTGCTTCCACGAAGCGCCGGAATGCGCCCGGGAGGGGGCTCGGACCCGAAAATGTCCGTAAACGCCCCGTAAACGCTATCCGTCCTAACGTAGTACGACGCGCCACCGTCGGACATCCGCCTCAGGGTGCCTTGCTGAGTAACCGTCGAGATGCCTTGCGGGTCGATGCGGGGCGGGAGCGCGCCGTGTTTCGCGTTTCAAGGAAGCTGAACACCGGGTAATCAGCGAATATCCCATTCGATCCGAGTGAATCGAATAATGGACTTCTTAATTATGGCATTTAAGGCTACATGATGTCGGGGGGGCTGAGGCTCCGACCGTTACGCACATTGCCAAGTCATTTATGGATATACGCATAAGTCCTAATATAACTTACTAGTGTGGCATAGCTACTACTGGTGTGGCAGCATCATGATCCAGGTTGTTGCCTTTTTCTTTACAATAGTAGCAGCGGTCATCCAATTTGATCCACAATTACATCCCATTCCCGACTATGTGACCCGATATGCCCCGGTGATGCATCTATACAGTGAAGAACGGTATCTGCCTGGATCCATAGAGGACTATGTGAGATACTTTGGCATGGCTTCAGCCACCACAAATTACAGTACCCATCTGACGCTGTCAGGTCTCTATAGTGAGCAGAAACGGATTCATGACTCTGAACCTGACGCTGAAGCCGTTTACCTGAATCCACTCCAACAATGGGATGGAGAGCCTGCGTGGCTCACTGGACATACCCCTCGGCTGTGGGACGGATATGTCGATGCACCTGCAACACTAATAGTTGTGGATAAACCTCACTTGGGAGTTTTGGATGCATTTTGGTTCTATTTCTACCCATTTAATCTTGGTCCATTTGTGATGGGCCATGGCCCATTCGGTAACCATCTTGGAGATTGGGAACATTCACTCGTGCGGTTTAATGCTACTACTGGTGAACCTTTAATTGTATGGATGTCTGCCCACGGTGGTGGTACGGCCTATCGTTACGAATCGTTGGAAATGGACCAGGCATACCCCGAGCGCCCGGTATTGTATGCTGCTCGAGGTACTCATGCCCAATATGTGAGTGTTGGTGCACATTCCCATGATCTTCCATGGCATATGCTTGGTGATTTCACCGATCGGGGCGCCCTCTGGGACCCTGCTAATAACTTTGTGGCCTATACATTTGATGGGGTTAACACAGACACCCCCATTGTGCATCCATCGAATGGGAGTGAGCCTGGTCGCGAACATCGATGGGGTGACTGGTTATTGTATTCGGGTTGCTGGGGCAACCGACAATTACCCCCAGAGGACCCGCGCCAGCAGTGGTCGCCGTGGCAATGGAGGATTATTGACGGTCCTTTGGGGCCGCTAGCCAAGAATTTGGGGCGTGAGGTACCTTGTGAACGTCACAAATGGTGGAATGTGCTCAAATCTTGTAGAGTTCGCAACCGAGTGACGCCAGGCGAAGGTCTTGACGCGGATTTGGCTCCCTGTGCTGCCATTCTTGATGCGGTACCCGTTGCAATCCGCCCATTGGTGCGAATAGTTACGGCTGGAGGATGGTTATGCTTCTGGCTGGACCGGTTATTTGGTTAGACCGGGCAATATGTCGCATTGGAGATTGGATTCATGTCAAATTCTCCACATTTCCCCAAGTCGGGTTCATACATCACACAATTCAACCTCATTACGCTACACATGAGTTTCTTACCGCTTACACTTGGACCACTATACCTACCTACACAACGCCTGCATTGCTATATTTGCCGGATATCGACACCAGTTAATCCCGCCCCTTTCCTGTAAATTTGCAGTAATATCCCATGCATTGATTCAATCCTACCGTACATACACATAGGCAACTCTTAGAGCAAGCATTCAAGTTTTATACAGTGCACTAATGCAACCTGTACACATAATTCATTCTTGTTGACCCATCCCACCGTAGCAACATCACACTTTCTTTTCCACCGTCCTATTCTAAGGTTCAATGGGCGAATTGGAACTATCGACGATCTCATTCTAGTCCTACATGCTCAATTGTTCCAGAATCCTGCAGTATCGGCAATAATTCCACATCCAAATACAGATTTCCCCGTTTGCTGGTCCTTTCGACAATTTATTATTGGGACAACCTACTTAACTCCACACCGTCATCATTCAAATGTCATTCAAACTATATCACGAACTAAACATATGGCTCCAGTGTTTTCGACCCTAGTCGATATGCTAACCCAATCTTCAAATCGCCTAACTCTTCCCTGGCTCGCCCCCACAAGTGGGCACATGCAATTAAGTGGATGCGAGCCCGATTTGGCGACGATTGCTGCATGCTTACGCACGCTTCATAAGCAGCTTGCATGGAAGGCCAGTGAATTCAGACTAGGGCGATGAGTCAGCGGGTCAGTCCGGTGAGCGGCTGTATGGACGCATGATGAACTCGACGCGTCACTCAATTCACATTGTGGTCAAGGTTACTTAAGGGCTGGGGCAGTTATTGAGGTACCACGGTGGTTTAACGGTTATTATTTACGGAGCTTCTGCGGCTCCTTGCAGGCCTAGTAGTCCCGGATGCGCCTTCCCAAACAGGCCTAACCCTAGTCAGGGGTCTTCGGGGGACCGGTGTCAGAATTTGAGCCAAAGAGGCTACGCAGCGCCCTTTTGAACTAGAGTCATCAGCCCAGTCGTGATGGTTATACACGCTTATAACTAGTCTTGGGGTGAATATACATGCCATCGACACGTGCTGCTGCCAATTAGCTGCAGCAAAAACGTGATTTTAGGGCGTACCCCGTATCCCGCTGGGCAGTTTATCATCAACAGGCTTTTAATCCCCTGGGGGGCGTGCACCGCTGAGGTAAGGCTTGGCTCGGGGTCGGTTAACTCAATTGCGCTCATCTATCAGCAGCGGTTCTTTTAAACGAATCTACGAGGATTTCCCCGGGCCAGGGAAATGCCAATGACCTCCGCAATGATCCGAGGAGCTGAGGCTGCGCTGCCGCCAAGTCCCCCCAGCGAAACTGCTGCTGCGCCGGACGAAGTTCAGGCGGTAGTAGCGACCGCAGCCAAAGTGCTGGAAGCCCAGGCAGGGGCTCTAACTGATATCCGCGAGCTATTTGACGACGATGATAGTGCCGGAGTGGCTCGGATGTTCTATGACTCCGTAGCACTAATGCGTAGCGCGGTGTTAAGGGGTCACAAGATCGTGATTAGCGGTATGGGCAAGAGCTATAAGATCGCTGGCAAGCTTGTGGCTACCCTCCAGAGCTTTGGGATTCCCGCAGCAGCTCTACACCCCAGTGATGCTCTACATGGTGATATAGGCAATGTACAGGCCGAGGATGTGCTAGTAATGATCACCGCTTCGGGGAATACACCTGAACTTCGGGTTCTAAAGCAATATCTACCTGCTGGGTTACCTATTGTGGTGTTAACCAATAGTGTGGCATCACCTTTAGCCAGCCAAGCTCATGGAGTGATTGCTGCGCCTGTTGCTGATCACCATGCGGAGACAAATGTCTACGGATTGGCTGCTCCGACGGTTACCACCACTGCATGTCTTGCTGTAGGTGATGCAATGTGCATTGCTCTTAATGAGATGCTCGTGCAAGACCATAAGCGTCGGCACGCTAATTTCACGCGCTGGCATCCGGGCGGAGCCATCGGCCATGCCAATTCGGATGACGAACTCATTCCGCTGGATGTGGTGCCTCAACTAACCAAGGCACTGGTGGAATGTGAGGAAGTCGAATTATGGCGTGCATCTGCGTCATGCCGATTTGTGGTATGTCATAATATCGTCTATCAAAGTCGTGACATCGTCGATGCGCTTCGTGTTGGGGGGCGATCAGTTCCAGGATCGTCGTTAGCTAGTGCCCCACGGGTTTCTCTATATCAGGCGCATCGTCGCCAGGGCTTATCGGTGGTAGTAGATGTTGCGGGTGAACCACAAGGTCTAGTGTGGCGGGAATAGCCGTAATATGCATTGTGATTGAATTGTTCGGTATCATTGTATGCGAGCAGTGAGTCATGTTTACATGTGATCGGGGAATCCGGCGGGGCCGCCCAATAATCTCGACAACCCGTGTATCCTCATGGGATTTTATTCATCATGAATATCTACGCATTATATGATGTCAAAAAGCGTGTAGTTACCGGGGCAGTCCCACCAACATGTCCTACCATGGACGAGATGGCTGCTAGAACTGCCTATGGTCTAGGGATTAGGTGCGTGTACTGCCCTCGAACAATGCCATGTGATCATGTATTACGTAACGGTGGGTCTACATGTGACATCATCTGGCGGGTCTCGTGATCACTCTCCGCTCATGTGACTTTGACGGTTGGCATATTGGCAATTTGTGACCATTGATTGATTCTCCGCATCGAACCCTTGTGACCCATCATGGATAGAGATGGGCATAAGCAGTATGAAAAGTGTCCTTAATGTTGCCTTCATATATATTAATGACTGTACTTTACAATAGTTCCATTGGAAAGTTGTTCCAACTCTGGAGTAACTGGAAACTATTTGGAGACTTGCAGTTCTAACCGGGTCTTATGAGATTAAATTACGATATTAAATTATACTTTACTATACAACACTTTGAATCATCGCTTGAAGAAGCGTGCGATGTTCGCGGCGTAACTCGTCATATGTGATCACGCGTGCTCCAGCAACTAACCATCGGTCATCTGGAACTGCCACAAGTTTTAGAGCATTAAGAGCGACTGCATAAAGATCTGAGAGCTGAGCAATCTCTGGTGATAGGCCAATCTCAATGCCAGAGCCAGTATTGGCAGGAGAACGGCTACGAACAGCAGTAATGTGACAATACACGGCTTGGGCTGCTCCCACATAGTCTTCTCGAGCAACATGCCATGCATATAACAGTTTATAGCTGGGCACGGCACCGAATACATCGTGCATCGACAACACGCGCTGAACTCGAGCTGCAAGACCCACAAATGGTAGCTCTCGCACCACCATAGAGGCCTGTGCAGTACCTTGTCGAGCTGCTGTATCAATGATCCTCACTAAAGCTGCATCCACACTTGATAATGGGGCATTACAGGTGTGAAGACCGAGGATTGCAGTATACATTGCATCAAGGTTACCAGAAGTAGCAGCAAGATCCAGTAACTGTTCAAATGGTTGCCAGTGCGTGGTCTCGTACTGACATGCCAGCATTGCCAATTCGAGTGAGGACGTCAATCTAGACGCCTCTGCGTAGTAGTGGGAAAGTCCTTTACCAGCCACATCAAAGCCAGCAGAAGTGAGCTCCGGAACAGGTTTTGCAGCTAACACCAAAGCAACACTACGCAGCTGCACAGTTGCCTCATTTAGTGCATCCGGCGAAGTCTTATGAGCAGCCACTCCACGCACAAACACAGCAGCGGGAGTCAAGGGAAGATCTTTACCAAGTCCTGCTAATAATTCCGCATCAATGCTATCAATCTCGATAATTCGAGCGTACGAAGCGATCCCAGATGGGCCACTGAGATCTAGGGCATTCCATGCAGCCCCCACCGCATCAGAGCTCAAAGTAGACGGTGAGCCAATTACTTGGTTGAGCACGCCTGCGCTCTGCAGTGCCATAATGGTGCGGCAAACACGCAACTCCGCCTTGATACGACTGTATGCGCCTACACCATCAGCAACCCAGCCTTCAACCAAAGCCACTACCACAAATAGTGCCAAGGCCCGGAGTTTGAGAGCTTCCCGCGCAGCTGCTTGGGCCAAGATCCGGGCCAATGCTTCAGCACCAACTTCACCCACATCCACGCCTTTGGAATCCGAATCAGGAGTGGAAAAGGCCCGGAACTGGTTCAGATAAGTCCATAATAGTGCATCAACATCCAGACCTTGAACGCGAGCCCGAAGCGTTTGAACCGGTGCTGCGTCGATTCCACGAGCCACTTGATCTATTTCATCGAGCAGCATTGCCCCATTGCTCGGCAATTCTGAGGGGGCTGTTCCGAAAGTCTCGGTAGCTAGGCGGGCTAACAATGAATCTGGCGGTCCACCAGGACACACGACACTGACATAGGCGGCTCTAACCGTCCATAGGGCTCCACCAGCTGCACTGGGTCCCACAGCCAGTAACTCCGCACCCTGGGCCTCGATCTCACGACATAGCCGATCCAGTCTCAACCATTGCATGCGTACGGTTGTTCCGGTGGCAGCTGCGGTATGTTCTACAGCTTCAGTGACTGCCCCATATGATGTAGAGTCATGGTTAGGGGCGTAGACATCAAGAGCAGCCGCCAAAGTGGCTGGAGCATAGGTAAACCCGAACAGCCGATCGACAAGCTGAGACATATCAGCAGCATCTGGAAGGGCCAGCATATCACCAGGATCATCAGAACTGACTAGCTCACCAGCAACATATACTCGTGCGCTTAGATTTGACCGGTAAGCCACAACCACGCCAGATCCATGAGCATGCACATCGGCCACAAACCACCCCGCTACTTCAGCCGGGTGAGGCATCGACGAGACCTCTACAAGCTTTCCAGAAGCAATAGAGTATGTGACCAGTCGATCAGGAAGTGCAACAATGAACTCATGATCACTAGGGCCAGCAGAAATGAACCGGCTGGCCCGAAGCCTTGGTGCAGTACCGGGATGAGCCACCAAGTCTACGCACTCCTGTTGTGCAAGCGACCAAAGGCGCACGTCATTATTGATCGAGCATGTTGCAAGATACTCACCATGACCCACCAAGGCCGCTGACACGGCAGAGCGCACGCTAAGATGCGGGTGGCCAGGCACGCGATCGGCCCCTGTGCGCACCCATGCAGCTAAACCTCGCGGTGCTGATGAATCCTTCAGCGTTACTGCCCGCACTTCTGCTAAAGGATCACTCCTATCTAGTCGTAAAACGCTTCCATCAGCCAAGGCAACAATCACAAGTCGAGGTCCTGCGCTGACCACAACGCGGGGAACAGCAACATCAAAGACGTGTGGACGCTTGATTACACGCCAGTTCTGGTCTGCAGAAAATGGCTGTTCATCATGCCACTGGGCCCGGGGCACGTAACACGTGTATAGGAAGCCTGTGACTGCCACCAGATCTACCACCACGGAATCAGTGGCTTCGTCGAGTGATACAGATACGGAGTCGGGGACAACACGTGCAGGCACTCTGAGAGCCACTCCGCCGCGTGCAGACGCCAGCGGCTGCACTACAACGACTCTGCCACGACCCTGGAGCCGCCAAACAACCCTTCCAGCTACCACCCCTGCTCTGGACGCTACGTGTGCAAGAGAAGGCTCGTTGGACTCGGATACATCATCTGACCACGATCCAAGCTTCCCTGGCACATCAGGAAGCGGTAGCTCGGCTGTAACTGCCGGATCACGCCGGTTTAGCAGCGGCACCTCCGTGAACATTCGCAGATGACGGACGTTACGCTTAGCGGCACGACTAGTTATGCTTTTCTGGCGTCCGGCGTCCTATGCATATCTTCTGGTGCTTATGCATATATTAGCGGCGTGATCATAACTGTCGTGTGTCAGCGAAACGACTTTAAAGAAACGAATCTGAGCAAAGGCAGAAGAAGGATTCTATCTGTGCTATTCATATATTAAGATCATCCTCTAATCACATTGTAATTCTACTGTATGTTGATCATATAATTGATGTAAACGTTACCTCGTAAATCCAATTTTGTACAATTGTGTGCAGATATTGGATGTAGAGTAGCGAGCAAGTCGTGTCTAGAAAGGACTAGTCGGGTGTAGAGACCATGTTGAACATATAGTACCAGTTGAGTTCAATCTATATTCTTGCACATTAGTACCTGAACTTAATGGGTGGGTAACTATATATTCGTCTATTCCTATTTCTGATCTTGTCCTGATAGACTTTCGACTCCAATGTACCTATCCTGCTGATATAAATGATTATGGGTATATGATGACCAGCTCCGATTCTACATTCATATGTTTCAATCTTTAGTGGATGCAAAAATAGCGACAT
This sequence comes from Wickerhamiella bombiphila, assembly GCA_030561035.1. NCBI lineage: Eukaryota > Fungi > Ascomycota > Dipodascomycetes > Dipodascales > Trichomonascaceae > Wickerhamiella > Wickerhamiella bombiphila. The sequence goes on from JAKTWK010000001.1 coordinate 865,677, forward strand.
ATATACAGCTCATAGCATTTTTCATCCCATATTCAACGTGTTTCCAGACCCACGAGGATTAGCCTCGGTGAATTCATCCCATTGGCGTGCCTTCTCTGTGGCAGCATCATCCGCTGCATACGAGTCCTCATCATTCTCTGCCTTTGGTGCAGGGTCACCGCGCTGAAGCATCTGCCCAGAGAGCTCCTTTTTGAGCAGTTCCTCAATCGTGATAGTTGGCAGTTTCTGTCCAGTACCAAATACATTCCGGGCTACGTTCTGTCGCTGACCTACAATTGTGAATGGTCGATTAGGTCGCCCACCCGCCCCCAGTAACGAGTGTAACCCGCGAAGGTGATCAGCAGTGGTACCATTGGGGCCAACTTCACTTTCTACACGCGTAGATGCTTCTCTTGACTCACTGACACGCCACCTCTGAGCCAATTGTCCTAATGTCATCCCCTGGGGATCCTCACTTGCTTCCCATGACCATAACTCTGGCATAGTCGCTTTGGTGCCGTGGTCCGATGACTGGGATGGCATTGACGTGCTTTCCGGATTTGATGATGCTGTATCAACTTTCTCAAAGCGGTTGTTCCCTAATAGCAACCGAAGAGTATCTGGATGCAGGGCAGTGACGGGAATATACGGCACTGGTGGCTCTTGTAGAAGCTTCTGGTCACCACTTGGATCCAAAGATGCCACTATGCCTCGCAATAACTCTAATTCCGATATAGCGCCCTTGATGGCTTCCCATGCTAAAGCACTGTGTAACTGTAGCCGTGAGATTTCAACATCACGCAATGTCTCCTCATCGCCACGAGCACCAGCAGTTGTCAAAGCTCGCACATTTTGATCAAGCTTGTCTCTTAACCCTTTCACATATTTGTGATTGTCTATTTTTGTCTGCCGAGATTCTTGGCGGGGGTTGGCCAGCCTTGATCGGATAGCCTGCAAATCAAAGAGTCCATGTCTTCCTTGTGGCAGCAACGCATCCAAAGAAGATAAAGCTCTAAAATGTGGTGGAAGTGGAATGCCATACTGATCCATGAGCAAAAGAAAGTCGAGGAACTTGCGCACTGCTGCCTTAGATACACTCACTCTGTCCATGACTGCAGTTGCACCAGGATCCACAGTAGTGGCTTCAAGAACGTGTCCAACATAATAGTCGAGATTGAAGTATTTGAGATCCCCCGTTGATACATCTTCTAACGATTCATTGGCGCTGAACAATGCCAACTGTTCAACGCGACTCATGCACTGTGCAAGGTACTTGAGAGTATCGGCATGCAGCACATGGAACTCATGACTTAGCGGTGAGAAAACTCCACTATCTAGCTTCTTGATGTGGTTCTGAGCCACATCATACAAGTCGTTAAGGTCCCGCTCCATTTACGTGCAATTAAGACGGCTACTGCTTCCATACGCATAGCTTCGCTAGTGACTATGCATAACGCCACTGCTGACACATACGGACCCCCGGATTACATCACAGAACGCTGATGCTACGGCGCCTGAGGCTCATGCGTACGCAGTCACAATCATACTTTGCAGCAATAATGCCATCTAAGATGGAGTTTCCCGTATATTTCTAATGATTCGAAGACATTGGGTTCGTTGCTACCTTTAGAGTTCTGTAGACGCCTGTAGCAACTAGTTCAAGCAGCGTAAACCCAGCCCCCTACCTCATTAGGACGTCACGTGATGCTTATCTAAATGCATGCATGGGCAAGGACCGGACCGGTTCCTATATAACCTTCTCCGATAACCGCCCCATCTTGTTATCACGGCCTTGCTGCTATTTCGTATTCCCGTTTTACTGGAATCATCAGCTAAAACAGCTCTGGCTACAGTAAGACTCTTCAATTCTTCCCTGATTCCCAAATGCGCACTACTCATCTGATTAGTGCCTTGGTTGGTGCCGCCGCACTGGTCCAGGGCGGTATCATTGATAGCGTAGAAGAGGCCCTTGTTGGTCTCGGAAACAACTGGAGCCCCGCTGATGAATATGTTAGCTCGCTGAACATTGCTGCGGAGAAGTTGTTGCATGATCTCCATCAAGAAGTGGGTGATGCGCTCGATGACGTTCCTATGCAGGCAAAGGATGCTTGGCGCACGGTTCTCGCCGATGTTCCCAAAGGTGCAGACCTCCTCAAGACTGAGATTGCCAAAGTGGCCAAGCAGCGCACCCCCAAACTGAAGTCGGAGCCTAAGGTGGCCGAAGATTCGTTTTCAGTCCATGTTCAGGATGAGCGATTCCCTGGTCACCTATTGAGGGCCAAGAGTCCCGAATCGCTTGGTGTCGATAAAGTCAAGCAATATTCAGGATATCTTGACACCGACAGCGACAAGCATCTGTTCTTTTGGTTCTTTGAGGCTCGAAACGATCCTGAGAATGCCCCCGTTGTGCTGTGGCTGAATGGCGGCCCTGGCTGCTCTTCGCTGACTGGTCTCTTCTTCGAGCTGGGTCCCGCTCGGATTGGACCCGATCTTAAACCTGTTAGCAACCCGTACTCGTGGAATAACAATGCCAACGTCATCTTCCTCGACCAACCAGTTAATACTGGCTATTCATACACTGAGGGAGACTCTGTGAGCGATACTGTGACTGCCTCCAAGGACACGTATGCATTCCTGGAGCTGTTCTTCAAGCAATTCCCCGAGTATACTGGCCGGGACTTCCACATTGCGGGCGAGAGTTATGCCGGTCACTACATCCCTGTGTTTGCTAGCGAAATTGTGAGCCACGATGACCGTCAATTCAATCTGACGTCGGTATTGATTGGCAATTATCTTGCTGATCCTCGTACTCAGTATGATTATTATGAACCCCAGGTGTGTGGTGGTGGTGCTTACCCTGCAGTACTGAATGATGAGCAGTGCCAGGAGATGGTAGATGCCCAGCCACGCTGCAACGGTCTTATTGATGCATGCTATGAATCTGGCAGTGCCTGGGTATGCGTGCCAGCTACGATCTATTGCAACAACGCCATGTTGTCTCCTTATCAGCAAACAGGTCTCAATGTCTACGATATTCGCGAGGAATGTGGCGATGAGAACTCACTGTGCTACCCTGAATTGGATCTCATCGACCAATTCCTGAACCTCGACGAGGTAAAGGAGGCACTCGGGACGAGCAACATTGAGAAATATCAGGGTTGCAACTTTGATGTGAATGGTGCATTCCTGTTCAATGGTGATTGGATGCAGCCTTACCACCGCCATCTGACCGATCTAGCTAACATCGGATTGCCAATTTTGTCGTATGCTGGCGATGCTGATGTGATCTGCAACACACTGGGCGTGTCTGCGTTGACGCAGGCTCTTCCATGGTATGGCCATGAGGAGTTTTCTGAGCTTCCAACCAAGCCCTGGTTCACCAAGTATAGCCGGAAGCACCAGGGTGGTGCTGCTGGTACCGTGCGGAATGTCGATGCGTTCACGTTCCTAAATATCTATGGAGCTGGTCACATGGTCCCCTACAACCAGCCTCAGAACTCGCTGGAGATGCTGGAACGCTGGATCTCTGGTGACTACAAACTCGAGTAGGTGACGTAGAATCAGCTGGCTACTACTCACTATTCATATGACTATTTTAGGTTGAAGTTACTCCCTTTTTAAGATGTATACATAGATATATCTCAGGTTTGAACTGTTATACTGTAGTTAACTCAGGCTGTTTCGGGAAATATAGCCTTGCGGGTTGTAGCGTAGTTATCTAGTACATGGTGTGCTGGCTTTGGTGCAAGTTCTTTGTCCATGGGTAAACTCCACTTAGGAGTACTTCCTAGAAATGTCCACGCAGCTTGGAATGCTGCTCCACGAGCTACATACTCTCCAGGGGTGGGAATTCCCACCGGTTGGGTGAACACGTAACTGGCGCACTCCTGGACAGCTGGATTAGCAGCAGCACCTCCAATGAGGAGAATACGACGTGTTTCAACGCCGCACTCTTCGGCAGCTCGAATCCCTTCGGCCATTGAGCACACCACCCCTTCTACAAACGCCCTGGCAATATTAGGACGTGTGGCACTGCCAAGAGTTAATCCATGAAGCGAGCCATGTGCTTCAGGGAGGTTGGGGGTACGTTCACCCTCAAAGTACGGAATGAGTACTAGACCATTAGCACCGGGGGTTGCTTCCAGAGCAAGCTTGGCAAATTCATCGTGGTCGACTCCCAGTAGTTTGCACCCTGCCTGAAAAACACGTGCACCATTCAGAGTACAAACTAAGGGTAAACTACGACCAGTGGCATCACTGAATCCAGCTACAGTGCCTGTAGGGTCTGCCTTGAGGGTCGATGTTGGAGAGAATACCGCACCGCTAGTTCCGATTGAAACTACCACATCACCCGGAGTCACTCCCAGACCTAGTGCACCTCCAGCATTATCACCGGTTCCAGGCCCAACAATATAACCATCAGGGCTCGTGCCTGCTGCCTCTGAAGGGCCCAACACTCGGGGAACAATAACACTATTAACACCATCCCTCTCGCCTGCAACACGCATCGGCCTGCCGAGCGCCCGCTCGAAAAATTCAGGAAGATAGTGGTTCTGCACTGATGACCAGTATGCCGTACCACTTGCATCCGACCGATCCGTAACCAGGGCATCCAGCACTGGTTTCTGGGGACCGTAGCCTAGTAGCCGCCACGTCAAGTAGTCATGCGGAAGAACAACGGCAGCAACCTTTGTCGCATTCTCAGGCTCGTTATCGCGCAGCCAGCGTAGTTTAGATGCTGTGAATGATGCAACGGGGACGATCCCAATCTCGTTGGCATACCGATCTGCCCCCAATTCCACGACAAGATCCCGTGCAGCGGCAGCACTGCGGGTATCGTTCCAAAGTAATGCTGGACGTACTACATGGCCAGTTGCATCTAAGAGAACCATTCCGTGTTGCTGGCCAGAAACAGCGATTGCTTTAACATCACCAAGACCACCAGCTTGTTCAATTGCCGTATTTAGTGCTTCCACCCATGCATCCGGATGAACTTCTGAGCCTTCGGGATGGACCGCACGTCCCTGTCGGAGTGTTTCACCGGTATCTACATCAATAACCACGACTTTACAGCCCTGCGTTGAAGAGTCTACGCCAGCTACCAACGGCATTGAAGCTCCGTGTGACTGATGTGATAATAATGGTTTTATGTGGGGTAACGCGTAGCGCATAACCCGGATAAATTCGATTAAGACTCGGTTAAATATATTATGCATAATACCGTTGGCATTTCTAATGGCTCAATGAAGGATTGATGCACATGTCCAACGAGCATCATTTTTCTGGCAAAATTCGATGATATCTATATAATTAGTATTATATATAACTGTATGTATAACTGCATGTATGTTTGAATGTGCTTGACTGTGTGCGTGTATACGACACAATGGTCACAATGGTCTGCGTTTCAATAGTCGGTTCACTGGCCAGTCAAGCTGCGCAAGTACTGTGTGACCGAGTCCAACTGGGAAGTATCGACGTGGTATTTCCTGGAAATATCCGAGAGAGCCTCCAGGCTGTTAGTATAGGCAACAAGATTCTGGTTCGTGTTGGAACCTCCCTGGTAGGAGGAGTAACCACGTTGAGTCTGCGATGCAACGGTCTCGCTAGCATTGGTTATCATATCAACAATGGGGCGTAGCACATCTGCGCCGAACTGAGTAGGCATACCGTTACCACTGGGATCGAACACATTCTGCAGAGTTGTTGCCAACACGTCAACTTCGGAGCTCATTCCATCCATAAAGGTGGTCATAGTATCTTCACCAGGATGACCATCTAGGCTATTTATCTCTTGATCATACTGAGTGATGATACGCTGGGCCGCATCGGCGGCTTGGCGCACCCCATCCATTGCAGGACTAGAAGACTGAGAATACAGCTCCTGACCGGCTACTGCCTTGTTGGAGTTAGAGAAAGGGCCGCGACGACGCGATCCAGAGTTACCACTGTAGCCATAGGGATATTGCTGGTATCCAGGCTGACGATTACCTTGGTAACCACCCTGGTACGGGGGCTGGTAACCCTGGGGTTGATAGCCCTGAGGATAGCCCTGAGGCTGATAGCCCTGAGGATAGCCTTGAGGCTGATAACCCTGAGGCTGGTAACCCTGGGGCTGGTAACCCTGGGGCTGGTAGCCTTGGTAGCCCTGAGACTGGCCCTGAGGATAACTGTGGGGCTGATACGCCTGAGGCCTGTATCCCTGAGGTTGATAACCATACTGGCCATAGGGATAGCCTACGTACCCAGGTGTATAGGCGGGCTGCGTGTAATAGGCAGGATACGCATAGCCAGGTGAAGTGGGGACGGAATCATCGGCTGGTAGAGTGGTCGTAACTGGAGCCGCGTCGGAATCATCATTTCCCGCACTGCTATTGGTAGCATCACGACGTGACACTACCACCGCTCCGTGGGGATTGAACACATGATGGATGTTCTCATCGAGTCTAACTGCTGCATCATAACTCCCAGTAGGTACTGCAGCGGTGCGAGCACCACTAGTGGTGAGGGCAATTGCGATCCAAGCAGTCTTAGTCCAGATAGGTGCCATTGTAACTTATGTATATCAACAAGAACCAACATGCCTCTTTTAAGCCAGATAATTCATTCGGGATGGTCATTTCTCAATCAAACCTAAGATTTCGTGTCATTTCCACAATGAATATAATCTACAGTTAAGCTTACGATGTCATTTCACGATACACTTAGATCCTCTTGACATAATTACTGGGCGAATTAACTGGGCTGTTGATTCTCCTCGGGTAATATTAGTCCAATCGTGAAGTAGTTAGTTCTAACATCTCACGCGCCGCTTAGGTACCTACAGGCTCTAAAGCTCAACCACTTCAGTATTAGCATTATGCATAAACAGACGTATATGCCGATCTGGAGCTCATTAAAGGGCTGATTACCTACTACCTGATGCGGCATCCAAAGATATGCGCAATTAGCCCAGCCCAGAAGTTCACACTATCCTGATAATAATAATGTTTTGATAAGGGAGTGTTAGTTGATGATAATAGGAGGAACTGTTCAATGCAATGGGATGAAATTCTACAAATTTAAATAAATAATTAATCATAGTGCGAAACTGTGGAGATAGCACTGCTGCTAGAAGCCGGTACTAGGCTTGGACGAACCCAATCATGGTCGTCCTCAGAGTGCCACCACGCATTCTTGTGTATGCACGCGCCAGCGCAGCAGCCGCAATTCAAGTGATGAGTAGTGTCTGTGGTCTTGTCTTGCATGATCAAAGAAGGTGCGACACTAGGCACTTCCTTACGAGAAGCCTTGGGTTCTTCGGGAATGTATATTCCTTCGTATGCCTTGTTCAAATATGAAGAATCCATGACAAAAAGAGTTTCACAATCGAACTTCTGGATGGCCTTAACAGTGTAGTTGTAGAAACAACGATGAGTAGTGCTGGAGCCTGGCTCGAGTTAACTCGTGCAAGAACCTATTTAGATTTGCGGAAAGTGTACGCTTTTAAACGGTCCAGGAGTGCGACATGCGCCCTTGCCCAGCCCCTCGGAGATTAGTAACTGGTACATGGCGCCATGCCGAATGTGCAGAATATGAATGATCCGCCAGATACAGAGAATCAATTCGAAAAGTAAATGTTGCAGTCTTTTTATTTAGACATAATAATAGGCTAACTGAATTTTGAAGCGTTTATGTTCACTAGTGGATCATCTACAGCCTTCCAAACCCTCGGGCGGGCCGCTAAAAATGTATAATTAGTAGTACTCACGTGATAATGACATGGGGGAAGTAAATCGACTGCATTTTCCGAGGCTCGGCAAAAATATCTATAAATTCTACAAGAGAAAGGTCATATAAGTGAATAGTATTTGCAAGATTTCGGAATCTTTACTTCAGTATCCCGATCTTGGCTTTCCAGCCACCTTGGGCTGATTTTACATTTCCTGATCCGGAAAACCTTGGCAATCGATAAGTAGGGAGCCAACAGCAGCCGTCATAACTTGTTGTACACGCTGAATTATTTAGTTAATTTATCTTCACAATTCGTTTTGCCAATCGTGCCCTCCCTGGAGTTTCTATTGCCAGCCCTAACCACCGAGGCTCCCACATTGATATTAGGCAGGTTTTTACGATGTGTGTTCACTATGGCGGAAAGAAAGGTGGGCAGCATACCTTGTCAACTAAGTATATACTATAATTCTGCAGACATTAAAATTGTGTGAATAAGATACAACTCCGGTTCTTTAAAGCGATTGCTTGGAAATATGTACATTCCATCCCTCGATGTAATCACGTCTCAATTCCAGTTTCTCCCTGCAGGCACTCCGATATATTTTTATTACTCCCCCATCAGGAAGTAGGAATAAGATTTCGTTGTATATTTCTGTATGCATAAATTTGATATGCATATACTGTAAGGACCGTTAGTGTGCTTACTCATTCATGAGACTCGAATCACCCGCATTCAGGAGGAGACGAACGATATAGGTTCGAGCACGAGAATATGCCGGAGGATGGCAGCGGTGGAGTACGCCCCAAGATCTTGTTAATGGGATTAAGGAGAGGTGGCAAGTCGTCAATCCGCCAGGTAGTGTTTCACAATATGCAACCTCTCGAAACACTGTACTTAGAGTCTACGGCGAAACCTACTTCGGAACGCCTAGATTCCCTAGTCAAGTTCAACTTGCAAGAAATTCCAGGTCAATTGAATGTTCTGGAAGGCAATTACGACCAGAAAAGCCTATTTCAAGGAGTGAGTTCTGTCGTATACGTGGTGGATAGCCAAGATGAGTATTTGTTGGCATTGCAGAATGTAATGCAAGTTGTGGAAGAAGCGTTTAAGGTGAACCCCAAAATACATTTTGAAATCTTGATACACAAGGTAGATGGACTCAATGAGGATTTCCGTCAGGATACACAACGTGACATTATCCAACGAATTAATGACGATCTCGTCGATATTGGTATCTACGATGCAGATATCACTTTCCATATGACGAGTATTTTTGACCAGAGTATCGTTGAGGCATTTAGCCGTATTGTGCAAAAACTTGTGCCTGACTTTAGTGCCTTGACCCAGCTACTTGACCTGTTCTGCTTGCGCAGTGGAATAGAAAAGGCATTTCTATTTGATGCTTCTTCCAAAATATACCTTGCAACAGATTCATCCCCTGTGGATGCGGAATCATACCAAGTATGTTCGGACTTTATTGATGTCGCAATTGATCTCGGTGCTCTATATAAGGAGACACCCAGCACAGCCGACATGGGTATGGGCCAGTCACGATTGCAAAACGGTACGATCGTCTATTTGGCTCAGATGATAAAAGGCTTGCTTTTGGTAGGAATTTCCGCCGCTGAAAGTTCTCAAAAAATGACACTGATAGAGTTTAATATCGGAATTCTCAGAGAGGGTCTACGCCAGATCTATACCTGAGTATGGGGAATTCTGTAATTATCATTGTCATATAAGAGCATGCAATAACAATATCTATGAATACCATCACCGCCACCCTTTTCGTACACCCAGTGTATTAATAAATTGTATAGTGTGTGCCTCCTCGGATGAGAAATGTGGGATTCGTACGTGGAATTCGCCTATAACATAATGTAAATATTAACTAGCGAATATCTTTACACCAAGCATATACAATCAGGTGGTTGATAGATGAGGAGGTTTCATTGTGTTGTTATTACTCAAGAGTGCATTCTGAAAGGTTCTCATAGTTTCCTTAACGAGCCTGCTAATTCCACCGGCTAATATGAAACACAGAATACTTCATGGATAGCACAGTTAGGACTGGTGATATTCATCATGGTGTACATTATGGTGACGACCCTCAGGGATTAAAGGTTTACTGTCCATCCCAAATTAGCTAGAGTAGATATTTGGATTGGTTATTCCGGATAACTCCATATGTTATAGAAATGTGTAGAACAGGATCTACCCGGCAGCATATGTTTCTGCAGCCAAGTTCGTGCTTGATGGAATACCACTTAGAGGCATATGTAGAGCTATCCTGCTGGACTTACCACTACCATCCACTGATCTATGTTATTTACGAAGCCTTTAGAATGGTCGGCAGAGCAGTGACAGTCATGCGACATATGCGGGGATATAATTTATAAACTGTTGGAATCCATTGCGGCTACTGTGACTGATCAAGGTGAAGTTTTTCTTCTCTGCACCATGCTCTCTGCACCATGCTCTCAGCAGTATTGCTAGGCACTAACTATTTCCAGATGTACATATAGCTGGCAATTTCAAAGCTCAGGCTAGTCACAATTCTAAGTTTCAGGATGCGTAAATACAAGGGTTATAGTTATTCTAGTAGTGGATCATTGTATAACGTGGCAATCGTTGGTTCAACCTCCCCTGGGGCAGGTTTATATCGGTAATGATCGACACGCATAACAGTATCCATGATACGGATACCATTGAAGTTGTCAACGGCTAGAACTGTAGATCTCTGATCTTCATACCTAATATATGCTGTTCCCTTGCTCTTACCTGTCGTCTTGTCGCGAACTAGTTTCACGTACAATGGATTACCATACTGCGAAAACAGAATGAGCAAGTCACCTTCGTTCATCTGTTTTGGTAGGCCTCGCACCGAGATGAACGCAGTATCATTATAGTCTGCATGCCAAGATGCTTCTGGTGGAATGCGGAGCTTGAGTTCCTTCTCATTGAGATCGCCCACCTTCATGATCCCCAGAAGCGCATAACTACCCGAGTGCGTAGTACCTATGTAGAGACGTAGGATTTAAGCGTAAACCCACGACAATCTTCACGCGGAAATCACGTGATCGGGTCACGCGACATTTATACCCTGACCCCTATGTTTACTTTGACGGTGTGGCCAGCTTTAGATCCAACAAATCCAGCGCGTGATTGTGGCCCATGCGCATGGAATATCTCTAGATCATGTTCTGTAGAGTTCTCACGTCTATCGATGATTCCGGGTGACTGAACCTCAAACGATCCCGGTCACTGCGCCGCAATCACAGGCTGGCTGACATACATCGCGCAACAGCTTGACTGGACCATGGGTGCTGATGGGGTAGAACCGCTGCCAAAGATGGTGTAAATGCGCCGGTGCTATGACTTGGAGTGCTGGCGCGAATACGAATCCTCGCCCTCATGTCGGGCAACCGGTCATGACGTCAGATGAGGCACTGGCAATCTCAGGGTCAGGGCTAAACTCATACATTACGTATGCAAGTGCTCCGTACCCACTTATTTGCCCCTGGTAGGACACCACACACTTTTTCCCTTCACCCCACCTTCTTAGTTACCGAGCTAACTTGATCAGCTTGCTATCAGGAAGATGTCAACGACGTCTGCCCCTAGCGCTCCTCGTCCGGAGGGAATCACCTCCACAGGCCCTACTAAGAGCACAGCATTCAAAGGATTCAAGGTCCCGTATATCTTGAGTTGGCGGAACCCTCAGGAGACTGGAATCTTGCTGGTTGAGTCTCTTGGCTTGTTTATCGTATTTTCCAGTACTTTGACACTGAGACTCTTCTTGCGTGCTTCATACTGGGCCGTGGGTATTGTAAGCCTTGTCGAGCTGGCCACCCGTTATCTCAATGGCCGATCCACAGGTATGGTGAACAACTACCAGCCCTCACGGTTCCTGCCTCTTTCGGACTCATTTGCAAATGATGTGGCTTCCGCAGTGTCGGGAGGCATTCGCCGTATTCTGTACGGTGTTCAGCACGTCGTGGATGCCCGCGATCCCGAGTCGGGGTTGAAGTTGACGGCTGGCTTCTTTGTTGCGTATGTGTTGCTGGGATTCCTTGCTCTCAAGACGCTGGTTTTGGTGTCGATTCTGGCAGTATTCGGTCTGCCACCTCTTTATCTGCAATTCAAGACACAAGTTGATGATGCTATCAACACCGCACACGGTCACGCCAAGTTCCACGCGAAGAAGGTTAGTGACGCCGCATATGCTCGGGCAGGCCCCCAGATCGACTTTGCTAAGAAGTTTGTCGGCCCTCGTGGTGGATTCCCTTCAAAGGCCTCCGTGGACCCCGTGAAGGATGTTCCTACGGCTGCTGCTAAGCCTACCGCATACACCTCGGGTGCCACCTCGTCTGCTGGAGCTGTGCCTACGCAACATGCTTCTGCTGGGGCTGTTCCCGCTACCACGAAACCTTCTGCACCTTACTCTTCGGGTGCGACGTCCACTCCTGGTGTCAGTGGCGATGTTCCCGTTGAGACCCACATTAAGACTACCACTCAGACTGCTAACGTGCCCGAGGAAGTGTTTTCTAAGTTCGAATCCGTCCCCACTTTCCAGGGCAATGTACCTCTGGACCAGGATAAGCTGAAGGATGTTCTGTCCAAGAAATAAATGGCTATTTGTAGGCATTCTAGTAGTTGTTTTGCAGACCGATGCAGTATCAATAGATCCAATGCGTGAATGAATAGCCGCTATTCGGCCAATTCCGCTGCTAATCATGCCGGGCTCTAGACTTAACCCCCGATCTATATAGATCATCATAGTGAGTCATCCAATCGCTGAGGCGCCAATTTAGCTGATCTTTTTTCGGTGTTGGAAAGCCTGGAATGAAAATGATGCGAAGGGGTTTTGGGACCTCGGCGATTCGGGCTTCCGGACAAAATCTAACCGAAAAAATTGTTCAGAAGTACGCCGTGGGCCTGGCGCCTGGTAAACGGGTGCGCAGCGGGGACTATGTCTCGATCCAACCGTCGCACTGTATGAGCCACGACAACTCATGGCCAGTGGCACTGAAATTCATGGGATTAGGAGCAACTCGCATCCATAATGATCGTCAGGTTGTGATGACCCTCGATCATGATGTTCAGAACCGGTCAGAGAAGAACCTGGCCAAGTATCACAATATAGAACAGTTTGCTCTTAAACAGGGTACCGACTTTTATCCTGCTGGGAGGGGTATTGGACACCAGATCATGGTTGAAGAGGGCTATGCATTTCCCTACAATTTGACGGTGGCTTCGGACTCGCACTCTAATACTTACGGGGGTATCGGGTGTCTGGGTACTCCGGTGGTACGCACTGATGCTGCGGCTATTTGGGCCACAGGAAGAACCTGGTGGCAGATTCCACCTGTTGCTAGAGTAGAGCTGAGAGGCCAACTGCCCCCCGGTACTTCGGGCAAGGATGTCATTGTTGCACTATGTGGAGGATTCAACGGTGATGAAGTGCTCAACCATGCTATTGAGTTCGTGGGGGATGGTGTGGCTCATCTTTCTGTTGATGAACGCCTGACTATTGCTAATATGACAACGGAGTGGGGAGCACTGACTGGGTTGTTCCCTGTGGATGATACTCTATTGGAATGGTATGATCAACGTGTGCACCGGTTGCAACAGCCACACCCTCGGGTGAACCCATTGCGTCTCGATGAATTGAAGAACAACATCATCACGGCCGATTCGGATGCGGGTTATGCTAAAGAGTTGGTGCTTGATCTGAGCACTTTGAGTCCATGTGTTTCTGGTCCCAACAGCGTCAAGATCTCCCAGCCATTGGCATCGCTTTCGGCCCAGAATATGCGCATTAACAAAGCCTACCTTGTTTCATGCACTAACTCGCGTCTTTCTGATATCTCAGCTGCTGCTCAAGTGGTTCAAGGTCGCAAGGTAGCTCCAGGGGTAGAGTTCTACGTTGCTGCGGCTTCCTCGGAGGTCCAGCGTGATGCTGAGGCTGAGGGAGCTTGGAAAGCATTGTTGGATGCTGGTGCAAAGCCACTTCCTGCCGGCTGTGGCCCCTGCATTGGTCTCGGTACAGGACTACTGGAGCCCGGTGAGGTGGGCATTTCTGCCACTAACCGCAACTTCAAGGGTCGTATGGGCTCGCGTGATGCTCTGGCATACCTTGCATCCCCTCAAGTGGTCGCTGCATCGGCAGTGCTAGGCCGTATTGGTGGTCCTGCTGAGCTCGACGGGGGGTCTCTCCCTCCAGTTAGCGACTTGGTGCGCAGTGTACATACCAATGAACCATCTTCCGGTGCCTCTGATGCTGCGGAATCATCAGTGTCAATTCTCCCTGGATTCCCTGAACGCATTGAAGGAGAACTGGTGCTGTGTGATGCCGATAACATCAACACCGACGCAATTTACCCCGGTAAGTACACGTATGAGGACGACGTTCCACGGGAGAAGATGGCTCAGGTATGTATGGAGAACTATGATCCTGAATTTGGGTCCAAGACAGGACCCGGTGATATCATAGTTTCTGGGTTCAACTTTGGCACTGGTTCGTCGCGTGAACAAGCAGCCACGTGCATTCTGGCCCGAGGTATTCCTCTAGTAGTTGCAGGGTCTTTCGGCAACATTTTTGGACGTAATGCCATTAACAATGCACTGTTAACACTCGAAATCCCCGCGCTGATCAGTCTATTACGGTCGCGATTCCCGACACCTGAACCAACTGTTCGCACGGGCTTGAAGCTGCAGTGGGATGTTATGAGGGCCCGTGTTACTGTTACTGAGGCTGATGGCACCGTTATTCTTGAACAATCCGTTGGCGAGCTCGGGGAAAGCATGCAAGAAATCATTGTTGCCGGTGGCCTCGAGAAGTGGGTGAGCGCCAAGATCCAATAAAAGAGTAATACCTTCTCAGTTGTATAATTATAAATTCATAAATACAAACACGCTTACATTTCTGTCCAGAAACCGTTCATCGGTATTAACATTCCAACGATGGTTTGCTCCGATGACAGCATCATCCACTCACTGGACGAACTACTGATCCGCTTGATATATATAAGTTGTGGCCTAACCGCTTTTTGAAAAATAAATTAACGGCCTGACAGCAATCTTTTCAACCCAGTGCAACGCTTGACTCAACAGCCTCTTCATTCAAGGTCCCCGATCTCCTTCACTACTTCATCGAAGCCCTTCTGCAGCTCCTCAACCTTTTCCTTATCCTTTCCAGACGCATCAGAACGTGGTGTTACCATAACGCAGGATGTTGGTCGCTTGGTTGACCCTGCAGCTCCAAGATCCTCCTTGGAGGGAATGAATACGAATGGGACCTTGTTATCCTCGCAGAGAACTGGGAGATGCGACACGACATCAGCAGGCCAAATATCACCGGCAATCACCACAAGACCCTTGTCGCCCTTGCGCAAAGCCTTTACAACTTCTTTCACGCCTCGGCGTGCCTGCTTGGCCTTGGATGCCCGCTTGACGGTTTTCAACACCTTCTTGTTGAGCTTTTTAGGAGCTAGAGGGTGTGAGAAAGGCAGCACTGCTGGCAACCGCTCATCATAATTGTCGACTTCACTGCTGCTTCCCATTTCCTAGTAGTTTTGGACCCGCAGGAACGAAAGTGAAATTTCGGATCTGCTTATGTTATCGGGGTCCTCCAAGAAGGGTTACTTGAGGTTATGCACATCGACGGTACCCTAGCGATGAAATGATGGCGGCCGTAGGCCGCACCGCCTCCTGGGCGTTGCGTATCGGCTGCGCAGTGCATTTGATGCATACAAGTATTTATGAGTTCAGTGAGACCAATGGTGCCAGCATGCTTCCTACTTTGGACTGTGCGGGTGATTGCGTGCATGTGAACAAGCTGGCTCGTCATGGACGAGGATGCGAACTGGGCGACATGGTTATTGCTGCAAAGCCCACACAACCCCAGCAACGTGTTTGCAAACGCATTACAGGTATGCCAGGTGACTATGTGGTGGTGGATCCATCTAGCTCGGCCTCGACAGATGAACTGATCAGGGTTCCACCGGGTCATGTGTGGCTCACAGGTGATAACCTTGCTCAGAGCATCGATTCACGCACCTATGGCCCGTTACCTCAGGCTCTGATCCGAGGAAAGGTCGTTGCAGCCAGTCGGGGGTTCCGGGACTTCCGCTGGATCTCTGGTGCTGAAACAATATCTCCTCAGTCAGACTCGGCAACAGCAGGTTCTGCTCCTGTTTTTACTTCGGCTGCCGCTTCGGTGATTAAAGCAGATGAGATCAGAAGTTCGACGAGGCCCTCAAAGTAGCGAGGTAAACGGATGTCTCACATTCTAAATTGAGTTTCCCAAGCAACTGGTTCGGGAACAATTCGAGAGCATCGAGAGTTCTCGAAGAATTCCTTGCATTTGATTCGAAGCTGGTTCGAGAATGCTCCCGTAACATTTCATGAATGATATTGAATAGGCTAAGAATGGTCAGGACAACCATAGAAAATGCACCAATAACCTCCTACAAAGTTGATACCATGTTCAAACCACCCTGATCTCTCATTGACTACAATAGTAACTAGAAATATTCCCAAATATCATCAAATTTTGAGACCAAATGCTTGACGAGTCCCCATTAGCACCCAAGTGACCCACATTACGCACTACAATTGAGTTCGAGCTAGAACTATAAATTCGAGAAATTATCACAACACATGCCAATACTAACAAGAACAGAAACATACCATATAACTCTAAGTCATTTCCCAAGGCGTTTTGATCGTGAAAACCTCTTCCCCCCCACCTTTACTACCTAGACACTGTAGTCAGCGAATAGACGGACATGCCGGGTGCGAGAACGGGTCGGCCCACGGTGGCTCGCAAGCCTGTTGGATCAGGAGACTCCAGCAGACCATCAGGAGAGTTCAATGTACGTACTGGTACAACTCCTTCCGGGCCTCCAACGACCCAGGCAGCCTCTCCATCTCTATGGCCCTATACGAACACAGTACCTAATCCTGGAGCACCAGTTTCTTCAGAACTGCTGCCATCACCGCAGGGCAGTCATGATAGCGGCGACAGCAGTAATGAACAGTTCTACGATGCAACGTTCGCTATGCCATACCAGCAGCCACAGCCACTATACTATTCATCCTCTTCGGTTCCATATGGCCCTAATGCTGAAATTCCTATCTACGGTGGTCATGGAATGAACTCATCCGATTCTGTGGGACCAAGCGGTTCTAAGGGTGCATTGAGTACGGATCCTACAAGTCACCAAGAACTCCCCCAACCTCCACCTTCATATAGTAGCCAAGAGCCATACAACGGGCCCTATGGCGATACTTTCTTCGGTGATCAAAGCTTCGATTCATACTCAGCATATGAAGACTCTTATGTTAACGGCTATGGGCCAGGATATGGGCCAGGTGAGTATGCAGACAGCGGACAAGAAGAATATCGCTCTCTCCGTGATCTATCCAACTCGCCCGGCCCCGAAGTTGTGCATGGAGCGCCTCTCATGCCATCACGGACTCCATCAGAGTCTTCCTCTTCAAGATCAATGACGCCATCCATGACCCAATCAATTCTGCCTCCGATGCCTACCCTGCAGCCATCTAGAGGATCTCCCATGAACCACTCTGTGAGAAGCATTGGAAGCACACCTATAATATCATCAGGAACAGCTACTCCAGCGTCTTCAGGTCATCCTAGCACCAG
The DNA here is from genome assembly GCA_030561035.1 of Wickerhamiella bombiphila. NCBI lineage: Eukaryota > Fungi > Ascomycota > Dipodascomycetes > Dipodascales > Trichomonascaceae > Wickerhamiella > Wickerhamiella bombiphila. The sequence continues at coordinate 883,037 of JAKTWK010000001.1, forward strand.
TTCGGTGCCTTCTTTGGGGCATCCGCTCGGCCCATCTGGGTCGTCATCGACCGTTCCACGCGAAGGACTTCGAAGTGGAGGCTTTACACCGGCACCAGCAATGCTGCAAGCACCGCCTCATTCAGGTATTTCTCCAAATATCCACCACGCAGGTCCTCAAGCAGGTCCACCTGTTCGTCCGCCAACTGGGTTGCCTTCTCGACCAGCAGACTCTTCTTCTGGTTCTCTTTCTGGCCCAGGACTCCCGTTTGCTGTGGGGGAAATGCCTCTGTCTCCAGCACCACCTGATCTTGAACCTAAACTGCATTCCCAGAATCCACCACAGCTTCGATCTCAGCCTTCGCTACAGGGATTTGGGCTGCCACCTCCTCCACCGGCCCCATCAGCCTTACGGCGCCAGCCTTCCCAGCCTTCACAACCCCCTATACCCCCTATACCCCTTAAAATGCCCGTGGAGCGACCCAAACTACACATCAATCCGTCGTCTTCGTCGTCTTCGAGCTCGGTAGCCCCCCCTCGCCAGCAACATCCTGCCCCACGGCCACTTTCGCAGTCCAACTCCCAGCAAGAAAGTCCTAAAAGTGATCGCGACTTCGGCATTGGCATTGGCTCGGCTTATGTGCAGTATTTGCGGAGCAGCTCTGGACAAGTCCACAGCACTCGGGCTCCGACCCGCTTGCCATTGGGAATCCGAGCATCCACAGGCAAACAACCGGCTTTATCGGTTCCTCCTACATTCCTACGCAAAGCTATGGATATTCGTTACACGCATTTGCAGCCTCGTATGTTGGCGAGTGAGATCGATGACGATGAGGGTGAAGTCCCCCAGCAGGCACCATCTGACCACACTCAAAGTACTTCCAGCACCCCGAACTCACCTACTGAGAGTGTAATGGAGGATGTTGGTCGTATAAAGCTCTTTGTAGCTAACCCAGATGACTAGTTACGATATAAAAATTTAGACATGTTAATCATGAATGTCATGTCGTTATAGACTTACACCTCTGCTATTCTCTCTCTCTAGGTACGCACCTTTTCTTTTAGCACGATATTCTTTTAGAACACAATACTTTTTACAAGTCAATGTTAGTGTTTCGACTCTTTAGAGCCAACTTGATGCCATTATTCTTGGCCACTATCCTTTATGGATCTTCGGTGGTTACAGACGTTTACCTGCCCACAACAACACAGGACCCAGAACACTGAATGCAGTGAGCGCACTGAAAATGCTCCAATTCACATAGTAGCCCAAGAATACTGCTTCCACGGCCACGACAGTGGCTACAAACACTCCTACTTTTACAGTCAACGACTGAGGCAGTAGCCCACTGGTCTTCCATGAATAAACAGCCAATCCGAATAGAGCAAAGATAGCAGCTACAAATACCAATGCAATAAGGGCATTCACATGACTGGGCTGTGGTCGGAACTCATGCAAAATCTCGGGATTCGGGCCCATGAAATTGATGGCACGAGGATTGTGCATCTTAGCAGCTTTAGAGTGTTCGTCATGTTGTACAAACAGCTCGAAAGGCTCTGTTTCAACCGGCTCCCCGCCTTCAAATGACGCAACTATCACCGATACCTCCAGGGGAATCTCACGGAACTCCCAGGGCACCGAGCGATGAGGCACATTCACTTTGGCATTCTTACCCCGAATTTTGGCCTGGAACAGCCTCTCATCGGCCAGATCAGGTGCAAAAATACGCAGCATGGCTTGATGAGGCTTGGGGGGAGCTTCGGGCACCTTGAATGCCACATCGAGCGTTCGCCCTGGAGCCAGGTCTAAGCCACCAGAATCGCGAATACTTGCAAAACTTTCACGTTCCACGGCATCTCCGGGTGTAGCCACGGTAGCCTCTGTCTTTTCGACCGTCCAGGCCACAGCAGTTGCCACGTACAGCAGTAGCCTGAGCACGTTCATGTGGACGTGGCTTGTGGGTATGCGTAATGCCGTTATGTCATTCTGGGCGTCACCTCTGCGCGCAACGTCATTTATGCATACGTGTGGAGTGGTGACTTGCAGACTTTTAGTCCTGTTTCAACGACCATCAGGATTGGTCCAGATACACTCTTGAGCGGCATTTGCGGCCTGCTGCACGGTTTGGGTATACTGTTATTGTTGCTTCAAATATAGTTCAATTGATTTCTGTAGCTGGAGCACTGCCGTTGCCTATCAACCGCTAATGGCCGCCCAACAACGCCGCCATTTGGAGCAACTTATGGGCACTGGCGACGGTGTAGAGAATGCAGACCTATCAGATCCTCGTCTGTGTCGGTCCTTCTGTGTTGAATTTTGTGTCTATGATATAATGAGTGGCACAAAGTCGCCGCTGGGCACCTGTACATTTATGCATCTCGAACGCGCGCGCATGCTGTATCGGGCCCGATCCGAGCCGATTCCTGAGTTTGAAGCGGCATTTAATACACAGCTTGAGCGTGTATTACGATTGTGTGATCGCCGAATCCGAGATGCGGAGGCAAAGCTACGACCAGAACCTACACTAGAGCAGCTGACGGCATTGCGGGATGCTCGTGATGCTGCTGCCTCTGCTGCCGAGGAGACAAAGTTTCTATCTGCTGAAATTGTGGCTCTAGGCACTCAGGGTGAAATTCGACGAGCTTGCCATCAGATTGATATTCTCAAGGATGCCCATAATCAGCAAGCCCGGCTTGATGATGCCGTGACCCATGCTCGAGAACGGCTCAAGTTTTCGCCGCACCTCCGGCTCCAAGTCTGCAAGGTATGCGGCTCACTTCTGAGCTCCTTGGACTCTGATGTTCGTCTAGCTGACCACTTTGTGGGTAAGTTACATCGAAGCCATGCACTGGTGCAAGAAACAGCCGTGAAACGTCATTTGATTCCAGACCCAAACATATCAGGAGAACAATGTGGGACATAATAATACCAGTCCTTGTGTAGAATATTCTTTCGTGACTTGTTTTCAAAAGTATATAATTAATTCTAGTGCTGATACTATAATGCTCTTTGTATATGATTTGATTCATATCAGCGACCGGGAGAAAGGTACTAGAGATAAATTGAAGGTCATTTGTAGACTAGTGGTTTATTTATGTTCATCCAAGTATTCCTTGAAAAGACGCATGGCCTTGCCACGATGACTGACGGAATTCTTGGCCTCTGGAGTCATCTCAGCATAAGTCTGGGTCGAGCCCTCAGGCTGGAAGATGGAATCCCATCCAAAAGTAAGAGGACCACGGGGCTCGGGTACAATAGTGCCATGTGTCTTGCCAACGAACACCTTTGTTGGCTTTCCTGGGCCTTCGCAGTAGCCAACAGTACACACGGCAGCCCCAGCCTTGGAATCGAAACCAGCCAGCAACTTTGGAAGACCAGCGGGGCCCAGTTCTCCCAAAAACCATTTGATATATGGCCCAGGAAGCTCCTTTCCAAGAGCATCAAACTCAAGAGCTGTATCCTCAACCATCACTGGCCCCTGAATGACCTGGGCTGCTCCCTCTGCCTTGTGGGCAATGATCTCAGCGTATGAGCCCTGGAGTTCGGGCAAGTCTACGCTGCGGTTGGTCACCTGGTCACCCAATAACGCCTGGACCTCTTTTAACTTGTTTTTGTTGCCAGTAACAAACGTGATCATTTGGCACCCGTGGGTTGATGTATGAAAGTAGATACGGCAAAAAGTGGTCCCCCAGTTACAAAGACACCCAGGGACTAACCATCAATTAACATATACATCTCCACCACTGGATGGAGCATTCAAGTCTACATTAGCCAAAACTAGGGCCTCATAATTCGTTATTTCCATGATACATCCCTGCAAACACGCCAATTGGCTACACATCTACAGTCTAGGCTGAAGCCAGGCTACAAGCCCATAGCACGGCGTATTTCAGCATTGCGCTGTTCCAATTGTTCAATCAGACGGGCTCCACGTGCGACCTGCGCATCAAAGCTGCCCTTGAGATCCGGAATATCAGTATCCTGACGAGCTCGAGTTCCCTTGAACGAAAGCAGGCGTGAGAACTTATTTGCAGCCGCCAGCGACTGGGTATGCAAAGATGCCTCTGTGATTTGCCATTCTGGCGAAAGTGATTGATAGGAAACTAGTTGTTGACCGGACTCATCAAGATCAACCACCACCGATATATCACCTACTCGTTGTTCATTTGCGTCAGTTTCAGGTGAAAACTCGTCATCTTCATACACATAATGCACTTCTGGGTACATTGTAGTCCTTCCTCCGTCAGCCTCATCTTGCAACACAACAAAAAGATGTTCCTCCATTGCAATATGGCGATGGGCGACTAGAGCAGCGATGTGCGTAAGCATGCGTACCGGGCGATATGCATTAATAGACAGTCCTCGATGACGTAACCGAGGAGGAAGGTAATGGCGTACACGTACACGGTGGTGGCCGAGCTGCCGAGGGCTGACGTGCCCAGCAGCTCGGAACTGCGGACCAAACTCGAAAAGGGCAGTGATGAGGACAAGATCGTGGCGATGCGCCAAATCCTGGTGCAAATGCTCCACGGCGATGCCTTACCAGCCTTGCTCATGGACATCATCCGATTCGTGCTTCCAAGCCGGAACAAACAGCTCAAGAAGCTATTACACCACTACTGGGAGGTTGTTCCGAAGCTGGATGAACAGGGAAAACTCAAACAAGAGATGATCCTGGTCTGTAACGCCATTCGTAATGACCTTCAGCACCCCAATGAATATGTGCGAGGTTCCACGTTGCGGTTCCTGGCTAAGTTCAGAGAACCCGATCTCCTTGAGCCATTGGTGCCAACAGTACGTGCTTGTCTTGATCACCGTCATGCGTATGTTCGTAAAAATGCCGTGGTATGTGTCGCCAGCATTGCCACGAATGTGCCAGACTTGATCCCGGATTCGGCCGAAATCTTAAGCGAATTCCTGAGCTCGGAGACTGATGCTACATGCCGTAGGAATGCCTTTGTGGCCCTCACTCGCCTGGATCGCCAGGTTGCCTATGCGTACTTCCATGATCATTACGCGCAGATGGCCACGTTGGACAGTGCACTGCAGCTGGCTTTTGTGGAGTTCGTGCGTCGCGATGCATTAGAGACTCCTGAGTTGTTGCCTTCATATCTTGAAGTGCTACGGAGTCTTTTGGATCAGACTGGTGCCGAAAGTGTCGTGGCTTATGATGCTGCCAATGCTCTTTCAGCACTCACATCTTCCCCAGCGCTTCTGGCTGAATCTGCAGCTACATATGTACGTCTTGCAGTACATGAGCCAGATAATAATGTAAAGGTCGTGGCCTTATCACGAGTTGCTGCCCTCAATGCTCGCACTAATGCATCAGGCGCATTGGGACACCTCGTGATGGATGTACTTCTCGTACTGGGAACCACGGATATTGGAGTTAGACGCCAAGCTCTGGATCTGGCAATGTCACTCCTGACTTCCCGCAATGTTGACCAAGTCGTGCGACTGCTCAAACGCGAGCTAACAGCGTCCATGACCCAGTCTTACGACAACGCAGATGAATACCGCCAGGCAGTCATTTCTGCCATCCACACATGTGCCACACAATTCCAGGAGGTCACTTCATCGGTGGTTGGCTTGCTGCTTGAGTTCCTCGGTGACTTTAATGCTGATTCGGCTGGAGAGGTCATCAAGTTCATTAAGGAGATCGTGGAGATCTATCCAAACATGCGGAAGCCCGTTATCCAGCAGCTCTTGGGAGCTCTTGGCTCTATTCACAGTTCACGGGCATTCTTAGGTGCCCTTTGGGTTGCAGGCGAGTACTGTGTTGATGAAGATGATGTCAAGGTGGCTTGGGTCGGTCTCCGCAAAGCTTTGGGCCCCTTGCCACTTGAGAAGCCTGTTACAGATGAAGATAAGGAAGCTGATGGTGCAGAGACCGCTGAAAAACAGCCTAAGCCCTCTAAACCTCGCGTTTTAGAGGACGGCACGTATGCCATGGAATCGCCTTTGGATGTGCTTCCACAGCAAGATGAGGACGTCCACCCCCTCCGGCGTCTTATTGTGGCTGAGGGTAACCTGTTTGTGGCATGCGCACTCTCAGCTGCTCTCGCTAAGCTCGTAATTAGGGCGTCTCTAGTCAGTAGTCATGTCGCCCATGTGAACGGGCTTCGGGCTGAGGCGCTTTTGGTTATGGCATCTATTCTCCGAACCACCACGGATGAGGATGCCTATGACCGCATTTATGGATGCATCCAGATCCTGATTGATAGCTCTGAGGAGGCGCAGCGAAAGTTCCTCGAGGAGCCTCATGCTGCATATGTGTCTCTTCTCAAGCACGAGCGCGCAGCTAAAGCCGCTGAATCGCGTTCGGAGCTTCAGAGAACAGCTACTGCTGTTGAAAAACCCGTTCAGTTCCGACTTTTGGCCCCACTGGCTGGTGATGCCATCCACATCGAGCAGGCTTCTCTGGAACCTGTTTCCAAGCCATCAGCTACATCTCAACTTAAGCAGGTGACCCAGTTGACTGGATATTCCGATCCTATTTATGCTGAGGCGCTGATGACCGTGAATCAGTTCGATATCGTGCTCGACGTGATGCTGTTCAACCAGACCACGACTACGCTACAGAATTTGGTGGTGGAATTCTTCACCTCGGGAGATCTGAAGGTCTTGGATACCCATTCCCCTGCAAATGTCCCTCCTATGAGTTTCCACACTGTTCGAGTCACTGTGCGAGTGTCTTCGGCAGACTCGGGGGTGATCTTTGGTAATGTCGCTTACGACGGGCCACATGGCTCTGAGGGAACAGTAGTGATTCTCAATGAGATTCGACTCAATATCCTGGACTATATCCGACCTGCCACTTGCACCGAAACTGAGTTCCGAGCTATGTGGGCCGAGTTCGAATGGGAGAACAAGGTCACAGTGTCGACTAAGGAACCTGTCTCTCTCCAGGACTATCTGCGGCAGCTGATGGCCCAAACCAACATGGCCTGCCTAACTCCTGGTGCTCTTGATGATACTGATGAGCCTTGCCAGTTCCTCAGCGCCAACTTGTACGCTCGATCGCTGTTCGGCGAAGATGCTTTGGCCAATCTCAGCGTCGAGCTTTCACCTGAAAATACCGTCACTGGCCATGTGCGTATCCGTGCACGTAGCCAAGGTCCGGCGTTGTCTATTGGTGATCGTATAGCCGAAATGGAGCGCCGCTGATCTTTTTCGGTTAAACATGTGTCCTAAATAAAATCAGGCTATCACCTCAATGTATTAACAATCTACCGGTTTTTTAAATGGTATACAATCTAATCCAAGCTATATTGTTGGCGTCTCTCAATTATTTGTGTGGTTGGCACTAGACCCCATTTGTACTGCTATATAAGTGGCCTTAACTACCCCCCTCCCAAATTATGACCACAGGACTCCTGTTTTATATACTACCACCTACCTGCTTAATAGCAAGCGACATTGTTACACTACAGCTTCAACTCTTGGCTCTTTCCAGCTTCTTTTGGGAGAACGTTAGAGACCGCTAGATACTCTCATATGAGGGGTCTCCTTCTACCAGCGAAACCTTACCGGTTTTTGTAGTCTACATAATGACACAATCTCCTGTACATGGCATTCCAGTCAGGTATTCGCGCCACAATCGTAGGTGCGGCCATCATCATAGGCTCAACCTCTTGCGTACTATGTGGAGCATGGGCAGCCAATGCGGCAGCTATGATATATCCATGGAATAATCCAAAGTGAGACTGGAATTCAGCCTGAAACGCACGGTCACGAGCTTTTCCTGCTCGCTGTAGGAACGCTGCTAGTGACTCGTTAGGTTCGCGTTGTACCGCCAACCACGCATCCATAACTAGCCAAATATGGGAATATGATTTATTATAGCTATCCGAACACTAAGTTTAATTAGCAACATGTCCTATTAATGGTTAACTCCAGTTATGAGACCAACCATGGCATAAAGGATATGGCCTGTATATGCATAACGTATAATCGAGGATAAGTGACCCATTCGATTACGCACAGCGATTTTTCACCATATCACGTCGCCAGTGAAATGAAGCCGAGTGTATGTTCGCTGGGACGCACAGCTGTGTCTATTGTACCACCGGTGCATCACACTGTGAAGTTCCGGAAATCACAGCTCATGGAAAAGTTTAAGGAGCTGCGGGAACCGCGAAGCCATATCACATCGTCCAAGTTCCGGCCTCAGCGCGTTAGCCATGACCGTGTGCGCCAGCACTTCATTGATATCGTGGAGCCTGATATGCTCCTGATCAACTACGAGCATGGTGCTCACAGAATCCCGGGCAATAAATCCCGGCCACGCGCTGGTGCCACGCCTTACGAAGTTTACCAGCCGCAGCGCGCTCCATTCGGAAACACACAAGCTACAAAGGACATTAAAGTGCGTGATTGGTCCAATGTGCCGCATATCCGAGAGTTGACTCTAAACTGCTTCGTTAAACCTGCTACTCAAAACCATGATTTGGCAGTGGGTGCCAAGCTCCAGTTGCAGCAGATCACAGGCCAAAAACCAAGTACTGTTTATGCTCGCACGAACGTACCAAGCTGGACACTTAGACCGGGAATGCCGATGGGTGCAAAGCTTGAGCTAACCGGCCAACCCATGCATCAGTTCCTATCTACCCTCGTAGAAATCGTACTGCCGCGGTCTAAGACGTTCCGTGGAGTGTCGAACTCCTCTGGCGATCGCAACGGAAACATTGTGTTTTCCCTGACTCCAGAGGATTTGCGTTTGTTCCCTGAAATCGAGGGTAATCTTGAATTGTGGCCCCAGACATTTGGCGTAGATGTGTTCTTCAAAACAACTGCCCAGACCGATGCGGAGGCCCGCACACTCATCAGTGGGTACGGTTTCCCATTCACTGGCGAAGAAAAGAGGGCTGGTAGGCGGTAGTTCGCCGAGTTAATGGCTAGTCTAGTTTAAATGTACATACCTATCTAACTTGCGGATGTGTATATCGTGCGATGTGCGCAACCTCAGCTTACGCACTTACCGCACTCACCGCGATGCGCGTGTCGGTACAAGATTTGGGCACGGATGCGGAGCCAGTGGCAGCTATTCAGGACCGTCTCCAGATGCTAAAGCACTCTACAAAGTTTCGAAGCTTCCATCGACCCTCTTCCAGTGTAGGATCACTTGGAACCATTAGTCGGGTGAAGTCGGCTACACCGTTAACATCGCATCCAAAGTCTCGGGTAGTTTCGCTACGTCAGGCATCAAATCTAATTTCCTCAGAAGTCCCTCACGATAGCTCTGCAGGTGAGTCCTTTCTGGAAACAGTTCGTGATAACGAGACACGTCTCGCTGCTGAGGTGGACGCGAAGCTGTCAGATCTTAGTCTCCGTCGCCGTTCTCGAGTAGGAATACTATCTGGCAATGCTATAGAAGCCCAAAGACGAGAAGAGCGCGAACACAAAGCTCTCTTAGAGACCGAAAAGGCTAGAGAAGAGGCCCGTAAGGCCGCCGAGGAGGCCCACCGTCAGGAAATGCTTCGCATAGAACAGGAAGCCCGTAAAGCGGAAAAAGAACGGAGGGAAAAGGAACTCAAGGCCGAACAAGCCCGGAATGAAGAAACTCGCAAGGAGGAAAAGCGTAGGGAAGATCAACGCAAGGAGCTTGAGCGGCAGAAAGCAGAGTTACAGGCCCGTCAAAAGGCCGAACAGGAAGCCAGGGCCAAGGCTGAGAAGGAAGCCCAACAAAAGTCTCTGGAAGCAACATCCAGCGGTACTGATTGGACTTCCGTAGATCGGGAATTTGAGGCTAATGCCCAGCGAATCGCCTGGATCAAAACTAATGTTACCCAGGCTGTAGGTAATGATCCAGCAACCAAAAAGGCAGCTTTTGACTTCAGAGTCCAGCTTAAACCAAAACTTGGACAACTCACTAATTCAAAGGCCCAACTATTCAAGATCAGGGACTCTATTACCACCCTGTTACGCCAGGTGCAGGCCACCGGGAACAAGGTTGTGTTTCAGTATGCTCTCAACCTTTACGCTAAGTTTATGGTCCAACAGGCAGAGTCAGAGGCGAATGTAGCTATGCAGGCAGCGCTTCCACTGGCCATGCTCACCATCCTGTTATGGTCCCAGTTCACAGAGCTTGGCGATTTCGTGATTCCACGGTTCATCAAGAAGTGTCCACAGGTCATTGGGTATTCGTGCCCTACTAACACCCCAGAGGGGCGCAAACGTATGGGCTACCGGGTTTCTGATGGAACTTGGGAGTCTCCAGAGCAGTATGGTGAACGCATTGGTGGTATATGCGCGGTATGGGCTACAATGACTCAAAGCAAGTTAAGTGCAGCGCAGAAACTCAAGCATCCGTATCCGATAGAGCACTCCTGGCGCTTTTTGGTTCGTCAACTCAACCGCCCTTCAGCCCTAGTCACTAATGCCGACTGCTGTGCGGTAGCCGCTTGGTGGGACATGAGTGCCAAACGATTCCAGCAGGCATATGGAAAACAAGCCGATAAGCTACTAGATGCAGCTTGGAATACCTGGACTGCCTCTGTGGCCGATAAGAAGTATCCTGCTGCGGCAAGACTGCGACTTCTGGGTGAAGACTGGAGAAAGTCTGGAGAGCTGAAGACTGCATGGAAGGTATTGGAAGCATGAATTGCCCTTAGTATTTGTTCATAATTTGTTATATAGTCTATCTAGTCCGTCGAGCAAGTAATATCGCACCGCCCAGAATTACAACTGCACGCAATATAGTGGCAGTTCCGATAGCCACGGGCATATACCAAAAGTAGCCCTCAAGGAGACGATTGGAAATATCTAGTGACCCTGTTTTCAATGTCTTCTTAATATCATTACGCCGGCGATATCGATGCCACCATGTCAAAATATACACGATGAGTCGCATATCAGGTTCAACAATTGTTGGAGGTTTAATGCGCTGCACAGATTCGGGGTTTATCAGATAAAAGATATCTTGCAGAACTGCTAAAGTAACTCCCCACAGTTTATAAGGAGGTGGCGGTTCAACAATACCTGTAGGCTCCAGAATAATAGCTGGAAACTGCATTGTTCCAGCTTGGAATTTAAGAATACTCTGAAAAGGCAGCCAATGCGGGAGAGAAATGCGATTACCTGCAGCAACATACTCATGAGTCTCATTTTGGGTATTTAATAGCCTCTCCATTGGGTACCAGAAAGCAGTGGCTACTTCGGCCACTTGTGGGGCAAGTGGTGCGTCCCACCGGTTAAGCACGAATACAAATGGACAAAGGCACATTGCAACAACTCTTCCCCATGAAACTCGCAACAACCGTTGGTCAAGAGGTCCTAAGAGCCAAGCATCAGTAGTTAGATCCAGACCCACTTCTTCGAACGTTTCACGGATAGCGGTTTGTTCGTCAGTTTCGCCAGGGTCTTGGCGGCCTCCTGGGACGGCTATATGGCCAGACCAGCGGTCACGAGGCGAGACGGTCCGTTTGATAAACAGGATCTCTGGATCTGAAGGTATCCCTGCAAGATAAGCATCAAGAGAGTCCGCAGAGTATCCGGGAACGCGTAATATAATTGCAATCGACGATCTACGGAGTTGCGATACATCACCATCGTACCCCAGGAGAGCAGGAGGCTGCTCTGGTGCGGTCCGAAGCTGGGCCAGCCGATCCAACATCTTACGTAGGTGTGTAGATAGCTAATGTTTAGAGCCGAATTCCGGCAGGTGCTCTCCAAAGTAAAAATGATAGTAATGCTGTTATGGAATATTATCTAGTTTGTTATATTATTTATATAAGGTTCTTGAAGAGAGCTGCTCCTGTTATCTACGAGGCATGGTACTAGTTGACAATGTGTATCAAACAGTTCAAAGCAACGGTATCTCAAATAATTGTGTATTGTCAGTAAATGTGCATTTTAAAATGTATATATATGAAGCTTTGGAATCCATGATAGTTGAGCGTACTACTACTGAACAGTTGATATAAAAATTACATGATAAAAATTACATGGTAGGCCATTGAAATAGCCCCTCATTATATACACATCCCATGAGCTGAGAGAATATTACCTTGTTTGAATTGCCAGTTAAAAGATCGTGAGTCGAACCAGTCCATCAGAATTTTTGCATCTTTCCAACAGTCAAAGGTTATATATATACCAGATCAACAACAGTGGCATGTAGGAAAAAAAGTTCAGGCCTTATAGTGTTGATTGAAACTAACCCAGTTCAGAATATTGACAATCCGATAGAGTGAGCAACTCTCTGCTAACTCCTATTAAGATTGTCAGACACAATCTAAGCGAATCCATGTGGAGATCGTCGAACCTTCCGCCCCAAAAATATTCAACAAGATATCCAACTATATATAATTTAATTTAATTCGAAACACAGGGTGGACAGAAGAGACCAAATCAAACTAAACCGGTCAAACATAATACTTGAGGCCTCCTATGTTTAGAGGTTTGGGTTCTGAGCCTTAAGCTCACTTGCCTCAGCCTTGGATGCCTTAGGGAGAGCCTTGGAGAGACGCTCACCAATCTCAGGCGAAGCCTTGGAGAAGTACTCGATAACCAGCTGCTGGATGCCAGGAGTAGCACCACCAGCGTGACCAGCAACGTTGTGGATCAGAGCTTCATCCTGACCAGTGCGCTTGTACAGCTCCCACAGAGCAGCAGGCTGGCGGTAGTCGCCATCATCGCCCCAGTGGAAGTTCGAAGCAGTGCCAACCCACTTCTCGTGCTCCTCGCTGGCCTTGCTCATGGTACCACCAACACCACGCGAAGAGAAGGTGACAGGCGAGAACGACGACGGGTAGTTGGGCTTGCTGCCGTGGTTACCATCCACGTTCATCGGACCATCACGAACCATTGGGTTGAAAGCCACATCAGAGCGGTTGACAGGAATCTGGTGGAAGTTGGGGCCGAGACGGTGACGGTGCGTGTCGGCGTACGAGAACAGACGCGACTGCAGCACAGGGTCAGCAGAAGCTTCCCAGCCCGGAACAGTATTGCCAGGCGAGAATGCAGCCTGCTCAATCTCAGCAAAGTAGTTGCTCGGGTTGCGGTTGAGAGTGAACTTGCCGAAGCGGCGCAGAGGGAATTCCTTGTGAGGCCACACCTTGGTGAGATCGAAAATGGAGTAATCGAACTTCTCAGCCTGCTCAGGGGTCATGGTCTGCACATAGGCAGTCCAGGTGGGGTACTCACCACGCTTAATGAGCTCATAGAGATACTGGCTCGAGAAGTCGGGGTTCTCACCAGCAAGACGGGTGGCCGTTTCATTGTCCAGCGTCTCGAAGCCCTGGTCACAACGGAGGTGAACCTGCACATAGTGGAAGGTACCATCCTGCTTGACCCACTTGTAGGTGTGGCCAGAGTAGCCGTGCATGTGCACACCCTTAGGAGTACCACGGTCACTGAACAGGATCATTACTTGGTGCAGGGACTCGGCATTGTTGGTCAGGTAGTCCCAGAACATATTAGGATCCTTCAAGTGAGTCTCAGGGTTGCGCTTCTGGGTGTGGATGAAGGGAACGAACTTAGTGGGGTCCCGGATGAAGAACACAGGCGTGTTGTTGAACACCCAGTCCAGGTTACCCTCCTCAGTGTTCAATTTCATTGCGAAACCACGAGGGTCACGAGCAGAATCGGCAGAGCCAGATTCACCACCCACAGTGCTAAACCGCAGCAGAATGGGAGTCTTCTTGCCCACCTGGTTCAGGAACGCCATATCAGTCAAGTCAGACACATCGTCAGTGCATTCGAACTCACCAAAGGCACCGTAGCCCTTGGCATGCACCACACGTTCGGGGATCCGCTCACGGTCGAAGTGAGCAAGCAGATCCAAAAGAGGAACGTCTTGCAGCAACACAGGGCCAGGACGGCCAATCTGCTGTGAAGAGTAGGGATTGGTGACCGGGTTACCGGAAGTAGTCGTGTATACAGGAGCCTTCTGATTCTGCACCATTGTTACAAGTCCAAGTTTAGGTTGAATCCCAAAGCCGCAACAACCATCTCTAGTTATATCCGCACTTGTTAGTCACGTGGTGCAGCATTAGGGTACGGGGAGGCCCAGAACGATTGTCTGGTGCAGGCCCGGACCTTCCATTATCGCGGATTATATTGTGGTGTCTATGTAGAACTAGTTCTCAAGAGTGAAAAATTCAGTTGGATCTTTAAGAATATATCCGTGAGATAAGTGCTTAAACGGGGATTCTTCTATCCATACCTGGATGCTTCCTTACCATTGAGGAGACCTAGACGGTGTGGGCCCCTCATCACTCATCCTTAGTAAAGAGCAATCGCTCGAGACTCATTGGTTCGCTAAAGATGACCATTATGAGGCTAGGCGCCTAAGCGTCATATAGCAGTTAGTCTTGACAAGAGCAAACTGCAAGAATGACGTCATTCGCGTTTGATTTGCCTAAATAATCGGGGTTTCTGTTGTATTTTAAGGGAATTTAAGAATAACGACGGTATATGATATTCTGGATAGCCCCTGTTGCCTGAAGAACGGCCTTAACTTTAATTCTAGGGAAGGAAGGTTCATGCGATTAATACGATGCGGAGGCGTTGATCGGTTATTCGGGCTGCAAGGATCCCTGAGATGACTACCTGTCGAGTCCAGCCCCGCACAGCGCCTTAAATACTCCGCATATTAGCCTGGCTTTTTAATAACGCAACCTTTATTCCCAACGGCCGCCCTCGAAACTATGCTTCGGGTTAGTATAATGGATGTGATGTAATGCACTGCTAGTGTGATCTGGATTTTCCCTCTGGCTCGATTCTACGATGAGTTTAATTTACGTACGTAGTCTTGATTTATCCACCACCTAACAACGGCTTTGAACCGCTTTATTGTGTTGCTCCAATATAATACCATTGCTCTGCATCAATTACTCCCAACGTCATTGCTCAGCGGAATCCGCCCACAAAGGCTGCTTTCTCCCAATCCTCCCAAGGACTTTGTTGCTATATTAATTTATGTATTATGTATATGACCCATTTTAACTACCCACGCTTAATGTGCGACTCCTGCATATCTAGCCAGTAGCCTTTATACTCATGAACAGCAAGTAGAATGGATACCTTTCTGTAGTGCAAGTTCTCTGGAGCCTGTAAACCCGCATTACTACGTCGTGTTGCTCTGATCCATAAATGCATTTGTAACACAAACGAGACAAAGGAAAGCTTAGACGTTGTTCGAAGACCGACCGTGTGTATGTCTATCATTCAGGCTCAAAAACACGGTTGCAGTATCGGGTAATATTGGTATGTTTGGCAACTGCAATCTGGCATAGTTAAAAATCCTTCGAGATGAATATTGGAGGGCCCAGCTCCTTGACCAAATGCATCGCTTATGAGGTTAAAAAGAACCCGAACCAGTATAAGACATGCACAAGATCATCATGATATTATAATTAAAGCAGAAAAAGACGCGTTGAATTCCCAGCAAGCCAAGCTACCCGTGCCTAGTAACATTCATTGTGCCTACTCCTCCTCTTCGGAGATAGTGTCAACGAGCCAGTTCATCCCTTCTGCAAGACCTTCACCCGTGATGGCTGAGCATCCCTTGATTGTCCACTGGCGGTCTTTGAGAGCAGATAGGTTCAGAGCTTTTGCGATCTCGCTCGCCGACGAAGCATTAGGCTGGTCTTGTTTATTGGCAAGGACGAGCAAAGCAGCTTCACGCAACTCGTCTTCTTTCAGCATCTCATGTAGTTCATACGAGCATAACTCAAGCCGCTCCAAATCCGTTGAGTCAAGAACAAAAATCACTGCCTTAGTCTGCTCGCTGTAGTAGCTACGCCAATATGCTCTGATTGCCGATTGACCTCCAAGATCCCAACAGTTCAAGGTCAGTCCTTTATACTTGAGTGTTTCAACATTAAACCCGATCGTAGGTACTGTAGCCACGACTTCACCAATGTGTAGCCGGTACAGGATGGTAGTTTTACCCGCGTTATCGAGGCCCAAAATAAGAATGCGGTGCTCTGAGTTGGATTTCCAGAGTCTTGAGAACAGTCCGCTGAAGGAAATCCCCATATTTCTAAGAAAAGGGTAGATATGCGACCGCTAAGCCAACAGTGAGTTACTGTTACGCGGATACACTCTCCTAGGGGTAGAACACGTAACAGACGCTTAGACTATTCGCGATTACAGACTACGCATTATACTATATACTCCATGACGTAAGGTAGGATCTACCTGTGGCTCATCAGTAGTGCCGTTCCTTCTGATGTAAGTTATATATATATATATATCTAAATCGCAATCCACACAACCCCTGTTATCAAGAAACCGCAAATGTCGTATGGTCCACGTGCTGCTGAACAGCTAGCTGATAAAACTGTGCTTCTGACTGGAGCGAGTTCTGGAATTGGTAAGGCTGCTGCTATTGAACTTGCTGCCGCATCTAATGGGAAAGTGCGGTTGATTCTGGCTGCGCGGCGTTTGGAGAAACTTGAAGAGCTCAAGTCCATACTTGAAGCGGACTTCAAGGGTATATCGGTGCTTCCCACATCATTGGATATCAGCGACTTCCAGAACGTCCCAAAGTATCTTGAAACGCTACCGAAGGAATGGTCGAATATCGACATCGTTATCAACAACGCTGGTATAGCACTCGGGGCACCTGCGGTAGGAGCCATTCCTATTGGAGACCTTACTACAGTATACTCAACGAATATTCTTGGAATTATAACTTTGACGAATGCTCTCATGGCAGTGTTCCGGGAACGTGGTAGTGGAGATATGTTGTTTGTGGGATCTATTGCTGGTCTGGAAACACTGCCCAACGGATCGGTGTATTCTTCAACAAAGCATGCATTGCATTCATTTGTTGAAAGCCTTCGCAAAGAGACGATCCAGTATCCGCGCATCCGCGTAATGGAAGTTGACCCGGGCCTTGTGGTAACCGGATTTGCTGAGCACATGCACAGGGGCGATAAAGCAGCCGCAAAGGAAACTTACAGCAACAAAACGCCCCTTGCGGCCGAAGATATCGCCGAGATTATCGTGTTTGCTCTGTCTCGCAGACAAAACACAGTGCTAGCGAATACAGTTGTCTATCCAACCTATCAGGCAGCTCCAGGCCCAGAAAACGATATTTATTTAGCGGCGGCGGCCAGAAAATAGCTGTATACCATTTAAAATTCGGTATCCTTTAAATAAGGTCACTACTCGTCAAAGCCAGTCGGCCACAGTTACAGCTTTGCGGGCGCACGTCCCTAAGCGCTGTCCTTCTTGGCGATCTCGACCAGCAGATCGACCACACGAGCGGAGTAACCGTACTCGTTGTCGTACCAGGAGATAAGCTTGACGAAGTTCTCATTCAGCAGGATACCAGCCTTGGCGTCGAAGATCGACGAGTGGGTGTCACCAACAAAGTCGGTGGACACAACCTCATCCTCAGTGTAGCCCATGATGCCCTTGAGCTCACCCTCGGAGGCCTTCTTGATGGCAGCCTTGATCTGGTCATAGCTGGCGCCCTTCTCCAGACGGCAGGTCAAGTCAACGACCGACACATCCTGGGTAGGCACCCGGAGCGACAGACCGGTCAGCTTACCGTTAAGGCTGGGGATAACCTTGCCAACAGCCTTGGCGGCACCAGTAGATGAAGGGATGATGTTGGTCGAAGCAGTACGGCCACCACGCCAGTCCTTGTGACTGGGACCATCAACGGTCTTCTGAGTGGCGGTGAACGAGTGCACGGTGGTCATCAGACCCTCCACAATGCCGAACTCGTCGTGCACAATCTTGGCAAGAGGAGCCAAGCAGTTAGTGGTGCACGAAGCGTTAGATACCACCTTGTACTCAGGCTTGTAAGCGTCCAGGTTAACGCCCACCACGAACATGGGGGCATCAGCAGAAGGAGCGGAGATGACCACCTTCTTGGCACCACCCTTCAGGTGAGCCTCAGCCTTCTCGTAGGTAGTGAACACACCGGTAGACTCGACAATGTACTCGGCACCAACCTTGCCCCAAGGAATCTGAGCGGGGTCCTTCTCACCAAAGACGTGGATCTTCTTGCCGTTGACAATAATAGCATTGTCGCCATCAGCCTTGATGTCACCCTTATAACGACCGTGAGTAGAGTCGTACTTGAACATATAGGCAGCATACTCAGCGCCAATGAAGGGGTCGTTCACAGCGATCACCTCCACCTCAGGGTTCTGCAGGGCGTTACGGAGCACCAGGCGTCCAATACGACCGAATCCGTTGATACCAACTTTAACACCAGTCATTCCAAATTTGTTTCACGTGGTTGTATATGCTTAACCAGCTAGCGCAAAACGAGGGGGGGACCTAGCGCTTATATATATATTTTGTGTGGATCTGCCCATCGTTGCTTCTCAATGCCAGGTGGCACGCTGTGGCCCTAGCCCTGATAACCCCACCACCCACGCAATATTCGAGAATTCGATGCAGCCAGCAAGCTTTAGATCAAAATATCCCGGCCATAACGAGTACAACTGATAATCTAGCGTAGTTTCAGGGGTTTCAATCCACTTAGATTGGTGGGTAATCGTGTCATAGCAATCATACCACCAATATCCGGAACGGAACGCCGTTCACTCCCGTATGCCCCGAGGGTGTGAGTGAGCCCCATTCGGCTTGCGATTGTCCCTCCCATTCTAGGAGGTAACTACTGAGGTTACACTACGATTACCATGTTTAATATCAGGTCGGTAATAATGCTATCTAGCGTTGCTATAGTCGGATCACGTGGGCTGAATGGCCGGCAGTCAATAGTCGGAGGTCAGCTCGTGTTTTCACGACTAGCAGTTGGCAAAAGAATATTCGCTATGACACCGGTTCAACTCACGTGGGAAGTATATCAGTAGCTGCATTATAACTCTAAACTATGAGAGGTTTCCTCGGGGCGAAATACCTATCTTCGAATCTGCGTTAGTTCAGTTCTTCAAGTGGATTTCTCTACAAAAAAGAAGGTTCAGAGAGATTCCCATTTTTCACTTTGATCATCATACCATTTGATGCACCAGTGGCCACCCAGCTATCTTGAGGGACAATCACACGGCCACACAAGCCTAGCCATCCCCTCACTTGAGAGGGTTGGGCATTTGTTGAGTTAGAAGATAAGTTTCAGCTGACGAACACAATGTCAAGAGAATTGGTCACACGCATGGCAAATCCACAGTAGGTGGACGAATGTGGAAACATAACGCATTTTAGAATTAATGGTTTTTTTTATAGTAGGAAATGCCGTAAATGCAGGCGTGTGGTTGACGAGCGTAGGATCGAAAAAGAACGATCCAACTGATCGTTAGGTTATGGAACCCTCGTACGTTTTGTTCATGTTAAATAACCCGAGTAGGATCTAAATCGAAGACGATGATCGGCGTGACGTTGGCGATGGTGGTCTGGTCCATCAGATCGAACAGTCGTCAACGAGTGCGAAAATGTGGTCTACCCGATATTAACTGGTTTTCTGTACGGTATTTAGTTCTAAAACGCTGAGGGGTGATTTGATCGGTGCGACGTTGAGTACTATCAAGGAATATGGTCCCATCAGATTGGACAGCCATCATGGTACAACAATGTAATATATTTCGAGTTCTAGTATTATGTGGGATAATACAATTTAATTCTATGGAAGTTGAACCCATTCTTGAGCAGGGGGGGGGGGCATCCTAGGTCCAAGAGTTATGGGCGGACGAAGCACATTTCCTGGGTCAATCACTTTTATTACTGGCGTCTGATCTTCATACTGAGCGTTGGATGTGTAGTTGACGAAATTGTGGTTCCATCTGATGATGATTCTGTGAAGACGTTATATATCTCGGAGTTAAACTACGTCAACTGTAGGATGTTCGTATCAACCTGTTAATGATTCTGTGAAGAGGCCATGTATCTTTGAGTTGAACTACTTTGACTGTAGGATGTTCATATCAGTACCTTAGGTGTGCATGTGCCGAATATGTATCGAAATGTTGGTTTCATATTTTCTTTTAATGTAGGATTGTAGGGTTCACATACTAAACATTGGATAGTCGACGAGAATATCGAAATAGTTGTTCCACTTGTTAACGATTCTGTGAAGACGCCATCTATTGCGGAGTTAAACTACTGTAGGATGTTCGTATCAACCTGTTAATGACTCTGTAAAGAGGCCATATATCTCGGAGTTGAACTACTTTAGTTGTAGGATGCTCATATCAGTACATTAGGTGTTCATGTGGTAAATATATGATCGATCGATCGGAAGTTGATGGTCGAGAAAACTACACACGTCAGATCCGATATGGACTGATAGCTAGATAGATGTATATGGAAGGATACGAAAATGTGATTAATTTTCAAGTTGTCCTCTATGCACCTTGTGGGATAGTTCATTCTAAACCCTTGGATATCTCCTTGTCAAGAGCAGTATCAACAGACACAGTTCTACCCGAAAATTAAATGATGGACACCCCCCCCATACACTAGTAATAAACAAATTACTTTTATTGATGATACTACTAAAATCAATAAGTATGTAGTCAATCAGCATAGTACCGAAAGTTGGTTCCAACTGCGAGCAACGATATAGAATTTTCGTGGACTAATTTTATTTAGAATATTTTATTCTAAAACACAGGATGCGCCAGTCGGTACCTCATAAATACCGATCACGTACCATTTGTAGAGATTCATCTCGTTCCTAAAGACCCGTTCCTAAGTCCCACAAGTTTGCATTGACAAAGCTTAGAACGGAGTATCCTCAGGGTCCACAGAGTCATCGTAGTACCAGCCAATGCCAGGGACCTTCTGCAGAATGTTGTGACGGTACAGAGGAATGCTGTCGGCGAAGAAGAGCACACCGCCGAGCAGCGTGCCACCCCACAGAGCCAGAGATGGCGTCCACTTGAAAAGTGTGGGCAAACTCAAGATGCCACCAAACACACGGGGTTGCTTGTAAGGCGCAGCGAAACGGTATGCACTCTGGACCATTTCGTGGAAGGGTGGAGACAGATTTCGTGAGCGCCCATTCGCTATAACGATGACTAACTTGAGTGATTATGCAGTATGCATAGCGCAGAACGCTGTCCACGGAGATCAGCATCAGTGGTCGATAAGGAAGTATCTATATTAGCGGAGTGGCATCAATTTGACGCAAGGTGGGTCCGAGCGCGAGACGAACTTTGTTGCGATACATGGTTCCACTTTTACTTTGGAGTGGGTTGTGCTCGAGGTAGATGGTGTGGAACTTGGGCAACGGCTTGAGCTCGCGCTCAATACTGGTAAAGTCTTCAATTCGATTACCCGATGCCCATAACTCCTCCAGGTTCTCTAGATGGACAAGCCCAGTAAGCTCTTTAATACGATTGTTGGATACGTCGAGAGTGGTCAGCTTGGTATTGTTTTCCAGCCCCGAGAGGTCCTCTAGGCCGTTGTGGCTGATATACAGCTCTTCCAGATTCACAAGTTTGTCGAGACCTTCGAGTTTGGTGATGCGGTTACTTTGAATGGACAACAATCGCAGGTTGCTAAGTGCATCCAGGTTCTCAAGTTTAGTGATTTTGTTTCGTGCCAACCACAGACTATCGAGGCTCTGGAGTGTCTCGAGGTTTTTGATTTCCCGAATTCGGTTAGCACCAAGCTCTAAATTCGTGAGCTCAGTCAAGCCTTCGATATTGTCGATCCGGCTGATATCATTCTGGCACAGGTACAAGTCATGCAGACCTGTGAGTTTCTCAAGATGTCGGATGTGGCGAATGTTGTTGAAACTGAGATCCAACACCCTCATCTGGGACCCAAAGTGTTCAAGCCGATGATCCATACGCTCAATACGATTGTCGTACAGGTCGAGTGATTCCAGGTCCTCAGGAAGGGCATCAACGCCGTGTAACGACGTGATGAAGTTCTGTCGGAAACAAGCCGACTTGACGTTAGGAAATCGATCAAGCCCCAACGCGCGCAGGCTCTCGATTTTCATGTGCGTCAAGTCTATCTCATCGGTGTCAACAGGATAATCTTCCAACAAGTTGCTGTCGGATTCGATCACCTCGTCGTCCTCCACCACATCCGTGATTGGGATACCTCCCGTAGCTGCCATTGATGATGAAATGCCACGAGGGACCATTGCATCAGTAGACGAGTCTTCGGGGGATTCCACGGATGATCCTATCGTTAACTTGTCCTTCTCTTCGCCTCCCTCGCTCATTAGTTCGTTTGTGAGCACTACGTAAGGGTGGAGTGCGTAAGTGACCCCAGATGTCCCTAATTCGGGGAAACACGATCGAATAATCGATGGCTTGCGCAAAGTTACTATGTACACCCAAAGGGCTTTAATATATTGCAAAGTACCATATATCCCCGTTACCGGAATTTAACGAGCCGCAGGCTGCGCCGAAATGTAATCGATAGCATCCTTGACCGACCGGATCTCATCGGACTCCTTGTCGGGGATCTCGATGCCAAACTCCTCTTCAACGGCCACCATCAGTTCAACAGCGTCAAGACTGTCAAGACCGAGGTCCTGGAATGTGGCAGTGGGCGACAGTTTGTCGGAACCCTGGGCGTAGTTCTCGAATACCGTCAGCACCCGTTTTTCAATGTCGGGCCGGGCCAGCGTGCTCTGGAACCGCATGGTCAAAGGGGCACGCATGACTGGAGCCACACGGAGAGCAGCAGGACGGGCGAGGCGGAGCGTACTGCGGAACATATGGGACAAAAGGATGCTTGAAAGTTAGAGGTCTAGGCAGAACGATTCGAGTCAGCTCTGCTTACGCTAGCGGCTGTTCGCCGATCCCAGTGTGGCTCTTGCTCAGAACTGCCAGTAGATATTCGAGCGCGAGCTGTGCAAAAGCTTCCATATTTTCCACCCGATTGGAAAGCCCAGTGACTTGTCGACACGAATCGACACTGGAATGTTGTGATGCGACGCTCAGGAACACGGTGCCCGCTTTTTCACCGGGGCCTGCCCACCCAGTCTCCGCAAGCACGTAAGTAGCCCCCAATTCCATCCTTAAATTGCGTGCCAGACGTTGTGCAACCTCTTCACTAGGCCCCGTATATGCAGAAATGTCTTGTTGAGACCATCCACTTAGCGTAAGACGTGAACGTAGTGCATATGTGGTTGTAGATCCTACAAACCACTTGGACGCGCCGGGTACCGATACCAATGATGCTGAGATCAGCCCTCCACACGCACTCTCACTCACTGCTAAGGTAGAATCGGATGATTCTAGTATTTGGGCGATTTGTTTGACAAGATGTCTTGTGTCATTTGCAATAAACATCCTGGAAGGGGATCTCCGATTCACAATATATCACACTCGTATACAATGGTTAGTCAGGATCTCTACCTACCAGTGTGGCAACGATGGCGACATTGTTCCAGTTCAAGGCTGGTCGGGTTGATCTAAATGAAGAAACAGGCCTTGCAACCCCCTTGCGTGGCCAAGGACGCGTAGTCGTTAAACCAAGCTCGGAGGATGCATCACTAGTGGCTATCCAATGGCAGCCTCGTGGATCATACCTCCAAGTGGCATCTAGCGAAGAACTGGTGCTTTTACCAGGAGATGCCGAGTTCGAACATGTACCGGAATGTAAATTGGGACGTGTGATCATGATGCGTATGCAGTCTAGTGGGATGCGGGTGCTGTACTGGTTGCAGGACCCGCCCAAGGGCGACCTCGACAAGCTAAGTGATGTTGACGAAGAAATCGTCTTGAAGCTCAACGAACTGGCGAACCAGGAATTAGAAGAACCCGAAGAGGATGTTTCAATGGATGTGGCCCCTACGGAAGTCCCCGCAGATGCCTCCACTGGGGGACGTTCTGAAGAATCTACTCAGGTTCCGAAAGAAACACCTGCCCAAACTGGCACTGCTGAACACTCGGCTGAATCTATGGATGTAGATGATGAGGAACGGTAGGTACTAACCCAGAAGTTCAAAAAGAATTTCTCTTTTGAGTGATAATCTAGCGACGCGTTTAACATATCCTCACCGCTTGCAGTGCTAACCAAGTTACAGACCAGCTACCAGTGGTCCTCCACAGACGCAACAACGCCTGTCACAATTAGTAGACACCCAACGCCGTGCAGCGCATGTAACAGTTGCTGGTGACGCTGAGCTCAATGCTCTTCTCCAACATGTTCCCGACGTGGCCCGGTCCCGATCCGAGCTTGTAGAAGTGGTTCACTCACCTCATTTTTCGCATGCGCTAGATGAGCTTGGAATGGCGGTTCTGGAAAGCCCTGCTCTTGCCCGTGAGTTGGGTCTGCCCCGACAACCGCGGACAGTAGCCGAGTTTCTGACCTTGCTCCAAGCCATGTACCGGGACCCAACCCAGGGCCCAAACTAGGGTTTAATCTCCTATTAAAAGGTTGTGTTAAGTAAAAGCTCGTCGCACTGGTCGTTAACTAAATAAATAAATAAAAAAATGATTTGATGTTGCAAGGACCATGGATGGACAAATGGTGGACAGGTACAACAAACAAGAGTATCACTCGCAGAGATAAATCTTGCTTCCCTGGAATCCGTTCTCCATTGATATTACTCGTGATCCTCGCCTACGGGATCGCCGGCGGCGTCCGTTTCCTTCGAGTATTGCCTCTTCGTAGGTTGGCAGATATGGCCCCTGAATGGTGTCGCCTGACATTTGGCCAGGACCATCTTCAGTACTGCTCACTGAACTTCGACTATGGAGCGACTCTTCACTTGGGGAATAAACGCCATCTTCTCCACCATCAGAAATAGCGGTGGAGCCTGGAATCAACGGTGGTGAATCGCGCGGCCCCGAGGTGGCGTTAGAAGACTGTGTAGGACCATCATCACCCAAGAGTCGGAATAACCGGCCCATCACTGACCTGCGCTCTGAAGAGTCTCTGAACGCTGTCATCTGGCTTGGTGACAATTTTTTTGTGCGGGGTAAGTGGTTTTTATACTTCTAACTCCGCCGCAGTCCTACCCACTTTTTTGTTACTATTAGTACGCTGCATTATATTGCGCGTAAAGTTTTACCCGCAGCAATAAGGTTAGGGCCGGGGTATAAGTCCCACCCATTAATACGTCTGCCTGCGTGTGATAGATCCTCACATCAAAAAATAACTTAGTTCTATTACAGCAATCATCGGGTGGTGTATTGACCTTACTATTTTCTTATCGGTCCTACTTCTCGTTCAAGACTGAGAGTTACTAGCTTCAAATCCATTGCGATAACCGTAATGTCCAGAAGACAATCCGAATGTGCGGCTACTGATGCATATGCCGAGTGACTAACCGAGTTCAAGGGGCGT
This sequence comes from Wickerhamiella bombiphila, assembly GCA_030561035.1. NCBI lineage: Eukaryota > Fungi > Ascomycota > Dipodascomycetes > Dipodascales > Trichomonascaceae > Wickerhamiella > Wickerhamiella bombiphila. The sequence goes on from JAKTWK010000001.1 coordinate 908,202, forward strand.
AGTAAATCAAGCCCGCAAAGCAGTGCTCAGCTAACGCGTCACTAATTTTATATACAAAAAACCCCTTAACAAGAAATCCTCTACATATGTGGTTGTAATGATGGTATGGGACAACGTTTAGTTAACAAAAAAGAACATATTTAAGGTTTTTTATGGGCGGGGCTAATCTGCACAGAACCCCACACATACACCGTTGTAGTAGTTGTTTGCCATTATGCAAAGCTTTGACGCAAATCACCACAGATCATATTCTTAGCGTCTGTGCTCACGCCAATGCGCGCAAGTAGCAGCGTTAGGAGCTAAGCCTCTTTATGCAGCATCCTCCCACGTCATAATGATTAATCCACCACGACCGTTGTCGCAGTTCCGGGGTATCAGCAATAAATGGGCACACGTACATCCCTTTTATAGAATGGCAACTAGAGAGTTGTGCTCGGAACTAGTGATGCACATTGTGCAGTAACATTATGTTGGTAAGTAACTTGCGCAGGGTTATATGCAAAATCATATGCGTGTAACATGTGAATAAGATCCGCGTATTAATATATTATGAGTGATGTACGTATATGTGGGGGCAGATATGCGTAATAACGTAGTTAGTATGATATGCGTATTACGATATAGGTAATATGGCATAGCACAGTTTACGCGTCTACTTGCGCGTCTAAACTCGCCGGCAGCCAGGATGTCTCCACAGTTGCCGGAGACTGACAATGATGCGGCAGACTATGAGGCATCGTTTCAAACATTGTTAGATGAGCAGTGGGATGCACTTGAAGCCCGGGATCCCCGAGCGGTTAAACGGGTGAGGCGGGCCATCTCTACCCAACTTAATGATTTGGCCAGTCGAAGGGAAGCCAATTGTTCTACGTTGGGAAAGTGGATTGCAAAAGAACGTACAGTTAATCAAAAACACCAAGACATCAAACAACATCTCGACAAAGAGAAGAAAGGGCCTCTAGCACTTGAAATCCTAGCTACATCTACAGCCATCAGAGAAGCGGAGATACAGTTGGCAGTACTCGAACGCCGTCGCAATGAATTGGTGCGCCATAAGCGGGATGTAGAATCTGTTTTGGCGAGTCGTGATGCACATTGGCAAGAATTGCTCGCAGATCTTCCCTCTGCAGTTGCTCCAGATGATATGGGCCATTTTGAAGCCAAACTTGAGGCTTCTCAGCGCGAGCTTCAAGCTGCACGAGGAGGTGGGATGCTATGGCTTCAGGTATGCTCCGAATTGAACGAGCTGGATTCGGATCTAGCTATGGTAGCTGGCATCGATCAAGTACCGTTTATGTTAGCCCAAAGAATCTCAGTCCTGGAGTCATTTCTAGAAATCGCCCAAGATAATGGATGGTCTATGCTGGTTGTAGCCATTGGTCATGAGGTTCAAATACTGCATGAGGCTCTTAATGCTGTTCAGCAGAGTGCATTGGAAGAGTAGCTCCTAGAATAGCCGCTGTGGACAAAAATGCTGATAATAATAATGATAATAATAATAATAAATAATCACCAGGTTAATAGTTCATTTGTGTCATTTTCGAATAATATGCATGTCGACACCTGATCACTCGGTCTGAGCTTTGACTCTGCTCAAGTGAACCAAATTAGGCGGCATCCCAAGGCATACTGGTCCGTATACATCATATTTACGAGGCTGCCACTGGCTGGGTCCTTGGTGAGACGGGTTAGAAGACTCAGACTGGTTGGGCGCTGATGATGGTACCCGATCTTGACGTCTCATAATCCGAAATGATGGCCTTGCTGGTGATAGTCGGACTATATGAGGAGCTACGTGAGGTGGCAAGTCCTCAGAAACACGGTTCTGTGCCCCTCCGGCTGCTGCAGCGGCTGCCCACTGGAGAATTGAGTTCGACTCTTTGAACAGTTTACTGAGTTGGACTCCAGCGATTGACTTTGTCTGTCGTGAAATTGGCCTTGACATCACCACGGAAACGGGCTCATCGTCCTCTGAGTCGCTACTCAACGCGTATTTAGAGGTCTGGCTAGATGACGACAATGCAGCCGCTGCGCGCGCCAGTCGCTTCTCACGCCTGCGACGGAATTCAGTTTCTACCCAGTCCGACTTTTCTTGTGTCAAACTATCACCAAAGATCTGGGTAGCCCGTCGCTGAATGCGTGCCCGTAAATCGTTGTCTCGGTTCTGCACGATGTGTGCGTCGCGCCAACGACGCTTCCGAGCGCGGTTTTCCTCTCGAATTCGCTCTTTATCTTCCTCAGTAAGGTCGTCGGGACCCCGCAAGACACGTCTAGAGGCAGGAGGAGCTCTGAATCCACCCGTGGCTGGGGGAGCCCCCGAGACTGTAGGTAGAGATGGCAATGGTGGCATAGCCGCTGCAGCACCCATCAATGCTGCTTGTACAGCTCTCAGTGTTTCTGCATCGGCCGCAGAAGTATCCATTCCGCCGATATCAAGCGAAGGTGGTGCGCCCATTCGGGGTTGGCCCACAGCCTGATGTCGCGGGGGCTGGGACCTAAACGATGTGACACCTGCCGACTCATTATTCTGTGATAACGGTACGTTAGATCCTTGCTGTGTAGAGTCTTGCTGATGGACTAGGAAAGACCTGATCTGCGAGAAAACCTGATCATCAAAGCTTGGTTCAGGAAGACCCCGAGGCGCCGGGGTTTCAGGCTCGGCTGGAGGCTCCTCATGATGTTGGATTGCCGCTGTCAATTGCCGAGCCAGTCTTTGCTCGAGTGTCTCTTCCTCGGAATAAGGGGCTCTAGCATGACCTCTCGGTGCCATAGTCTTATTTTTTTTTGACGCCAATAACTAGTGAAATTTCGTAATGTGGAATCCACGAAACCAGCTTAGATTAGTGTTAGTATGTTGGAATATACATTATACATTACGCATTATACTCCAGGCTACTCTGGGGTCGTCTACTTGATGTATTTGAGTTCGCGCAGGAGATTGAAGATATCATCGATCTTTTCGCAAATCGCATCATCCTGGGTCTCTCGTAATGTGCGAAGCTTTTGAATTAGGCCCATACTGTCAATCTTAGCAAACACTGGTTTGTGAGGCGCATTAAGTACCAAAGCATGGAGCAGTGACAGCACCCGCGACCGTAGTTTAGCAGGGTTCAAGTCCGAATCAAAGTGCTGGTCAAATACCTCGGAGAATACACTCCACCCATTGGCATGTTCGAACTGTTCATATGCAGCAGGGCAATGGGCGAGGGCCGCAGAAAGTGCATACAGAGCCTTGTGGGCAACAGTAGGAGCAGGATCATTAATGTGCTCTAGAAGTAATGGTATTGCGTGTTTGGCTTCAACGAGAACCTTTTGTGCCTGCTCGTTATTCTGAGCAGCTGTGCCAACGGTTGAGAGGGCGGCCGCTCTAATCTCAGGTTCTGGATCTCCAACAAGATATAGAAGAGGCTCCCAAAGCTTGCCCATATTGTTTGCATTATCAATGTGTGCCACATGATCCTCAAAGTTCTCGAGGGCCTCTAGTCGCTGGGTCATGTCCTCGCTTTCTACAGCAGTTCGCAGCGATTCTGTCATATCAGTGCGCTCATCGGGACCCCCGAAAAGCGCTTGAGCTAAAAGCTGCGGATCTGGAGGTGGCGCGTTCGGGTTGTGCTGCGCGTCTAGGGACCACTTCAGCAATTTCTCCATATCAGGGTGAGAATGTTCTGCTCAAGTAAGCAGCAGATCCACCCGCCTATATGGGCGGGCGCAGTCAGTCGCGTCTCTAGAATATAGTCTAATCTGAGACTATCATCGTGCATTTATATGGGGTATGACCAAAACGTGTATATAATGGGTCTATGTGTTGCACAAGGCATTACTCTGTGGAAATCACAACTGCGAACAGCAACTGGTCCTCATTTTTGGCGACATAGCGCAGGCTTGTTTCATTCGCATACTTGCCAATGTCAAAGTTAAACCCAGGAATAGTCACTGCCAGCCGCTCACTCAAATCCAGGTACGGAGTAGCCCATTCGAATGACCACACCTCGCCCTTCTTGTAGACCACATGCTGGCGGGCCTCGGGATCTTTGGCGTAACGGTTCCGGCGCTCGTCGGCACCCTCTTCCTGAATGGGATATGACCACTGACTATCCTGTTGTTGGACCAAATAGTTCACTGATGCTGGCACGGACCCGTACAAATAAGGGCGATCCGCATACAAATCTCCCTCAACAGCGGGGTCAACGAATTGTCTGTACGCGTTGTAGGCGAGCGAGAAGCCTGTGGGAAGAATGTCGCGGATGGGGTGGTCAAAGTCGTTACCAAACACAAACTTGTCTCCCGAAACATCCTGGTCAAACTTGATTGTGAATTGGATTGAAAACCGCTGGCCATTACGACTGCCATGCTCAAAGTATGGCTCGGGGCCTCCCTTGGTATAATCCTTAATACGTAGTGCCACTTGGGCCTCTCCCACAGGAGTTCGAACAACCACTGGCTGTTCTTTATTGACATCGATCTGAGACCACGGGCCATCATAACCAGTTCCAACTCTAACAGAAACACTCATTTTCCAGCAGTAATCGGGGGTTGTTCCAAAAACTTAAGGAATAGCAAAATCCCTCTGCGCATTCCACATCTCATTGACTCCCCGCTTCTACAGAGCCAGCACAGCAACGCCGCGGGTTAGGGGGGGTCGAGAACGTCTGCAGCTAGGGCCTGAGGATCACGTGATATTCTTACCAGTATATGCACGGCACAGCGATAGTACCATCATCGAGGGGTCCAAACATTGGATTCAACTGGATCTTGAGGGGTCTATGGGGGTTCTAGGGCCAATGTATAAAATCTAAAGTCATTTTACAGCCCACTACCCTCCTTAACAGCACAGTGCCCCACGTGTACTCATCAGACCAACCGCAACGCTGACATGACATCCCACTACGTTGGCACACTATATAAAGCTGAGTGATCCCCCCAGCTTTTGGGGGTAACCTTACAAAATGGTTTCGAGTTTGGATGCACTTAAAGCGACTGGCACCACTGTTGTCACTGACACCGGTGAGTTCGACTTGATTGCCAAGTACAAGCCTCAGGATGCCACTACTAACCCTTCGTTGATTCTGGCTGCTTCTAAGAAGCCTGAATATGCCGCGGTTGTGGACGCTGCTGTTTCTGAGATCAAGAAGAGCGGCAAGGGCTCCACCCCTCAGGAGAAGGCTGCTGAGGCCTTGGACTACCTGCTGGTCGCCTTTGGTGAGAAGATTCTGGACATTGTTCCCGGCCGTGTGTCCACCGAGGTTGATGCTCGGTTGTCGTTCGACACTCAGGGCAGCATTGACAAGGCTCTGAAGATCATTGACCTTTACAAGCAGAAGGGCATTTCCAAGGACCGTGTTTTGATCAAGATCGCCTCGACCTACGAGGGTATCCAGGCTGCTCGTGAACTCGAGTCCAAGCACGGTGTTCACTGCAACTTGACCCTGTTGTTCTCTAAGGTTCAGGCTGTTGCTGCCGCTGAGGCTGGTGCTACCCTCATCTCACCTTTTGTGGGTCGCATTCTCGACTGGTACAAGAAGAGCACTGGCAAGGACTACCAGGGTGCTGAGGACCCTGGTGTCGAGAGCGTCAAGGCTATCTACCAGTACTACAAGAAGTTCGGCTACAAGACCATTGTTATGGGTGCTTCGTTCCGTAACACTGGTGAGATTGTCGAGCTCGCCGGCGTCGACTTCCTTACTATTGCTCCCAAGCTTTTGGAGGAGCTGTACAACTCTGAGGCCCCCGTGCCCAAGAAGTTGGACCCCTCTAAGGCTGCTGCTCTTGATATTGCTAAGGAGTCGTACTTGGATAACCACCCCAAGTTCCAGTTCGCCCTTAACGACGACCAGATGGCTACTGAGAAGCTCAGCGAGGGTATCCGTAACTTCGCCAAGGACACAGTTACCTTGCTCGATGTTCTTGCGGCAAAGTTCTAAATTAGCACAATACATAGATCGTAAAGATATGTCAATTATCTTGGAATTATGCGTAAGCCTCGGGGAATATATTCATTTCCATGTTCGATCGGATCGAACTCGGGCAGCCGGGTGATTTCCACGTGCATCTGCGCGATGGACAAATGAAGGAGTTGGTAACTCCTCTGGTGAGAGAAGGCGGTGTCAGCGTGTGCTATGTGATGCCAAACCTGGTGCCGCCGTTGACGGATCCGGCCAAGGTGATTGAATATCGCACCAGCTTGGAAAAACTGGCTCCGCGCACGGTGTTCCTAATGTCGCTTTATCTTAGTCCCGAGGTGACTCCTGAAGTCATCCGCAAGGCTCGGGAGATGGGGATCACTGGGGTTAAATGCTATCCAGCTGGTGTCACTACTAACAGCGATAAAGGCGTGCAGTCTTACGAGCCCTTCTACCCAACATTTGCAGAGATGGAACGTCAAGGCATGATTCTGAACTTACATGGTGAATGTCCATCTACTGATGAGGGAATCCATGTAATGAATGCCGAGGAGAAGTTCCTACCTACCTTGGAAGGTCTGCATGCAAAGTTCCCCAAACTGCGGATTATTCTGGAGCACTGCACTAGTGCTGCCGCAATTGAGACGGTGAAGCGGTGTGGTGATACTGTTGCTGCGACCATCACTGCACACCATTTGTACTTGACAGTGGACTCTTGGGGAGGTAACGCCCACTTCTTCTGCAAGCCCGTGGCCAAACTGCCATCGGATCGACAAGCATTGATTGAAGCCGCTACTTCCGGAAACCCCAAGTTCTTTTTCGGTAGTGACTCGGCGCCACATCCGATCGAGAACAAGACTAAGGTTCCCTCTGCAGCCGGTGTATTTACCCAGGCCTGTGCTCTGGCATACGTGGCTGAGGTATTTGACAAGGCCGGGAAACTCGAGAATCTGCGGGGATTTGTGTCAGATTTTGGCAAACAGTTCTATGCAATTAGTCCAAATCGGCTTGACCCGGCTACCGTGTCGGTTGTGCGAACTCCTGCCACAGTTCCAAAGCAATACACGAATTTGGATGTAACAGTGGTACCATTCCGTGCAGGTGAAACACTTCCGTGGTCCGTGCAGTGGTCTTCCTAATGATATTGTATTGCGATAGGTAGTGACTAGATTAATATCGAATGAACTCTTATGTTTCTTCAACTAGCATACTTGGAATGATTTTCACGACAATGGTTCATATAGGAATATGTGAAAGCTTGGTTGTGATACAGTTCTACAAACAGCTGTCGCACAACCGTTATTATGTTCTATAATCACAATATATATTTTTGATTTCAATGGCTTATTTTTATTCATATGAACCTCAACCGAGTATTCCGGAGTATTATGACTGTTATTGTCTTCTACCGAAAAACTCCATTAACTTCACGTCAAGCTCAATACCTATATTTATTCACACTAAACCTCATATATTGTTCCCTCTAATCATACGCTTTATCACCAAATAATTAATCTTTTTGTTCCATATTGAATATGGGGACCTAACGCATATTTCAGAAGTGACACAGTTACGCATACGCGCACCTTCGCCCACTGCCTAAGGCTATCCCGGCGGGATGGAAACGCCTGAAGGGTTTGGCTGTGTGGAGCCAGGTCTTTACCGGGCAGCTTCTTTGACTTCAAGCAGTCTGCCTTTTCTTGCTAGTCTTCGGCTCAGAGCAATTCTGACCCTAACACCTGGCGCCCCGTCCCCATCGGTGGTAACATTCGCATCGTCATCAGGCGTGGATCTCGTACATTTGGGACTACAACCCTGGCGTGCTCTCTCAGACTACAAAGTATTCACGTCTGAACTATTCAGCCAGGCAGTTCGTTATGTGCTCGACCGCAGGCATTATCCACTCCTAGTAGTTGATACCAACATTTTCGTGGGGATGCTTCGGAAGGTCCAGGACTGGGCTTTTTCGGGAATTCTTGCAGAATACGTGGCTTTTACTGGAGTCCGTGCCCATTATATTACTGAAGTGTATCTTGAAATGCTTCAAGTCCGTCTAATTCCTGATGATGCTGACCCCAATGTGGAGCCCCAAGACTGTAAAGACAATCCACAGCTGGTGGTACATCTACCGCCCCCAGCCCTCTTTCCAGAATGGTTCCGCGTGTACTATTCCCTACGAGACACTTAAACTATTATATGACCAGTCACCACCGACAATCTATTATTTTACCTTTGGACTCATCATAGACTCCCCTCTGGTTAATGCGTAATCTGGACCGCCAATGAAGCTACCTGATGGGCACGTGCAGGACACGGTAAGGGCAGTCTTGGAGGATGTACGAGCTGGAAAGGTCCCTGAGGACTCCTTCTGGGCTGAGATAGATCATGAGCACTTTACTATAGATGTTCAGACTAGCAGCAGAAACAGCAACAATCTCGACCTCCACACTTCTAGTGGTATTCCAGTGGCGTTGAACGACGATGTACTACATATAGGAGATCACCAGTTTCTACTTGGCACTCAGACACTGCGATTGGGTTCCAAAGCTTCCCGGATTTCTTGTGGTGATGTTCTGAATGACCAAGTGGTGTTAGGAGGTACTGATGGGTCACTACGGTTATACGATGCTAATGGAGATAGCACCAGCGGTGCCAGTAGAATGATTGCTGAATATGAAGGCCACTTATTGCATACAAGTGTTGCCAAGTTTTTCCCATCAGGTCAGGTTTTGCTTTCTGCGGGTATGGACTATTCTCTCAAAATATGGGATGCTGGGACCGGGACTCTAGCACAGACCCTTCGCAAACAACGTGGGCTTGTGGAAGCCGTCGAGATAATTGAACGTGGGCGCAATATCGTCTCGTTGTGCCCAGCAGACTCCTCTGCTATTCTGTGGGAGGTTGGCGGGGGTCAAGCCATCCACTCAACCACTGTTCCTGGTGCGTCTACTATGACTCTAACTAAAGGGACACACACCAGTGAAACATATCCAGATGGCCCTAATGAGTATGGAGTGAGCGGTAAGTCTGTTTTGTTGGGCACCTCACATTCAGTGACGATGTGGGACTTCCGCACCACCCCCAGTCCTCTGGTGACTGCCGATGGATCTGCTTCGCTTGCAACCAGCGGTAATCTGATCGCATATTCTGGAGACTCCTGCATAAAGGTAGTTGATATTCGAAATCCACAGGCCTCTCTTGTAGAAATTGAGGATTCTGCATCTGCGTTGTGTTTCAGTCAAGATGCAACTGCGCTGTTCTTGAAGACGAGTTCTGGTGTATATGGTGTCCCACTGGGTCAAGATCCCCCCCATATTGTGGCTACAGACCCTACTACTCTTGCTTTAACTGCTACGAGTGATAAACGTCTGTGGACACTGGGCCAGAGTGTATTCTCATATCGGGGATAGTTCAATACTTGGCTAGTTTTGAAAAAAGTCTACTTATTACATAGAATTCTTTGATGAGAACTTTTTAGATTATCTTCATCTAGCATTACTGTTTCTAGTGGTCCCCATCATCATCATCCTGTATAATTTCCCCAAAGTTTAGTTGTCACTAGACTTGTCTGGGTCCTCCTCGTCGTCAGGGTGAGCGCGACGGTCGTAGAACTCATCCAGCATCTTAGGCGAAATGCGGTTCAGCAGCTCCTTGGGATAGATGCGGAGAAGACTCCACGCAAGGTCCAGAGACTCCAATACAGTCCGGTCTTCGTACTGGCCTTGGGTCACGAACGAGCGCTCGAACTTATCCAGGAACTCCAAAGACAGTTTGTCTTCGGTTGACAGGGCCTCTTCACCCACGACAGCCTTCATGGCAGCCGCATCACGACCAATTGCATACTTAGCGTATAATTGGTTGGACACGTCGCTGTGGTCCTTACGAGTCATACCCTCACCAATGGCAGCCTTCATAAGACGCGACAAAGATGGCAGTACGTTGATTGGTGGATAAATGCCACGAGAATATAGCTGGCGATCCACATAGATCTGGCCCTCTGTAATGTACCCCGTCAAATCCGGAATCGGGTGGTTCATATCATCGTTGGGCATAGTCAGGATTGGAATCTGCGTGATGGACCCATTGCGGCCTTCAACACGACCGGCCCGCTCGTAGATGGTCGACAAGTCAGTGTACATGTAACCGGGGTAACCACGACGGCCGGGAACTTCCTCACGAGCAGCAGAAACCTCGCGTAACGCATCAGCATACGAGCTCATATCCGTAAGAATTGTCAGTACATGGCGCTCAGTCTGGTATGCCAAGTACTCTGCGGTAGTGAGAGCCAGACGTGGCGTGATAATACGCTCAATTGTGGGGTCATTGGCCAAGTTCAGGAACAGCACTGTGCGGTCCAAGGAACCATTCTGCTCGAAGTCACGCTGGAAAAAGCGTGCAGTCTCCAAGTTAGCACCCATTGCAGCAAACACAATAGAGAAGTTCTCTTCGTGGCCATCATGCACATCCTTGGTGGGTCTGGCCAGCGATGCCTGGCGACAGATTTGAGCGGCGATCTCATTGTGCGGCAAGCCTGACGCTGAGAAAATTGGGATCTTCTGACCACGTGCAATCGAGTTCATGCAGTCAATGGTGGAAATACCCGTGGAGATCATTTCCTCGGGGTATGCCCGTGAGTACGGATTAATGGGTGATCCGTTAATATCCAGATAATCCTCAGCCAGTACACGAGGGCCCTGGTCAATCGGATCACCAGATCCATTAAACACGCGACCAAGCATGTCCTCGCTAACAGCAAGCTTGAAGTTCTCGCCCGTGAACTCCACTGTGGTCTTTTTGACGTCGATGCCCGACGTACCCTGGAAGACCTGCACAACTGCACGATCTCCCTTAACTTCCAACACCTGGCCTGTGCGCTTGCTACCATCAGGCAAGGTCAACGATACGATCTCACCAAACTGGGGGTACTTGACCTTGTCGAGAATAACCAGTGGCCCGTTGATAGCGGTGACAGTGTTGTAAGTCATATGCGGCTTCATTCTGAAGTCCTGCGTTACCGCCTGTTTGTTGAGCTCATACAGCTCCTTATCCGACAGCGTCGCGGCCATTCTTTCGTGCTCGCTTCGGCTATTCCTGGTGGTGGCTGCTCCCTGATTAATAACTAGACGCACCCGGAGATCTCTATCACTAACTAGGTAAGCGTCTACGCACAACCTCGAGTACTGAGTTACGCTCTTCTCCTCAGCCCACCATTTACCCCCACCATGTGATTGAAGTGCGTACTGGGAAGGTGGGGGGTACTCATTATACTTGCAGACTTCATTTTCTAGCTGTAAAAGTTGATTTTTACACTACTTTTTTTCATCTAATAACTTTCATAATGACGTTCTGTAAGTTCTTAGCAAAGTTTCAAATCTCTCCCATAATATGGGAGGGTTCCTTTCCCGACTCTATATATACATATATATGTATATCTCACATGTTTAATTGATCTGACAAACTTAACACCGAGCAGCCGGTCAAGCTGGCCTGAGCGCCGGGAATAAGAGATGGAAAATAGATGGCGTCGATGGATTTGGGTGTTCCTGGCCCTTGCCGGCTTGTTTGTCGCTCTGCATTCAGCTAAGTCGCCTACGACTGATGATGATGCACCGGAGGTGTTTGGCGACGTCACATACTGGCCTAGGATCACCAACGAAAAGCTCGCCACACGGGACCGGACTCAGATTGGAAAAGAAAATGCTGTTATTTACATGTTGGTTCGGAACTGGGAGATCCACGAGGCTCTGGAGAGTATCCGCCAGATCGAAGATCGATTTAACCATCGGTATAAGTATCCTTGGGTATTTCTGAATGATAAGCCGTTTGACGACCACTTCAAGATCCTTACTTCAGGGATGGTGAGCGGAGAAGCCCAGTATGGGTTCGTTGAACCGGAAGACTGGAATATACCACCACATATAAACCGCACCCGGATGCAAGAATGTATGGATGATATGGTCGAGAGAGATATAATCTACGGCGGCAGCCATTCATATCGCAATATGTGTCGATACAATTCTGGCAAGTTTTTCTGGCATCCTCTGTTGCAGCCATTCGATTGGTACTGGAGAGTTGAACCCGGAATCAAGCTCTTCTGCGATCAGTTGTACGATCCGTTCACATTTCTTCGTCAAAACGACAAAGTTTATGGGTTTGTTATTACTATTCCAGACGTTCCAGCCACAGTGCGTACGTTATGGAAAACTGCCAATGAATTCTTCACTAACAAGGGGGCGGAGTATATTGCGCCTGATAATGGCTTGGAATTCGGCCTGGACTGGAGAGGTTGGGAACACTACATCGAGGATCCTTTATCTGATACCATCGAAGGTTACAACCTGTGTCATTTCTGGTCGAACTTCGAAATTGGCAGTCTCAATTTCTTCCGCACACCAGCTTATACTGCATACTTCAATCATCTCGACGAGTCCGGAGGGTTCTACTACGAGAGATGGGGTGATGCCCCTGTACATACGTTGGGACTGTTGGCTCTGGCAAATAGTAGCCAGATCCATCATTTCAGCGATATAGGCTACTACCATATCCCGTTCTGGCGCTGCCCTCATGATTCGGAGTCATATGAAACGGGGCGTTGTTTGTGCCCTGATGATGATGACACGAAAAACGTTGACTTCCAGCCGTTCTCATGCCTTCCTCGATGGTGGCGCCATGCTGGACGACAGCTACTGTACAATTTCCCTCAAGATACATAAAATACTTAACAAAACCATTGTCTACAAGCCCTAGACCTCTATCAAATCCCAGGGTTCACCCAAATCTCCGCAAATGGTCTAAAAGAACTTGTAGTTCCTCATCGGATTTTTTGTAGCCGAGACTTGGAATTAGCGTCTTCGCCTCCTCGGAATCATCACACACAAGTGTACCGAGCTGGGCGACCTCGAATGGATGCAAATTAGAATTTTCCATTGATTTAAGAAGATGTTCTACAGCATTGACAGTTTGGGGGTCCCGAAACCGCGCAAATGTTGCCAAATACTCCTGGGTCTTGCGTAGGACCTCGTTAGACCCAGCGAAGTCTTCGTCCTCCTCCTCTTCTCCATTAGAGGGGCTCGCTCCTCCGGCTGCTGCATATGCTGCATCACTTGTATCCGCATTAGCAGGATCTTGGATCCGTCGTTGCTTCAAAGCAGCTGCAATCAGCAACCGCGTTTCACTTAAGTTGAGCGCATAAAGATCTGACTCTTGGCCTTCTTCGGCGAAAACAAAGTCAGGACCAAACTGCAGTTTCGATGCGTCCTCATCTTCGGACGGACCCGTACGGTACCGCCGTCTCCGAGCCTCCTGGATACTATTCATTGCAAGACCACGGCCACACCGATGTGCGTAGGATCGCCCAGTTATGTAATGCGATCTCTGTTGAAGTAGACAAATGAAGCATATGTATGGAGACCGATAAGGATGTCACTAGTGATAATAATAGACAAACTATGCAAACTAGACTAGATCAGATCCCTGAAATATCTTCAAACTTCTGAGACAGTCCGGCAATGACTCTCGCTGCTCCGTCGGCGGGCCCGTGGATTTTTTTTTTACGTCAGCGTCTGATCTGAACTCCGTTGTAGTGTTCTCACACACAGGAATGGGCTGGTTTTGGGCGTCTCCTGCAGAGACGCCGGCAGAGTTGCAGCCTCAAGCGTTAGAAAAACGTGAGAAGCTTGGGGGTATTTTTTGGGCTACCCCGCTTGAACCCTCACAGCACTCGGGTACTGCCGCCACCACTTCGTCAATTTTCGCGTGTCCCGTACGCCACACGCCAGCACAGCCTAAGACTTCGACTCCTGAGCGAGCATCTGAAGCCGCAGTGTGTCCTGTTCGTCACACACCACCTCCTAGTAGTGGGACAGAATCTAAGTGTCCTATAGACCACTCGGGTTTAGCGGGAAAATTCAATACCCTCAACAATATGCCTGAGCTAGGGGATTCTCGAGTTCCGGGTCAGAGCATTCATCTTCCTACCGATCGTGTAATGTCAAGCATTCCCAAAGGCCAGGAAGATACTGGAGGTAATTGGGAATATCCATCGCCACAACAAATGCTGAATGCAATGGTTCGCAAGAGTGGTTCGTCGGCAGATATTCCCGAAGATGCTGTGGAATCAATGGTGAATGTGCACAACTTCCTTAATGAAGGGGTTTGGCAAGAGGTGCTTAGGTGGGAACAGCCATACACTGCCGAGTCTCACATCGGCCCACGACTGCTGCGGTTTACAGGCCGGCCTCACGATATGAGTCCTCGAGCATGGATGCTGCAGCAATTGGGCAAGATATTCCCTGCTAAATTTGGTATCCCGCCGCCCTTCGACCGCCATGATTGGACAGTACTCCGAGCAACTTCGACCGAGCCGAGTCAATGGAAGCAGGTGCGCTATGTGATAGATTTCTATGAGGTTCCTGATGAGGGTGATGCACCTGCCTTTAGTGTGGATGTTCGGCCGGCTCTGGATTCATTGCAGAGTGTTGGGGATCGCCTGCGTATGGCGTGTGGGCCGGTGTGGGATCGTGCCATGGGACGCGCATAATAGTCTTCAAGGTTGAGCTCATGAAGTGAATGTATTAGAGTGTCACCTGGCAGCCTCCGGAATTTGTTGGACTACTTTCTATACCGTGACTTGGTTTTCGTACTTCGCCCCCCGTATCTGGGTCTCAAATTTCAGTGGCTTTGATTTATTTTATATTCTTTTGATTTATTTTTCTGGTTGTTTGATTTATTTCATGAATTATACTTTCTGAGATTTATTTAAATACCGGCCATTCCTTTATTTGTTTATAGATTCTCTAGTAAAGCCTATCACAATTGTACGGGTATTTTTGGGTTATAACAATGCGTTATGTATATATAGGTGCTTAAGGGTTGTAAATATTGTGATATCGACCATAATTTTTGGGGGATAATTTACATGGCTGAAAAAAGAACCTGCGAATATGTTATACAATCCATGATCTTGGATAATGTCTTTTCGAATTCCGTTAATTTGATTGGCTTCCTGGTTTGAGCCACAGGATTGACCCATTTGTGCGTAATTGTGTTATCTTGCATTATTGAATAGCAGTTCCACCTCGGGTCCCACATCGATGCAGAGCCCCCATCTCCTCGCTGAATCGCGGCCCGGAGGGGGGGATATGGATGGGTTTCAGCTGCCCGAATCCATATATACCTGTGTGAGGTCGTCTGATGTGGATGTGAGTGCTGTACCTTTGGCGGTGCAGTCCGCAGATAAACGTGAATTTCCGTTGGAAGTTTCTGCAGATGTTTTGGCAACAATGCTTCGTGAAGCGCGTGTAACAAAATTACCTGATTCGAATATAGTCTTTCCCTGGCTCCACGGTGACCTTGGCCCTGGAGTTCACCTCTGGAGCCCGCGACCTGCGTGGCCCGTAGAGCGTGCGGGTCTACTATTGGTGAAAGTTGGTAGTCTAAATGACGAATTCGACACATTGAAGGGCTCAGTAGATGCCAAAGATTTTTTTGGCAGTACAGTCTTAGGGAATCCTACTATGCCATTCCGCAACTTTGCTGCACAGTCCCAACGATGGGGCCAGATTTGTGACTTGGTGGTGTATGCATCGGACCCGAAACTGGTGCCGAAAGCCTTTGATATTGCCAAAATCTTGGCAGAAATGCAAATAATGGCCAATTCCAAGCGATCCACCTTGGTCTTGCGGGAACCGATCTCAGCGCTGGTGGATGCTTTAGGAGGTGCTGAAGGCTTTCTTGTTGACAACACAGCCCCGGAATTTTATGACTATGATCCTATAACCCCATTGCAGATTCCTGTACAAAAGTCACGAGTTGAAGAATGGGACATGGGTATGGCCGAGTTGGAGGATCTTGAGTTACTGAATTTCACGCGGGCCACACAAGTCGAGCCTCGATTGTGGATTGGGAATGATATGGACATGCAATGGTACACGTACATTTCCGAGAACCCTCAAAAATGTTCTACTGGAATTCATCACGCTTTCGCCAATCGGCGCTGGGCTACTTTTTTGGAATGTATATGCGATGACTTGGAACTTCCGTCCCTGCGCGAACTCGATGCGTCCATTCGTATAGCATCCAAGTCTGAAAAAATTACACCTCTTTCCATGAAGTTGCCAGGGTATGGTGCTATTGGTGATCCCTGGGTCACACCACAGCAAGCTGCCGCGCTTGTTAACGTGTGCAAATTGATGTGGGTACGCTGCAACGCCCCCAACGTGGATCCCTCTATACAATCAGGTGTTTTGGTATACTGTGAAGATGGCTATCGTAGCTCTTCGCTACTATCCATTTTACTATGCATGTTCTTTGGAGGCGGAAGAACTGCAGCTGATGCTGTGTTGCATATTCGAGCGACACGCCCGATAGTGATGACCACTACAGACATACAGATCGCACTGCAGCTTGAGCCAATAATTCGAACTGTAGCTCTGGACCCAGGCCAGCATTTAGGTGCTATTCCGCTTAAAGTGTTCGAAAATTGTGTGCCAGTGTCCCCCTTAGGGAACGGTTGGCTCAAAGGGTTCAGTGGCATGTTTCCATCCGAGATCCTCCCCCAATCACTTTATCTGGGCCCACTCTCGGATGCTAACCGCTTGGAGCTGCTGGCTATTCTTGGAATTCGCCGAATTCTCAGTGTTGGCGAGCTGGTGAGTTGGGCACCTCAGGATGTTAAAGGGTACAGCCGCTTCTTTAATAATGGAATTGAAGTCATGTATGTGGACAACTTTGAGGATAATGGTCAGGATGGGCTATATGATATTTTGGACCCTTGTATAAAATTCCTTGATGAGCAGCCGGCCACGCCTACTCTGGTGCACTGCTTCAGAGGAATTTCGAGATCTGCGGCTATATGTATAGCTGCTGTGATGCGAAGGTTTAACTGTTCTCTTCCTCAAGCATATTTGTTTGTACGAGTGAGACGCCTCAACTATGTGATCAATCCTAATCTTCGGCTCATGTATGACTTGCTCCGGTTTGAAGAGAAGGAGCGGTCAGAACGAACGGTTGAATGGCCTGTACTATGCCGAGAAATTGCAGCACTTAATCTCGATGTTGTTTAATACATATATGCTGCTCTTTGCAATGTTATATCTGGCCAAGTGTTCAAGTGTGAGGCAAGGCCCAGGAACCCGACACAGCCATATTTATTATACCTCTAATCTTTATATAAGGGTTTATTTTCGGTATTATCTCGTTCGTAAAGAGCGAACCGGAACGTTAATCCATCTTCAGTTGCTGTAAGGTCGGGGGGAAGGTCAACATCCGGCCCTACCACTTGCCTGAGTCTATCCGCAGGTTGACGCTCCCATGGACCACCTTCAAAGTGGAAAAATGTATCACATTCGATTTCGTTATTGGGATCAAGCACTTCAGTTAATAGTACTTGTGTAGCAGTGGGCCACTTCATAGCCGACGCGTACAGTTGGGCACCCCCAATCACAAATACGGGTCCAGGCACGTGTTTGACTGCCAGCAACCCGTTACGTAGAGAGGATGCAGCGATTACATCTGGGCCGAAGTCAGTTGTCGTAGTTGATACAACAACATTGGTACGACCTGACAGAGGTCGAAATTTCGGGGGAATAGACTCCCATGTCCGCCGGCCCATAATCACGATTCCTCCTGTGGTAACTTGACGGAAGTACTGCATTTCACGCTTGAGTCGCCATGGCAGCTTGCCTCCTCGTCCAATACCCAACGCTGGGTACGTGGCAGCCAGCACTAGCGTTAGGGTGCGGTCCATTACGAAGACTGATAGAGGAGGGAGGGAGGAGATAGACCGTAATGTGGCAGGTAGTGTGGTTTGGAATATGTGACTACCAGTTTATATGAAGTTAAATATGTTTAATCGAAGGTAATCTACTTCAATGTGCGGAATATAGGCACAGAGTTTACCGTTGGCATAGACGACAATCTAGATTGGGTTGGGCACACATTTTGAATCGTTACTTTTCATATAAAGCCTTAAATACACAGGCAAAAAATCATTTACAATTAAGGTACACTTGGAAGATAATTTTGGAAGCATTGGTCCTTTAGCTCTTCAAAAAAAGATGTCAGGGATCCCTCAGCCCGGGTCAGCGACAGGAGAGTCAAGCCTACTCCAGCACAATATACTTGTGTAGAGTAGGAGGGATAGCATCCAAAAGTCCCTTAGACTCAAGCCAGCTGCGGCTAAACAGACGCGGTGCATAACGTTCAGCAGAGTCACACATGAGTGTCACTACAGTCGACCCCTCAGGAACAAACTTGGCTACCTTGGTGGCTGCCACAACATTAAGTGCCGAGGAAGCTCCCAAGAAAATGCCCTCTTCATCCAGCAAACTGTACACCATAGCAATAGTTTCAGCATCAGGAATGTGAACGGCGCCGTCCATCAGTTCAACGTCGGGAGCAAGATTATCAGTGAGACGACCTTGGCCAATACCCTCGGTAATTGAACCATCTCCAGCACGTTCCAGTTTACCCTCTGTCACATACTTATACAGAACACTGCCAGGAGGGTCTGCAAGGTAGCACTTGACCTTGCCATTGCTGATGTCCTTCAAATAACGGGTAGTTCCAGCCAAAGAACCGCCAGTTCCCGTGGCACATGTAAATGCGGCAACCTCTCCGTTAGTCTGAGCCCAGATCTCGGGACCTGTCGTCTCGATATGGGCCTGGCGGTTAGCCACGTTATCGAATTGATTTGTCCACACGGCATTGGGAGTGTTCTCTGCATGTCGTTTAGCTTGGTGATTATAGTTCTGCGGATCTGCAAGCGGAACAGCTGGCACGGGGTGCACTTCAGCTCCGAGCAAACGCAAGATATCAATTTTACCCTGGCTCTGAGTGTTAGGCATGTAAATAACACACTTGTAGCCGCGGGAACGGCATACGTGGGCAAGACCAATGCCAGTGTTACCAGCGGTTCCCTCAACGACGGTACCCCCGGCTGTCAGCTGCCCACGTTTCTCGGCATCCTGGATCACATACAGTGCCGCACGATCCTTGACAGAACCTCCAGGGTTCATGTACTCAGCCTTACCCCAGATTTCACGTCCCGTGGCCTTACTCAGGGAATCGATGCGAATCAACGGGGTGTTTCCTACCGCACCAGGGAACCCTGACGCACTGACCAGTGGCACGAATGGCAGCTGGGTTGTCGCGTACGTACGCTTCGCTAACACGGCCTTTCCAACCGACCTAAATGAGTAATTCAACCGCATATCCCTGATAGTCTATGCAAGAACGACCAGGGTGTAAGTAGATCAAGAGTTGCGATCAAAACCAGGGTAGTTGCTGAAGAGTCCCAATCACCAGATATATAACCGATCTGATCGGCCCACCCGATTAGTCAAGGTATGATCGAACAGGTAGCCCCGCTAGGGGATGTCGATTGCCGCATAGTATGGGACGAGGCGCATAGATCCACATTGTCAGTGGGCCTAACATCTCATGATGTCCAGCTTTTGGGATCTCTTGTGTACGCACTCCCAGGAATGCATTCGGCATCCCCAGCTATACCTCCTACACCTTCGCATTTGGAAGCCCAATTAGGGCAACATTCAGAGTCACAATCAAAGTCTCAATCGGTGAAGCGTACTGAGTCTGTATCCACAGTACTTGTAGAGGGCCATGCGACCGAGGTGACCGAGTCTGCGCGCCGGTTGGCGTCCACAGTAGCCCAACGGTATGGTCGTCCTGTGTTTGTGAGTACTAGTATCGCGGCCGATGTGGGACTGATCCGTAGAGTATTAGACTTATTAGTAGATCTGGGATTGACTCCCCCAGAATTTTAGTTTAAACTGGCTACATAATTTTGGACCCGTCTTGCTAGGGCTGGCGCATCATTATCGGCGTCAACCACGAATGGTGCTAAGTCTATACCCCACACACTCTGAAGGGCGCTAGTGAACCGAGCCAATCGAATATTATCTCCAGTTGCCCAGGAATATCCACATGTTGCTGCGAGTTTTGATAGTTGGTCTGCAAGGTCAGTTTCTGACAATTTCAAGGCGTCATTACGGGTCTCCACTACTACCTCAATGGGTGTAGATACAGCTAGTACCTGATGCTTGCCATCATAATGTAGACGCAATTCATATATTCCAGGAGACCAAAATAGTGCTTCATCGTTCAACTCAACCACTCCATAGGTGTTTTTGGCTTCAAGAATTCCACGAATATGATCAGAGTACCCCGTTGGGTCTGTCCCGGACCACCGCCCCGATGAGCTGATTCTGGTAGTTGTAGAAGAGCCAGGACGATCTTTCACACGATATATCCCAATCCAGTTGCGACGATTGACCGCATTGGGCGCCTTCCAAGTAACCTTAATTGGCTCGCCCAGCTTATACTGAGTCTTCTCGGCACCCACGAACGTAGCTGTACGGTCGACATCTCTTAAAAGGCTAAGTGCAATCTCTGTAGGGTGATAGATACGAAGTTTCTGACGAGTATCACCCACAATTCCCTCGACCCGCGGTTTTAATTCCTCAATGCGCTCAATACGTGCAAGAACTGTCTGGTGCCATAATCGTATCACAATAGACTCTAACCACAAAGGACGAGCCTTTTGCCAGTTACGCGACACACCAGACATTTTGTGAACGCTCTCAGGGCCATAAAGTCGCATCATGTGCGGTTTCTCGACGTATTGAATAAACGCCAAGTTATACAGAGTCCACACGGCACCTAGAAGCACGACCAACATACTACCAGTGATCAGAGCACCGCCCCATATACCAATAACACCTGCAATGCGTTCAGGATGGTTAAGGTAGCGATAAATCCCCGATACTGATAACTTGGTGTGACGAGGTGGCACAAAAAAGTCGCCAAAGAACCATCCAAACTCCCCGAGAGCTTCCCAGATTGACCATGATGTCCATACATGTAAAGATACAAGCATTGCACCCAAAATATGCCTGAAGAGTGCATAAGATAATGATAGCCCACTATACTCTCTGGCAGCCACCACCAACAACGACACATACGACATAACGGTGGTTACATTGTATAACCCCTGCCATTGCTGATACCCATCCTCACGTGTATATCCATATTTAAGGAATAGTCGAGTCCACAGCTTTGTCTCACTCTGTTTGCGGAGTAATGTTCCAAGCCCAATTGTGTGTAGACTGCGCCATGCCAAAGCAAGGCCCACTGTCAAGGCTGATGCCAACCTGCTTGATGGAAATAGATACATGAGTGAGTGCGTAACGACCAACGCCACAAGCTCAATATCGCAAGGGCGAGTGAAATTGAAGTGAGCTAATCCAAGCATAGGCCGGATATGAGGTTGGCGGTGACCCTGCACAATATCCTGGTCCTCCTGGGCGGCTGGCGGTGGGGGATAAGTACGATCAATATGAGGGTTTTCAACAATACAAAGAAATGCGAACTGTGCTGCGTGTGCGAGCACTGAGGCCACAAAAAGGGTTGGTGAAGCCGTGAGTAGTGACAGGCCATAATAGCCAGCATACCCGATCGTATACATGGGATGCGGTGCCAGTTCGAATACACCATCAAAAGTGAGCTGTCCATCCTTCAAGAAGAAGAAATCACCCCAGAACCACGCATAATCCTTGACAACCCGGTGGGCATCGACTTTGACCCACAAATTAAACAAGATTAGAGCAGCGCCACATATCCAGCGGCCAATGGTTATAATCCATGGCTGTTCTGTTGCATGAAAACAGGATAATCCCAATAGACAATACGTTATAAAGTCCGACATCAGGACCAAGTCGACAAGGAGTCGGAACAAAATCCACGTCTTGTACTCTATTGGCACTTGAGCCTGTCCAGCAGAGGTATTCAATCGTTTTCCTACTTCACTTGCTAACAATTTGCGCCATCCAGTGGCCGAATTGTCAAATATACGATGCCTCCTGGCCCATTTGGTCAATGTGCGGCGCTCCGACTGTTGTTGTAGCAACCAGCCTAACCCAGCATTGTAGGCACTACGCCAAAAAGCAAACAGCAAAAAGAATACCGGTGTGCGCCATGATCCTGGTAAGACCCAGTACAACCAAAAATTCACCATCAGGAGTGCCACCGTAGCACAGTCGGCACGTGTTTTAGGGAGCCGGGGATCCAGCAATGTATGTAGCATGTCATGAGACGCTGGAACTTCAAAAACCTCGTCTTCTGGAGTTCTACCAATGTCCCCAGCCATGGTAACTGTCTATATCTTGTCCAACTTACCCCCCACAAAGTCAATGCGCACACGATAGGTCAGCGATCTCGTTTCATGTGATCACATGCGGCTTGGCTCATTGTGCATACGCGCGAGACTCGCAGTCACGCTTACGCCTAATGCATGGAACTCGGTTAGTTAATCCTGATTAGTACTAGGGCCCAGGGCTTTTCTAGCGAGATGGCTCTGCCCAGGCTGAGGAGATTCATAAAGGTCTACGGGACATATTGGACGTATTGTTTGTGTGCCATTGTACGGTGTCAAATAGCTATATAGTCTCGACAGACTCTAGGGCCTCATCCATACTACAAGCCCCGTATCTGGCGCGCGCACTGTGCTTACTTGATCTGTGAGTCAGCGGTGAATCGACTCAACTTTTTCAGCATATACGCCATCTTTCACCTTCACCGCCTGTAGACAGACCAGACCTCCACAATGGCCACTGAGTTGACTGTGCAAAGCGAGCGCGCTTTCCAGAAGCAGCCTCACATCTTCAACGCTTCCAAGTCCAAGGCGTCGAAGGCGGCCAAGCGCTGGTACAAGGAGGTGGGCCTCGGTTTCAAGACCCCCAAGGAGGCCATCTACGGTACCTACATTGACAAGAAGTGCCCCTTCACTGGCCAGATCTCGATCCGTGGCCGTATTCTGACCGGCACCGTTGTGTCGACCAAGATGCACCGCACGATCATCATCCGTCGTGAGTACCTGCACTACGTGCCCAAGTACAACCGTTACGAGAAGCGTCACAAGAACCTGGCTGCTCACTTGTCGCCTGCCTTCCGCGTGAGCGAGGGTGACATCGTGACCGTTGGCCAGTGCCGCCCTCTGTCCAAGACGGTGCGCTTCAACGTGCTGCGCGTGATCCCCATGAGCGCCACGAAGAAGCAGTTCACCAAGTTCTAATGAGGTTCATCATCGTCGAACGAAACAAAATTCATAGCGTCGTGGTGGGAAAGGAGCCTTGGTGTCTTTTTATTGTTGTTGGGAATGCATCTGGGTTGATGAGTGGCTGTGCCGCCAAACTGCCCAGACGGTTCGTAGGCCGATATAATAAACCTTTCTGACTTAAAGAAAATTAAAATGCAAGGATTGGTATATTCAGAATGTAGGGAAAAGACTATGACAGGATACGGTGGGGACAGGTTCTGCCCGCAGAACCGCCGGGGTATTCGTTCAAGCGTCTTCTTCCGGAGATGGTTCATCGCTGCTACGCAACTGTTTCGGTGCGCTTAGCAAGTTTACGCCATTTGTAGCGACACTGGATCCGAGAGCGCGTGCCACCCATGTGTTCACTAACTAGGGTCCAGTTTATAGGTGCCCCTGGGTCCTCCCGCTCCATGCCCGCGATAATATGGCGAAGTGCTCCCTCTTCATCAGCAGTCCATTTATTCTGGTTACGTTGACCACCACATTTGAGGTAGTTTCTCCATCTATCACGGCAATCCTCGGGCATGCGATGCATGATTAGCCCGATCGCTTTCCACGACTTGCCCTTCTCTCCAACTAGTTCGCTCAGCTGCTGGTCCTCGTGGGCTCCCCACTTTCCACGTTGCTCAAATACATGATATGTGCGGCGAACATGTTTATAGACGCTTGCCCGAGACCTATGGGGCAAGACACCGGCCACATCGTCCCAAAACATGTCCTTTTTCCGATCATTTGCCCACACTCGCTCACAAAGTGCTTGGCGATTTAGATTGTTCTCTGTGCAATATCGCTCCATGTATTCATCGAGCAGCTTGCATTCTGTTGCATCGAAGCCTCCACCAGCCTCAGTTCCAAGGGCAACCGAGTCAATCCCGCCTACAGTTACGGCAGAGGCCTTGCCATCGCTGGCACCGTTTTTCATATCAATAGCAAGCTCCTGGCGAGGTGTATGGTCATGAGATGGGTGTGGATGTGTTTGTGGGTGATGATTGGTCTGGGAAACTGAGCTGTTTACAGACCGACGCTTTTTAGATGGCGGTTTGGGCGACTGGTCTCGGTCTATACTAGCCAACGCAGGATCAACATTAGCGGCCGACCTTTTACGGCCTTTGGTAATACCACCAGAGCTGCTGGTAGTATATCCACTTGATGCGGCCACCCTAGCAGCCTTAACAACAGCAAGTGGTTCAGAACTTTCATCACGACCAGTTATTCGTGACGACACTGGCACCGCCACCGCACCCACATCATGAACACCCTGCTGTGGCCCAACATTAGAGTCGACATGAGATCCGATATGAGTTTCTGAGGGTGAGTTTGGCGCGGAATCCGTAGAATCGTAGAGATGAGGATGGTATACGAACGGGGCAGTCGGTGTAGTACCCGAAAGTTGGTGCTCTGCAATGTCATCGCTCAAGAATTTGGTCCAATTGGCATAGTCTGGTTCCAAGCCATGGATTCGACGACGGCGGCCTGGACTCGATATCCCTCCTGCTGCCGAAGCCGATGCAACCGATGACGAGCCATCTCCATGCCCAGATGATAGTGGGCCACCATTATGACCGTGATTTGAGCTTCGAGAGCCCATTGATGAGCCTACATATCTCAGAACGGCTTCCTCGACGCCAGGATCAGAGTAGAACGAGGCAGCTTCGACCCCGAGCGCAGCAGCCGCTGCAGCAGCCGCGTCCTCGGGTTTGCTGCCGCCGAGCGCGAGCAGCGCCCGAGCTACGGGCTCAGGTTCATTGCGCGCGCCATCTTTGGCAGCAGCCACGTATTCGTTCATTCCTGTTGACCACTGACCTTTTGTGCACTAGCGATCCGCGAAGCTCTAGGCCGGGTAATGCGTGGTGTGGTGAGGAGCCGGATTGATGAGACCGGGATTAATTGCAGAGTGTGTGCACGTGACAGTGTATTCTCGTGTCACGTGGTAACCGTTCGGTCATGTGCTATCCACGTGATCCAGAATCGCGTTGCTGATGTAATATATACGGCGTCTAGGATCTAATAGCATGGTCGATGCCGGGTTCCGGTGATTCCACCTCTTTGGCACCTCCTCGGAGGGCATTGTTGGTAATTGACGTCCAAAATGACTTTGTGGAGGGTGGATCGTTAGCGGTTCCCCATGGATCTGATGTTATCAAGTCCATAAACCATCTTTGTCACAACGGTGAATGGGCAGTAGTGGTAGCTAGTCAGGACTGGCATCCAGTTAATCATACGTCGTTTGGAGCCACCCACGGCGTAGCCCCTTTTGAATCTTGGACTCTGAAGTCAGTACAAACTGGACGTGAGTTTGCCACGACTCTATGGCCCGCCCATTGTGTGCAAGATACGGCTGGGGCAGCATTTGTTGAAGGCCTTGAGCTCGGGCCAGGCACGCGTATTGTCCGCAAAGGTGATGATACTGATATGGAATGCTACTCTGCTTTTACCGATGTCTTTGGTGAGAAGGAAACTGGTCTTGCTGCTATACTATACGAAGCCGAGGTGACAGAGGTAGTGGTAACCGGTCTTGCCTTCGAATTCTGTGTGATGCATACGGCATTGGATGCAGTAGAACGAGGTTTTCTTACCTCTGTTGATATGTCTGCTACTAGGGCTATCACATCCGACGGTGCAGCTGCCGCGATCGCCCGCCTTTCCGCCCGCGGTGTGACTCTTACTAACAAAAGCTTATTCCGGGGTTAACCTTTATGCACATGTATTAAATTCATGTAGGTACACTAAGCGAAGAGGGCTTGGTGGATCTATCTATCCATCGGCTTCTTTCGGTCTTTCAACATCAGCTAAGCGCGCAGCTGGTACTTAACCAAACGAGTTAGAGCTCAATCGAGCCTCAATTGCATATTTGAACTTATTTTGACACCCCCCTCCCCCCGTTGCATTAAGAATCATTATGGCAGAGTGTAGTGTGTGCGGCGAGGGCAATAAGCGATTGTATTGTGGCGCTTGTACGAGCCATTTGACTCTACGTGCACGCATTAATGTGACTAAAGTGGCACTTCAACTGGCGCAACTCCGTCAAAATGTCCGTGATGGGATCGCAGAGCACCCGCGTGCTGGGGAAGGCAATGAGGCACGCACTGGGCTGCTGGCAGCCCGGATTTCTGCGCTGCAGCAGCGTGTAGAACGCACCCACCAGTCTACATTAGCCTGCCATAATGAAGCGCTTCAGTTACGGAAACAGGCACAAACCTTACGCGCTCAGATAGCATCCCAACGGACAGCATCAGCACAGCGCCAAAAGATGGCCGCTAATGCACGCACTGCACACTCCACTACAGTATCACAATCAATGGCAGCATTGGAGGATACATATATGCATGCATTCAAGGCCTCGTTGAGTCTGCAGCTGCGATGCTGCCATGACCTTTTGGAAATCTTTGTGCTCAAAAAGAAACGACGAAAAAGTGGCCAGGGCTACGAAATTGTTCTAGGATTCAATGTGGTGCCTGAACTGAGCCATTTGGGTCATTACTCGGTACCTACTATCAACAGTGGTCTCGAACGGGTGGCCTATTTCGCAGTGCTGCTAGCGAGCTATTTGGGAGTGCGGTTGCCGTGCGAAATCATGCTACCTCATAAAGCGCAGCCCCAGTTACAAGTGGGCGGTAAGCCGCTATACATCACGCATTCAGTCAAGACCCTGATGCGATCATCACCAACCGAATTCCATGACTACTGTCGTGTGTTGGCCATGTTAGCTCTTAATATTGCTCACTTAGCAACAAAGTTGGGGGTGCCAATGCTCAGCAGTGGAGGTACTCCTGCAGTAACCCGCCTGGGCCAGCTGATAGCCCAAATATACCTTCGACTTGAAAGCCTCATTAAATCAGGTCACCAAATCCAGGTCCACACTGGCAGTGTTGGCACCGATGTAGACACGCTGCAGGACCAGCTGATCACAGTAATTGATGTCGACGTGAACGGACATAGTGCGGAATGGAACATTGTTGATGTACCAAACTCACCAGTATAGTATAGACTTCGTACATCCCTTTTCTTGCCTGGTCTGTAGTGGCTCTGTATGGTCATTATATTCTAGAAGGTAAGGCTAAAGTTTTCAAAATGTTATTTGGTTTGGGAATCTTCCGAATATCTATCCCTCATGCAGTGTTGTTTTTGTTTTTTGTTATCCCGTAAAGCCTCGTTCCACATAAGCTTCTTCGTCGTAACCTTCGTCCATGGTATCCCAGAGTTGAGTGCTATGTTCACGGCCATCGTCAGGATCTTCCTCATCGAGTGCGAGGCTTCCTGTATTGTCCCCAGTAGTGATCCCTGCCGAATCAGCCATTGAGTCGTAATAGTGCCGCGACACCTCAGAAGTGTCCAGTCGCTCAGGTTCTGCAGATATATCCCAAGCATCTGCTCCAGGGCCTGGTTCATCCACTGACATCTGACGAGGTCTAGCATCCAGTCTGGCTGATTCCTCTTCCCTTAACATATGGAGAGTTTTGGTCACTCCGGGAGGTTTGAGAAATAGAGCACCAGTCGAGCCTAGTGCGACACATCTCTCTTCCCACGCATCATGAGCGTCTTGAAACACAAGCCGTGGTTCTCCAGCAGCTCCCCGACCAACAATACTGTGGATCGAAGCTGTCATGGGGACATTATTCTGAGACCCAAGTGGCCTTCTTCGAATAAACACTGCTTGTGTACCATACATTGCCCTGGCTTCTATGCGCTAGGTCAATGTATGATGGGTATATACTAGTGTTGGATGATTCAGTAGTCCGTAGTGAATGCTTTGAAGCCTTGGATACACCACTGGATCGATTTAAACCACTTGCGTTGACAGGTAAACGGAACGCGTAGCTGTAGGCTTGTTCCTACCTGAGTCATCACAATACGAGTATGCCCCACCCGCTCGACTTACCTCACCCGCACGAGTTGGCCCTGACGAAATAAGACGGGGTAATACGATGCTAGCAAAAGGTAATGGAACAGTTCATGCTCGTCTAAAATGGCGAATGCACGTATGTACAGAGGATCCCTAAACGAAACCCCCGGTGAGAGTTCTATATGGCGCTCGAACCCGGGATCCTGGGTTGCGGCGGACTCAATTAGGCTCGATTAGGCTCAATTTAGGCTCAGCTTAGGCCTCATAGAGCCAGTCCCAGTTGCCTTTCTTGTGTAGCATCGCCAGCACAAGGACCACTGGTAGGTGAATGATGCTAGCCCAGAAGAGTTGGCGGGCCCATGACTTGTGTTCGCCCGAGTGCCGGAACGGCATTCCACGAGTTAGAGCCCGCTGCTGCTGCCAAAATCGCAAGGAGGAGTACACGAGCCATGCATTGACAATGCTGCTATCAAACACGAAGAATGGATCGCATAACCCGCACCACGACGCGGCAAAACATAGTGGGAACATGGCAATAGAGTGTCGCAGTGCAACCCGTGCCGTAAGTAAAGGATCAGTCCATGCCGACATCACGTAGCCAGCGCGCTTATATTCGTCGGCAATGGCGTAACTAAGCGCCATAAAGTGCGGGAACTGCCAGGAGTACAGCAATCCTGCCAGAATCCAAGGTCCAGGTTGGGCCAGGCTTGCACATGTAGCCCATCCCATAAGCGGTGGAATCGCACCCACAACGGCACCTACCCATGTGTTGGCAATAGATTTGCGCTTCAGGGTGGTGTACAGCCCGCCGTACAGCCCAATATTGGCGGCACCTAACATGGCCACAGTAGGGTTAGTCCCAGTCGCCAACACACTCACCCCGGCCAACCCCGTTGCAGCGGCAAATCGGAAGGCCTGTTTGGGTGTCAGCTTCCCGGCTGCTACAGGACGAGTTCTAGTTCGGGTCATTCGAGCATCAAATTCAGGCTCTCGTCCCATATTGATCGAGTTGGCTGATGCCGAGCACAATGCAGTGCCCACCGTCAGTACAACCAGGCTTGACACAGACCCTGCCGATCCGGGCACTAGTGCATATGAAGCCATAGCTGATAAAACCACTAATGCCGAGAGTCGTGGTTTTGCAAGTTCCAGGTATAAGTTTGCAATCCCCCGGCGGCCAGTGCGAGTAGTAGGTGTTGCCGGTGTTCTACAGCTGAGAGAATCTGCTGCAGGACGAGCCCAAGCAGGAACGCCTTCATCTTTAACACTGGGCGCTGATGCAACGCGCGGACGAGGATTTGAAGATGGTGAAGACGGCGGTGTATTGGCACTGGGAGACGGTCCCTCATGCGTGGATTGGCTCCATCTTATTTGTCGAGGGAATCGGATATGTCCAGAGGCCAAGACGCGCGCTGTGAGCGGGTGCTGAAGGCCAGGAAACGGTCGTATCAGCACACGGGCGCGGGCCATCACTCAGATCCAATGATGACACACCAATTTCTATCTTCTCGTGGGGTTAGTGCGTAATTCGTCACGTGCCGCCCGCCCCGTGACGCGTCGTAGAAGCCATCTGGTAGGCAGTGTGTCAAGTAATGGGGCTAACCATAGTCAATACGCATTTGAATTCTGTAATTTGATAGTTTTGGACCAATTTAATGTTGGTGGCAGGGTTTTCAGCTTGTTGCAGTACTTTTCTGTGGTGTCTTGTGGGTATTTGTGAGTTCGACTTGTCTTATATTGTTAACGAAGCAACATAGCAGAGCATTCATCATTCCAAATTAGCACCAATATATATATATATATATATATATATATATATATATATGTGTGTGTGTGTGTGTGTGTGTTCTAATAGTCGATATTTTTATTCCCAGCAATTCTACTTACGATAACTTAGAATGCTGATACTCCGGTGATGGCTCTACCAAGGATCAGTGCGTGGATGTCACTCTGGCCCTCATAAGTCTGTACAGTCTGCAAATTATTCGCAATACGTCCGATATTGTATTCATCACTTGTAGCATTGCCACCGAAAATTTCCATTAATGTACGGGCACCAGAGAGAGCACGGTCACAGTTCTGACGTTTGATCATGCTGATCATAGCCGGAGATGCTTCACCAGCATCCTTAAGCCGACCGACATGCAAAGCCGCAACCAAACCATAGTTCACATCAGTCAATGCATTGGCCAACTTCATTTGGATCAGTTGGTAGCTGGCTAATGGCTTGCCGAACTGGATACGGTCCAATGCGTATTCCCGGGCCAGACGGAGGCACTCCTCGAGTGCGCCCATCGATCCCCAAGCAATACCAAACCGAGCACTATTCAGACATGTGAAGGGTCCCTTAAGGCCCTTGGCATGCGGCAGCATGTTTTCTGCTGGCACTTCGACATCATCGAGGTGGATCATGCCCGTGATCGAAGCGCGCAATGAGATTTTATTCTTGATTTTGGGAGTTTCTACTCCTGCGAAACTACGATCAACAAGGAACCCACGAATCTCTCCATCCAGCTTCGCCCACACCACCATGACATCAGCGATAGGAGCATTGGTGATCCAGGTTTTGGATCCATTCAACAGGTACACACCTTGTTTCGTCGGATGAGAGCGAGCAGTGGTGCGCATAGAACCTGGATCCGAGCCATGGTTAGGTTCGGTGAGTCCAAAGCACCCAACGAGTTCGCCAGACGCTAAACGAGGCAGATAGCGCTCCTTCTGCTCTTGGGAACCAAATTCAGCTATCGGGAGCATCACCAGCGATGACTGCACGCTCATGGCCGAGCGATATCCCGAGTCTACGCGTTCCACTTCGCGTGCAGCCAAACCGTAGCTCACATAGTTGACACCAGCACAGCCGAAGCCCTGGATCTGCGCACCCAGCAGACCAACTTCGCCGAATTGCTGCATTAATTTCCGATCAAATACCTCAGTTCTTGCTCCCTCGACTACGCGTGGAGCCAGCACAGTCTGGCTGAAGTCGTGCGCGGCTTCGGAGATGGCCACTTCATCAGAATGCAGGGAACTCTTAAGATTTAACGCATCGTCCCAGTTAAACGCAATCTTTTGAACGCTCCGCGTAGTTGCAAATGTGCGAGCTAACCGTATCATGATTTTACAACACAAAAACGATAGGTGATCGTTAGGATCGATTCAGTCATACGCGGATACCCCGCATAGTCAGGGATCCGCTCAGACTTACGTATGCAGTGCATAATAGCTAAGGTATTAAAAGTCTCGGCGCATAACTACGGTTGCGCGTTAGGGTGGGCGGAAATATCGACCATGCGTTGGCGTACTACATCCAGTACACGGTCACTGAATTCTTGTACAAGTGCCAGTCCATCCACTTTGTGAACTGCCTGGAGGAGAAGGGATCTCAACTTCGCCTTGGTATCAGCATCGACGGTGGACTCCGGACTCGCCTCGGCATTGAACTTTTCCAGCGCACTAATCAGCTGTTGTGAAGGCTTTTCCGGGGCAACTGGAGGTGTCGCTAGTTTCAATGGTCTACTGTCGATATTCATGTCGAGACGTACCGGGCTAACAGCACTACGTCCTCTCTGAGTCGGCCGTGGAGTAGGACTACCAGGTGCAGCTAATACCCGTGAACGTGCCCGTGGCGGGCTTCCAGGTGGAGTATGTGGCGCAGGTTTTCGTAATGGGCTAGTGGATCGACTTGGTGATCTAACAGGAGATGCAGGACGAATGGGAGACCGGGGTGCTAATGCTCGCAAGGTCGGGCGTGGTGGTGATGACGGGGTTATGAACTCAGGCTTTCGAAAAATTACTCCATCCGCTGCACTCACAAGTTCCTCTGTATCTGGAAGCCATGCAAGACCCGTGGATACTTCAGAGTGTCCCCATTCAGATCCGACCCACACACCATCAGGGAAGGTATAGATAGCAATACTTTTGTCTGAAGCAGAGCCCATCAAGTACGGTGTATTCTTTAACACTACCACTTGTATATGGCTGAGTGTTACTGCTTCTCCATGGGCATCGCATGGTCGGAATGCTGCAGTCTGACGACCAGAGTCGTCATAAGCTGTTATTTGCCGGTCATTGGTGCTTACCACCACTTGCGAACGATATATATAAACATCCAGGGGAGCACTCTTCAATACAACATTTTTGGTTGGACTGAATGGAGATGCTACGCCGGCGGATCGGAAGAACTGAAGTGTTTTACCCGAAGTTGTACATGCCAGCACTGTATCTGCATCATCCATCGTTATGAACCTAGCATGTAACACTGGATTTGATACTGGGATGGTCTGCTCCAATTCCCATGACGGGGAATTGTCGTTAAGAACCCATATTTGGATGCATCGGTCGCGCCCAGCACTGAGCATTCGTCGGCCATATGCTGTAATGTCAATGTCGCTCACAGGCCCATTATGAGCTCTAAATTCATTATTTCCAACCCTGAGATCACCCATTACTGTGCCAATTATAACCTCAGAGTGCTTCGCCGCACAGTAGGCGGCTGTGACTTCATCATCATTGCATGCTAGGGTTTCAAATCCATCTCGTGATATCACTCCAACTTCATATCCAGACCACCAGAGAGCTTCTGATCCCATACTACGCAGATGTGCGCCTCGAGGAGGAACGCCAGTGCATGAATCATTCACCATTGTGTCAACGGAGGCTACCTGGCCTTCGCCAGTTAAAATCAACACGGCCAGCGGAGTACAGACAAGACCAATGCTTGGATGTGCAGTAACTTGCTGGACAAGGTCCCACGACGCCGTGTATTCCAGAACTCCTCCCACGGTACCGACAAATATGTGGCCCGTGACAATGTCGCGAACGATGCTATTCACGGGAAATCCGGGATGTACAAGCGGTTCAACATCTGGTAACAGTCGGTATATGTCTCCTGATGCTGTTCCAACCACAAAAGATCCACCAGGAAATGCACATATGCTCAGGAAAGTGGCATCCACGAGCTCTCTAAGAACAACATTACGACCACCTAGCACTTCGACGCCACCGGATAATGAATCCTTGATGGGCTTGTCCAGTGGTAGAGTCCATACACGCACATGACGTACTCCTACAGTAACGAATTGGGTCTCTGAAATCCATAATAATTGGCGCACGTCGGAAATGCATCGGTTAGATGCGTACTGTAGAAACCGTCTACGAGTCGTATCCACATACCAGACATAAATATATCCATCATTAGGTGTCCCTAGGCTGACCATCAGAGTTCCTGATGGGGAAAATGCAAGATGGCATACCCCATATTGATGTTCTTTCACAGCAGCCAGAGCCACGCCCTCATTACGGTCATATAGTACGATTCTGGGCTGGTATCCACTTTCACCAACAGCCACAAATCCAGCACTTGATACCGCAACGCATGACGCCGCATTAGCCCGGGTTTGAACCCGTTGGGGTGATGCAGACCGGGTGGGCGAGCCTGACGATGGTACCGGCTCACTAATTCCCAGGCTTTGGCCATCCCTAGAAGAAGGTTCCCATGGTAATGGCTTTCTTGGTCGTGGAGGAGCAGTATATAATGGTGATATACCCTTTCCAGTAGCAGGATCAAGTCTCAGGGCACCAGAACCTGCACAGGCCACTACCACATCATCATGCGCATCTAAGGCAGGCTGTCCAGCTGCAGATGTCCGAAACACCCGTTCTACTTTCAGAGCCACCCTTTGATCCATTTGCCTAATGAATGTGGCCTGCCCAAGCTAAGTTCAAGGGCTCAGATACGACCCTGTTTATTATTTGGCCGCCTTAAATAAGCGGCAGAGCTGTATACATAAAGGTTAAATCGCGTTAGCACAGGCTCTGAGGCCAGTTATAGCATTAATGTTAAATGACCTTTGCTTCTTATTCAAAAAATTAGATCACTGATCATATATATATGGGCGACAGAAGGAGTCCAATGGGCCATAGTCCCTCGAGGGTGTTATTTCAGGTGGGTGGTTGGGAAAAAGGCATCAAATGGTCATTGTTCACATAGGGAAATGGCATTGCCAATCTTTCTGGAGGACTTGGTGGCTCATAGATCAGTCAAAGGTTGGGAACATATATTAATCTGATATCTGGACACGTATTTCTTCAAGATCATTTGTGCATGAGGCCATTCGGTCCGCCAGCGGTCATGGAGTGGCCAAGAACAAGACCAGTACCTAGGAATAGCGATAATGCCAGAAGAAGCAACGCGGCAGGGCGCATTATGTCGCAATCCCAATCACTCCCCAGTACTGGTTGGGCTTGGGCTTCCCGCAATAGACAAGGCGGTACAATGCGTGGAATAAAAAGGCGTCGACTTGTGGGAGGTGCCATCGACCAGGCTTCGGCCAGCGAAGCAATCAATGGCTCCCGGGTAATGCAGATGCCCGTTGAACCTCTGAGGGTGTAACGGATGCCCGTCGAGGCCAGCGCTTCATGTGCGCATGTTTGCAGAGATTCCATGTCCTTCTCGTTGCGGAATGAATGTCCAACAGGATCACATGCACCCACTAGTGCAGCGAGTCGCTGAGGGTCGTGAAAGGTTGCCGGGTTCGGGATAGTTGGAGTGAAGTCACCGCTTTCGCGTTCCAATGAACCCACTAGCCCCGAATCTTCAAGCAGGGCAGTTGCCAGCAATACTCGGGCCCGATCCGGGGTATCTAGCGAGGCAAGAGCCTCTCGTGCAAACTTTGCTGCTCCGGGATCATGTCGTGATGCCAACAAACATACCAACACTAGCATTCGGCGTCCTGTGCTATGAGTCTCTTCGTACTGAGAAATGAGTTCGGCGCTAAGACTAGATGTCTCATTTTTTGGCATTTTCCCCGATTGCCCTGATTCCATTTCACTGGGATCAAATACAATTGGGAGATCTTCAAGTAGAAAGCTCATTAGTGCTACCCCAAGCGCACCCAGTTTCACGTGGTTAGGGCATCTCGCCCAACATAGTGGCAGGTTGGGGTGAATCTGCTAATCCAGCATTGGCAAAGCGGATGCGCAAATCTACGTTGATGCCACTTTCCTCGGCCTAAAGCTGGTCTATTCCGAATCTTACCCAACCATGGGTCTATTTCCATCCCCAACGGCGAGGTCAATGCGATACTGGGTGATCACATGCGATTGGGGTGGATTGGCACGTGATTTCTACTGCCGAAGGCAGCGGGGCAACTCTCCGGCACTAGACGTTAAAGTCATTGAAACGAAGAAAGGTTGGCTTGGTTTCAATGGAAAAAAATATCAGTCGTGGTATTAAATAGCTATTTTAGTCTTGGAGCACGGTAGGATACTGCTATCATCATTATATGGGACATGTCATGTTAGGAACATAAATTGACTTGTGTAATGATAATCTTGTTGCAATATCGGAATATGAATACTCTCATTAGAGAAGATAAGACAAACATGCTTGAATTAAGCACCGAGCAGAACATAACCCCAAGTGGACATACAAGCAGTAGCATGCAAAATCATAATAAATTTACCCCACTGCAGACACCATATGTAGGATCACATACGCACAATACCTAATGCAGCGGCGACAGTACAGACTATAATTCTGCATTTACTAAATCCCACTAAACGGTTCATATACTATCGTTATCGTAACTTTCATAATCACAAAAATGCTATACTGGAACTGGTTCATAGCGGGGCTGACGACTTGAAGGTCGTAGGTGCTGTAGAACTCTCCGGAACCATGAGTCCTTGACGGGAATGTCAGGATCAGGGGGTTTCCAACCCTTCAAGGACAAACTGGAAACCACAACAGATACAGACGAAGAAGCCATGGCCGCACTGGCTGCTGTGGGGCTTAGTGTCATCCCAAATGGTAGTAAAAGTCCCATTGCAAATGGGATTGCCAAGGCATTATACACCACTGCAGCTGCAAGATTGAGTTTAATTCGGCCCATAGTAGCCTTTGCAAGTGCAACGGCAGCAGGAACAGCTCGAATGGGTGAGCGCTGGACCAACACCACGTCAGCAGATTCCACGGCCACATGGGTGGCACCCTCGATGGATATACCAACTGTAGCCGCCGAAAGAGCAAGCGAATCGTTGATTCCATCACCTACAAATGCAACGGACATGCCCTGGGACTGGAGATCTTCAATGACACGGACCTTGTCTTGAGGGTGCATGCGTGACCACGCATGAGAAGGGTCAATGCCAACATCAGCGGCGATAGCTTCAACCGTGGCCGCTGCATCACCGCTAACAACACCTACAGTGTACCCATCAGCTTTGAGAAGTTCAACAACTGCCGCAGAGTCACTACGAAGCGAGTCCCTCAATGTTACCGTCCCGACAATCTGTGAATCGACACTAACTTCAACCTGACCAGCTTCGCTGCCAGTGCGCACTTCAACAAAGCGACCAGTAACATATCCGCTAACTCCTTCACCCATATGAACCTTGAAATCGGTGACATCAAGTTTCTCACTCTCAGTATCAGTGCCATATTCAGCCAATGCCTTACCAACGGGATGTTCACTGCGTCGTTCCAGAGCCTGAACCAGAGGCCAAAGCTGACTGGAAACAGTTGTTGAAACAACCCTAATGTTGCCTGTAGTCAAGGTACCAGTCTTATCAAAGAGTACCACATTAACCCCACTCAATTGCTCGAATGCTCCACCACTCTTGATGAGAATGCCATGTTCGGCACCAACACCAGTACCTACCATGACTGCTGTGGGTGTGGCAAGACCCAGAGCGCAGGGGCATGCTACTACAACCACTGAGATGCACATACGAAGGCATACAAAAAACCGTGAATGCTGGAAAATCGCCGGAGGGTCGTGCATTACGGCCGATGCCACAAACCACCCCACGAATGTCACTAATGCCAATAAAAGAACCACAGGCACAAATTTAGCGGCTGCCACATCGGCAAAGCGCTGGATAGGGGCCCTACCGGCCTGGGCATCCTTAACCAGACGCACAATCTGGGCGAGTTTGGTGTCATTTCCACACGAAGTTACATCAAATTCAAGTGCCCCAGTGCCATTTATAGTTCCACCAATCACTTGATCACTTATACGTTTGAATACAGGCGTGTGTTCCCCAGTTAACATGGCTTCATTGATATAGGACTCGCCAGACACTACTACACCATCTGCACAGACTTTCTCGCCAGGTCGAAGAACAATACGATCACCTACTTCCAACATATCCGTCGGTACCTCTTCCTTGGACCCATCAGCCTTTGCCAAAAGGGCTGTCTCAGGCACCAGAGCTATGAGGGCCGACAGAGCCCGAGAAGTTCGCCCTCGCGCTTTATTTTCAAGGAACTTGCCTAGCACCACAAATGATGAAATCATGGCACAAGCTTCCCATAAATACATCTGGTGATGGTCTAGACCAATAACAATTGATCTCAAAAGAGCGACAACGCTGTAAATGAAGGCTGCCGATGAAGATAGGGTCACAAGAACATCCATAGTGGGTGCTCTGGCCCGCACTGCTTTCCAACTTTTGTGGTAGAACCGACGATTAACCTTGAACATGATCGGAAGCACCAAAAGCAGACTTAGAATATCATCCACCCACAAGCCAGGAATAACTCTAGCGGTCAGAAATGATGGCATGTGCTTACGGAGTTTTGACAGAACAAAGATGGGGATCCCAAGACTAAAACAGAGGACTGTGTCTCGTCGGAAAGCCATGGTTTCCTGAACTCGCTCAAGTGCGGCTACTTGTTGGGTATTATCGGCACTTGCTGCAAGAACCGCATAGCAACCGGCAGCTTCCACGGCTCCTACAAGTGCACGAACATTGGTGATTCTCGGGTCATATACAACTGATGCGATATAATTCTCGATTCGACATGCTACGACACCATCAATATCTCGTAATGACTTTTCTACCTCTGTCTCGTCAGGGTCTACGCCAAATATCCTTAGTTGAACCTCGCGAGTATCACCCAAAACAGCATCGAACCCGGCATCTTCAACGGCAGTGAGCAATTGTGCTACCCCTTCAGAGCCAAGAGTGTGCTGGACAACAGCAGTATCGGTGATCAGACTCACGGACACCTTAGTGACACCAGCCACATGTTCCAAAGCTTTAGTGACAGCGGAAGTACAGGCTCCACAAGTCATACCACCCACTTTGATATTAGTGGTGGTCTTCTCTTGTTCCAAATCCTTACTTCCGATAACTTGAGCCTCAAACCCAACATCTTCAACAGCCGCCACCAAGGCGGGAGGAGATGCATCATCGGCAGAGTGATCAACAACCGCCCTTTCTGTAACCAGAGATACATCGACCGAGTTCACACCTGGAACTGCTTCTAAAGCCTGTGTAACTGCAGCCGTGCAAGCTCCACAAGTCATGCCGCCCACGGCGAGCTCGGTCTTCATCTGGCCGGTCTCGTATAGATGCGCTTACTCATGTAGGTTTCGACACACATTGGGTCGGGCAAATCCACGCATGCGCTCAAATGCATAAGAATTCGTAATTACCGCGACCGGATCCTTAGTAAGGATGATACATTGGGTTGCTTTGGGAGCATGGTTTATTATTATTTGAAGGCTCATAGTTGAGAATATTGTTAATTGGGAGGTTAATTGAGGTTAATTGTTAATTTGGAGGTTAACTAAGAGGATTGGGCTAATTGGGAGGATTATTTGGAAGGTTGTCTTTTTTAAAGGATATTTGAATATCACTTGGGGTATTTGCTTACCTTGATACTGTGAGGTCTGTCAATTGTGAGTTATTTGTAGGACCATATTGATGATTGAATGTTGCCAAAAAGAAAAAAAAAGCATTGATAAACCCAGGAATATTTTGAAGTATTAGAAAGGATATATTTAAGCTGGTAGCAAAAACAAAGCCTGGAATATCACCTAAATGGCTACCTTCGAGTCTCAATGGAGATGTTACATACAACAATTGATAGGTCAGTCAACACTCAGATTAACTGAAGTTCGCCAGAATGTGCTCACGATATCGGCGAACAGCATACTGAGGATCTGGGTTCTCAATTACGTCGTTAACCATGAATGTCGGGACACGAGCCATGCCCAAGAACTCATTGGTCTTGTGGAATGGTAGTAATACATCGTCAATGCCCTTGCCTTCAAGGAAGGAAGAAGGCTCATCAAACACTGTTTCGGGAGCACTCCAAGTCATAGATACCATGAACTTGCGCCCACCGAGATGGCCACCCTCTCCCCATGGAATACCTGGGCCCACCTCCCATAGCTCTCCGTAGCCTTCCTGTAGCACCTCGTCCACGTATCTCTTCACATGCCATGGGGTTCCAAGCCACCAAGCTGGAAACTGGTAGACCACCAAGTCTGCCCATACATAGTTTGTGATCTCATGTTGAACGTCATATCCACTATCAATGCGGGTTTCTCGCACTGACCATCCCAGCTCTTTGAACGTGTCCCTAGCCGTTTCGTGAAGGGTAGTATTGAGCCGGCCCTTAGAGCTCGAGAACTCTTTGGCCCCATTTAACAATAGTACTCTCATATTATAGGAATCGAAATGGGGTCACCAATTCCCGGTGTGGAGACAAATTAGGCGATCTTGTCTGGTGATCTGTATTATGCATATATGTATATATATATCCCTCAAAGGAGTGTTTATATCCGAGCAGTAGTAAACCCATTAGATGGTTCGTGGCCAATAGTGCCACTTAGACAGTATAATAATGTGACTTTAAGGCGAGGCCCCATCAGAATCCTCAGAATCAAAATCGGACTCGGTATAATCGTCAGAGCCTTCGGCACCAGAGCCATCCTCAGAGCCAGCCTCGAAACGCGGCATCACATGACCTTCATAATCTAACGTTGATGTATCCACTGTACGTGGAGCAGTCCCAGAGGTACCGATGGCATTTGCGGCTGTTTCAGAGTCGGAATCGTCCGATAGCTCCGGCATGGGCTCACGCCAGAAGTTGGCATCGGTATATTCGATAACACCAGGACGCATATGATCAGTAACTGGGGGGAAGAAGTGGTCAACTAGGTCGGAGATTAGAATATAAGTGCTCTTGTATCCTGTGAGTTCCAGCAACTCCATGCGTACCTCCGAATCGGTATTGATAGTGAAGATTTTGGTGGAAGGTACTCCAACCGACCGATAAGAGAGACCATCAGTTATCCGATTGCCGAATCCAGCAAAAAATGGCAGCACTCCTTCACCTAAATGATAGAGTTTCGAGATGTCCCGTAGACATGCCATCTTAAAGATCTCAGGCTTGCGCATGATAACTTCGCGCCGTAATGCTGCCATAGTTCGATCGGGACTCAGAATTACCGGTCCTGATGGCATACGATAGCCATCTTGTTCGATACTTCGGAGGTAATTGCGGGTAGCATCAGCAAGACCTGCGCTCCGCGATGTCAAGTACATAATGTTGTAGCCATTCTGGGCAATGTCAGTAAACAGTTTTGAGACACCTGCGTGTGTCCAATCGCGGCCAATCATGGTCATAACATGGCCAAGAGCATCACTACGAGTAATAGTGCCATCGATATCACTGATAACCACCGGGGCATTAACATCCCACAAGAACATCTGGGCCGTCACAGTGGCCCCATTGCTGCGAACCACAAACTTCATGTCATTGGCTCCTAATTTCAGGTTGAGGCTTCGCAATACTTCTGAACTCAGCCGAAGTGTCTTGACATAGTGTTTACCAGACCATGCCTTTGATTGCGAGGAACCACTTGCCGATGAGTTTGTAGATCGCGCATCATCATCGTCATCATCTGATGCGGAGACAGGAACAAGTGATGGTGATTTAGGAGAGCCTGGTGATCGTGGAGGAGAATAGGAAGAAGCCCCAGGAGGAGATCCTGGTGGAGTAGTATAGTCCATGGTATGCGGTGGCTGGCTATCGTGAGCGAGAATATCCTGGACAACTTCCTCAAGTTCGCGTGTATTTTGACCACCTGGCTTGTACCCTGTCATATCCACAATCACCTCTCCATTGTCATTAGCCATTGAAGGTATGTTTACTTCTGACAGCCGCCGAATAATTTCGTCGATGCGTTGGGGGTCCTGTTCCCGAAGATGCGGCTCCAAATCGTCTTCATCTTTGGTGGCTATAGAATCACTCGGAGTGTTAGTGTCCGAAGAAGAATTGGAGTCTTTAGAGCCTTCAGCACCGTCAGAGCCAGGCCGAGAGATATCCAGAAAGTCGACTTCATCGTCACTTTGATCACTCCTACGAGTGGCCACTGATCCATCAGGCGACCCTGCAGGTGACCCTGAAGGAGAAATCACTGGCGAGGTGAGCAAACTCTCTGGCACGGTTGCTTGAGTCTCGAACACAAAAAATGCTTCTCCCCCTTCACCGAGCTTCATTTGGACATCCACTTTCTGTCCATTCACATAAAAATCGACGCCTTTTTGCGATGGACGAAGCAACGATAACTTGCCGAACCGAATATGGAATGCGGAGCACTGGAGATCACCGTTGTCTTGGCGGACCACTACCACATCGATGGCTCCAGATAGCGTCGAGGGATTCAAACTATTCCATGTTCGAGAAACAGTTCCAATTGCCCGTCCAACGTACTGCATCTGCGCGACAAACCTGGTTGGGATGTCGGTCCAACTTGTTGTAGACCCTTTGGTGGTTGGGGTGCTGGGTTGATGGGACTGGACCTTGAATTGTCAGCAACGGCTACCAGTTCCCCACCCTTCAGAACCCCCCCCACACACACTTTTGGAATGTCACAGATTTGAGCCAAATAGGAAGCCAGATATCTCAGATAGTATCTATAATATTTATAAAAACCCATAGAAAGCAAACTATTAAGTTGGAACATGTTTGGTTGAGGCAGGTCGGGATTATGATTTCCAACGACTACTAGTCAACAGAACCCTAAAAGGATATAATCCATGTAAAACAAGACAACAAAAAACTCGACATTTCGAATTGTTAAAAAAAAGATACAGCCAGTTTTTTTTTAAAAAAAAGAAACTATATGAGATAAGCCAACCGAATTTATTATTGGGGGGAAGTTGTTCCACCTGGGATTTGCAGTGTATCCGATAGGGTGCCGGGAGACCTAAATACCTTACCAGATGCACGGCTGAAGACAACCAACATTGTGTCTCCTTGTGTGTGCCTTATCAAAATCTATTTGAAAGAAAATTACTTTTGAATAGATATTTGGTATGGCTCTCTATTTGGCCACTAAGAAAGTTGATCTAAAGGACAATGCGAATCCATATGGGAAGATTGGAGATGCTATTTATGACCTATTTATTGTATATGTGAGGGAACCGGTCATATCCAGCTACATTGTCATATGTGTGGATGAGTGGGGTATTGGGCACTTGTCGGAAATTTTCCGCTGGAGGGGCAGAAAGAACTGCCTTGGCAGAAGATCTATCGAGCCCCGATTAGATTCAGGTACGTACAAAGGCGACACAAGCTGCGGATGGTCTCAGTGACGGCAAGAGCTCACAATTTTCAGATACACTTCTAGACATATTCTTTGCTATATTCGCGTGTACATAAAATGTCTATAATTTTTGAAGGTCATCTGTCCCAAGGGACTAATAGATCCTACTTCATCGGGACCTGGTCGGTTCCTGAAGCATGTCAGTATCGAAATTACAACCCAATTCATGTTAGCGAGACCATAAATGGTCGAGTTGGAATATCAAGAAGGACGATCAGTGCAGAACACGCCCCAGTTTAACGATGAACCAAACCATAATTTTGGAAGGTCGAACTCATCGGTGGGACACCCTACTACTGATGATTCCCGTGTCGATGCGCATATCTGCACCATACGCATTACCATATGCCTAGAACATATATATAAAACATCTGCATAACTCCCGATAAAGGCACGAAGGCCGCAGTGCATACACTACCGCCTAACCCTGATATATATATTTCTCAGGTAAGCAGCCGCTGGAGCACAATTTTTTTGGAGCTCGCTTTAAAGAATCAAAGGCATTGCGGAGGGCGGATGATTGCAGCTGCGCCGGCCCGCACAGCCCAACCAATGGCCGAAATATCACCACAAGAACGTACAATCTATGAGCATGTGGCGTTACAGGCTCTTGAAAAGCTTGCCCAAGATCACAACGCAGCACCGTTAGCGGCTTTGGCGGCCGATTTGGCCAAGTTACCGGTAGATGAAACCAGATTAGTGCCTGTAGTGCGATCTATATCGCGGGAAATTACCAAACTGGATAACCCCGGGGCGGTACCACTGATCGAGGCCCTGCTCGACATCAAATGGAGCACTCTGTCACCAGTAGCAGTCGATACTTACGTCCGTTTTCTGAGCATATTAGCAAGTGGAATTCCAAGATGGTGGTCTGAGATTGCCAATAAAGTGATTGCTGAATTTGTTTTGCCGATTCAGGCTACGGGACCCCATCATACAGTGATTGGGCATATTTTACAACTCATTCCCACATCAGCACCACGGTTTACCCAAATATTTACTCAGAACTTCCCTCACGTTCTTGCAGGACGAGACGAGACGGTGAATTATGTACGGAACCTATTACGAGTGACTGAATATCGCCCAGAGCAGAAGCGGCCTGTATGGCAGCTAGTAGTGGAACGTCTTGTCCATCTCGATGTACAATGTGCCGATCAGGATGATCAAGATGATTCTGAGTCCGAAGCTTCTAATTCCGATAGTGATGGTGACCAGGAAGATGACCATGGGGAAGACTCTGATGATGATTATTCCGAAAATGATGTTGATAGCATGACCAAAAATGATCAGGATGCGGCCACTGATCTCGCCACTGATCCAGCTACTGATCCCGAAGTTAACGAGCCTCCTTCAAAACGTATTCGAATGGACTCTGACCTCGCTGACGGCGAAGAGGTGACAGAGGCAGAGCTCTATCAGAATGATATGGCAAATACCGAGGCTCTAGCCGAAAAGCTAGATGTAGTTCTATCCGAGCTACTGGGATACCTGGATACTCAGTTTGAAATCAATGCTTTACAGAGCGGCTTTGCCACTCCCTTGTTTATTCTACTTCTCGACACCTTTAAGGAATATGTGTTACCGACCCATACGACGCGAGCCTCTCAATATATCATGTTTCACGTCGCTCATACTCATGGTGACCTATTAGATGCATTTCTAGTGGCCCTGATCGACCTGGCATTGTCTCCAACCCAACCGCCAGACCGACGCCAAAAGGCAATGCAATACATTGCCAGCTTTGTTGCCCGCGCCAAAGGGCTTAGCCGGGCACAGGTAGTATTTGTGGTGTCATTTTTGGCTAGTTGGGTCAAGCGGTACGTTGCGGAGCGCGAGTCAGAGGTGGATTCTGCACCATCCATGGCCCGGTTCCGAATCTTCTATGCCGCGGTACAGGCACTATTCTACATTTTTTGCTTCCGGCATTCAATGCTCCGCAAGCAAGATGGTAGTGGAGCGTGGGAATCTAATCTTGACAAGCTGTTCCAGCGACTGATAACCACAAAGTTCAACCCACTCAAGTACTGCAAGTCCACGGTTGTGGCAATGTTTGCACGCATAGCTCGCAATGAGGATGTTGCCTACTGCTTTAGTGTGATTGAACAGAACCGGGTAGGCCGGTTTCGTGCTGCTTCTGCTACTAATGGTGGCGGGTTCAAATCCGCGGCCACTGGCGAGCTAGGTCGACTGTCCTCGGTGCTGTGGCCCAATAGGCGTGATTTTGCCGTTTTAGAGTCGTTTTTCCCCTTCGATCCATTGCTTTTACCGCGTTCGCGTCAATTTATAGGCGACCAATACGTGGAATGGGCTGATGTGGCGTCGTTTTCGGAGTCGGACTCGTCAGTATCTTCCGATGATGAATCTGATTCCGGGACTGGGTCAGAAGTGAGCTCGGATTCAGACGCCATGTCACCTTCTGAACCAGCTTCAGACTTGGAATAACCTTGCAAACCCCCATAATACTTGTAGAGCCTTGATGGCTATTGCATATCATAGTGCTGGGCGTCATAGTAAAAGATGCTAATTCTAGCTACATGCAACTACCTTTGACGAAATAGGAGGGTTGAGGAGGAAATATACCCGTTTTTTTATGAGTTTGTTCGACG
This sequence comes from Wickerhamiella bombiphila, assembly GCA_030561035.1. Classification (NCBI taxonomy): domain Eukaryota; kingdom Fungi; phylum Ascomycota; class Dipodascomycetes; order Dipodascales; family Trichomonascaceae; genus Wickerhamiella; species Wickerhamiella bombiphila. Next base: position 953,069 of record JAKTWK010000001.1, read on the forward strand.
TATCCTTCAAGGTTCTCTCGATGTCATTCTTTAAGGCACCTTCGATAATACGATAGGGTGTATTGTATTGGTCCCGATCCCATTTCGTACTACTAGTTGAATATCCCTTGAAAGACCCCACATTACCCCTTCAAAGGTTATCTTTCCAGCATAAAGGATTCCTTCCTATCGTCATTTTCTCATCCATTGCCCAATACCAAATGATGTCATATGGTACCGCTCTATATTCCCTTTCCACATCTTCATTACCATTACCATTTCTTCCACTATTCTCGGATCCGGATCCGCTTTCGACGTGGCCGTAGTTCGTCGAGTCTCTGTTCAAGGAAGCGCTCGCGAGCAGACGGTACTGACGGATGGTCCTGTTGCCATTGCTGGCGGAAATTATCGGCTTCGGCTTCATAGAATCGTAGCTGCCGCACATACTCATCGTGTTTCTGTTCATTCGAGTCTTTAGCTCTCTGGCTACGATCGATATAGGGTTGTTTCTCATTGATAGGAAGGGATCGCCACTTCTTACCTAGTGTTACTCGGATCTCATTACGAGTCGCATGGCCTCCTTTACGATCCTGCTGCTTTGCATTCTCTGTTTCAACCCGGCATACCCCCCAATAGTCTTTCTGGAAAAGTAGGAACGGGTTTGTTGTACCAATACGCTCTGGTCGTTCAGGTTTCTCCCCAAGTTGATTCACTAGCTCACGTTCCATCTGTTCCGATTCAGCAGCAAGTCGACGACGCCGAAGATCCATCAACTCCGAGTCCACATCTTCGATATCGGCACTAGGAGGGGGCAGGCTACGACCCATTGGCGATGGCACAGCTCCTACGGCTCCTGGAGGAGCCCACATTGGGACTTGTGGGGTCACCGACTGCGTTGCATCACGTCGTGGAAGCTCACTAGGCGTCGTTGAAACCGAGCCTTCACCCCTTGGGACTGTTGGAGGTGGTACCACATGCGCGGCGGAAGCCCCAGAAGGCGTCAAAAGCGAGCTTCCATTGCCGCTACCATTACTCCCAGATAAATCAGGTACTTCAAGAGGTCCCAACATACTATTAATGACTTCTTTGGCTGAGCGCAAGCCGCTCAGATAGGCACCATGAATAGTTCCCGGATAGAGTCTAGATGTAGCTTCGCCAGCGAAAAACAAGGTGTTTCCTACCGGCCTGCTTAACAGATCATGATCCACAACTGTTCCCTCGGTTCCAACATGGGAGAACGCTCCTCTAGCAAAGGGATCCAATTGCCAGCGAGTGACAATGCTCTCGACAAGGCGAGCCGATTGTGCAGCTGGATGGGCCCTGAAAATACGCCGGAGTCGAGCAACAGCATCATCGACTATCTCACGATCGCTACGTTGCGGTAACGTCTGCGCAGCCTCGCCACTCACCAGCCCAATCATTACCGCATGTGACGCGCCACATTTACGGGCCATATTTTGAAACATGAAGCATTCCCCTCGTAAATGATCTTTGGGAGTAGTTGCTCGTATCAAAGGACCCGCATCTGGATCCCAAAATAACTGGTCAAACACCAAACATACCTTATTGACAACCCCAAAAGCCAGACGCCCAATAGAGTCCGTTTTCCATTGGGGAAGATCGGGAATAAATTGTAGCGATCGTTTCTTAAGAACCCCAAGAGGTACAGTCACAATCACGCGGTCCGCATTGATCTGGTCGCCATTCTCCAGGCCTACTGTGACACTATCGTCTTCATACTCGATCACAGTGACTGGAGTGTTAAATCGCACATCCAATTTAGTGGGAACGGTGTCGAGACCCCGTGCCAGTGCACTGAATCCATCGCGGGCCCACGCATGTCTGCCGCTGAAGCGGTTTCGTCGATGATGTGACCATGAACTTAGGCCTTGTTTAGCAACATTATCGCCAGTGTAGAACTCAAATTTGGCATAATACCAATCAAGAGCAGCGATATCCATGTCATCCAGCTCTGCGAGGTGTGCCAACTGGTCCACAAAGCCCCGCATTGTGAGTCCTAACGATCCTGTTCCTACGCCCCCAGCAGGCTCGGCATGGATATCAATACGATCGCGTCTAGAGGCAGCTGGAGTGGTCGAGAAGCCGATTTCTCGTAGATACGCTACTTCAACGCCTGAATCAACCGTATCATCTGCCTCGTCCACCGGTGCGGGAGTGGTATATGGTCTTGTTCGTTGCTCGACATGGGCAATGGTTTCAGTGGGTACATCCTCAGGACTTGGACTCGGATCCCTACCAGCTCTAATTAGAGTTTTATCACCAGCCGCTCCCGGGGGATCCACCATTACACTCTCAAATGCCCGCATTCTGTCCAATAAATGGTTGAAGAGCCGGTGGGCTCTGTAGTCGGCTGATTCTGGCAACGGATCACCCGTAGCGCCATCATATAAAGGATCAGAGCCTGGAGACTCCAAGGCCATAACAGGAATCCCTAATTGACGGCGCATCAATACTCCTAACGGATTACCATTGCCAAAGCCGAGGACGGTATCAGCACCCAGGTCGACTTTGGCATTGGTTGTGCTGAGTCGAGGTGTATATATTCGACCTCCAATGCGTCTGCGACCCTCAAGTACAACCACGCGAGGTAAATCTTCGTATTCAGCAAAATGGTGCGGGTATCGTGCCACCAGTGCTTCGACCTGACGCGCTGCACTGAGTCCCGCAATGCCTGCTCCTACTACCACAATAGTCTGACGAGGTTTTGAGCCCCGGAAAGGCAACGAAAGCACTGATCCCCGTGGGAAACATCCATGGTTGATATATCCGTTCCGAGTCAACCATTCAAACGCAAATTCAGCCAGAGGATAGTAGCGTTCGTTGCGTACGCAGCCAGCAGCCTCCGTCATAGTCACAGCAACTGTGGGATTCGCGAGCCATAAGCGCAAAATACCATTTCGAATATTCAAATATGTGGTAACGTGTCGCTGGCTCAGTTTCTGACGGAGAACATTATACTCTCCTGGGGCAAGTTTGAAAGGAGGCATACGACTTGATTCCGCTGCAGCAATACATTGCGCAGCGTAATTTGCACTCGAGAGGTCCGGGGGAATCGAGGATGCCGGCTTCCACCCCGTAATAGGAGTTTGGGATGGATGTGGTGGTGCTGCCGGCTGTATTGGTGCCGCTGACTGGGGTTGCGATGGTGCATGATCGATGGGTCCAGGTGCAAGAGGAACAACCATATCCATCATCTCACGCTCCATCTGCTCCACAGGATCGAGCGTTGGTAGTGGATATAGCCATTCATTGCCTCCACCTGGTGGTGGCCCCTGACTGGGGCCTTGGGCAGGGCCAGGAACCGCATTCGGGGTTATCCCAGGCGTTGTAGCCTGTGATTGTGGAACAATCCGCGGGTTAAACCCGAAATAATCTGGCAAAGGGGGCGGATAAGACCGCCCCGTATACCCGTCCATTGGCTCGAACGGTATTACTTAAGATTATACGCATATGGCCCGTTTTGTAGCCAGTGTCGACAAGGTTTACTGGCGCTAGTTACGGTGGGCGTCCATAGGTTGTTTAAGTTTACTGATTCCAAAAAAAATAAGGGTTTAGAGGGTTTAAAGTTCAACATAACGCCAGAAATTGCAGAAATTGTACCAGACTGTGAAAAAAAGCAAAAATAATGGGCCGAACCGGGAATTGAACCCGGGACCTCTTCCAGACTAGGTTGAACCCTAAGGAAGAATCATACCCCTAGACCATTCGGCCGTATCTGGTTATTTAGCTGGTCAATTATGTATAAGCCCCAGCAATTCATTCTTAGTTCATAATGTAATGGCTACCATCCTAATTTATATACATATATATACCACACAACCAGGAAATATATTGGAGAAATATGCTTGATTGATATGTACTTGTGGAGAGAGCTGGCTTGACCAATGAACTAACTCATGAAAAATACTATATATTGTTCCATTATGTGCTGTAAATAAAATCGTGAGTTGAAAATAGTCTTGACTAGATAACGACCGAAATGGCCGACTTTCTAGCTTGATTAGGTATGAATCCTAGGTTTAGGATGGAGCAGGCTAGATCAATAAAGGGTTGCATTTAACATTCAATAAGATATTCAATTAGGTTTTCCACGAGATAATTGTCTATCAGCTATGCTCGTTTGAGTATGCCCCTGACTACATACTTTGTTGGCTTGACTGGTCACTTACCGCTAACCAACTAGTAGACCAGCTTAATTAACAGCTAAATTCCATGTTGATACTTTCGGATATTGGCATATTTACATCTATTGCATAAATGGGACTTACAGAAGCTGCTACACAGAGGCTCGTTCAGGTACCTGATTAACCAACGAGCTAGACCTATACATGTCATGATAAATCATCTACCGCCATATATCCTCAACCTGTACCTGACACATTGAGAACAAATACTAAAAGAATTCACGCTATATCTCTCAGGAATAACATACCCAATAGCATTGCAAATAACCTAAAATAATAGGTCGACGACACAGTTCTTACACTAAGGTCACGCCATGTATGGCATACATTTTCTATACCGGCCCCCATGTTCTAAGCACCAGGCTCGGCATCATATTTAATAAAAAAGAACAACACCCTGAGACGATATCCTTAGTGTGCCGCCCTGGCGGCCGCAGCAGCCTGCGCAGGGTTAATGCGCTTGCCATCGCGGTTGTAGCGCACGCGGGCAGGAGGCTCACGGTTACGACGGTTCTCACGCGAACGCACGCGCACCACCTTGTTGTGAACAGCGCACGACACGCAGTACGCCACCTTCACGTAGAGCTTGGGCAGAACGTACTCCTGATACACGGATGCCTCCGAAATGTCACGAACGGCTGCGCTCTCCACCATGTTGCGGATGTTGAACCGCTTCACAGCCTTGTCCTTGGCAACAAGACGGTTGCAGTTCGTGCAACGCACCGAGCGGACGTGGCCCCGGCCCTTCTTGTTTCTGCCGTTGTTAGCGCGCTTCTTCGGCATTGTGGTCCTGGCTGTAAAGCTCTCGATGGGCTCGAACTTGAGAGGGAAGGGTGCCCCCTCGTCAAACTGCTTAGAGAGCTCCACCCTGAGCCCTAGATTTATCGAATGTGTCACGCAGGGTGTGTCAGCTAGCCCCTCTTATGTCACTGCTCGCGGTTTGCATGTTCTATTACGTCATCAATCCGAACTGATCTACCTCAACATTTACCAGTCATATTTGGTGATCAGCGCCTTATCTTTCGGACCAAAAAGCCTCAATCTCGGAGTGATCGTCACGAATGCATGCAGTGACCAGCAACCCCACCTATGTATGCACTCGCAAGGGCCCAGCTACCCCAGCAACTCATGGCTATTCTACAGACATTTCACCACTTCGTTTGTTAGATCGTTAAACATAAAAAGATGGATAAAAAAATATGGACAAGACGATAATCGCCCCGCAACAGTTTGAATGACCGGCCAAAGATCTCCCGAATGGTTTCTCAACACTCGACCCCAGGACCCTCGCCAGTCGCTGCCCGAAAGCGCGCCATATGCAAAGTAGGGGATAATCAAGAAGAGGAGCCAGCCGCGGCCAGGGGATCTAGCGGGCCATCAAACATGGTAAAGTCGCCAGCAATACCGAACGCTGCGGATGGTGCAAACGAAGCATCTGGGCTCTCAGGCACCACGCGGGCAGTAACGTATTTGAACAGCTCGTCGATTGACGCTGCGGGTCAATCACATGTGAACTCTGGGGTTGGTAGAGTGAGGCGAGTACCAGTCACGAATGAACGTGACCAGGGAGTCACATGCAAATAAAAAAGCGGTCTAGGATTCATTGGAAACAACCAATAAAACACCTAGACTGACATCATCGCTGCTGGATGATGCGCCTTTGAGAAGCTGTCCAAAGGAACGTTGCCCGCGGCACACGGATCTGCGAGCTGGGATAGAGTAGACATATAGTCTGCATCCTCAGGCTCGTCAACAGGAAGTGGGGAGCTTGCTGTTGAGTCGGAATAGGAAGGTTGTATGAAAAGCGCATCAGGGCTAGCACAATCATCAACCAGAGACGGGACAGGAGATGCACTGTGGTGGCTATTCTGGCGCACATATTCGCCATTGGAATTATCCATTGACTTGCCGGGAATTTCGCCACCAAAGTATGGCTCACTTCGCATAGCCAAAGAAGAATGATGGATAGGCTGCGGAGCATCCAAGGCCCCAAGGTCTCCCGAGCTCTTGGCCAGTCTAACTGCCGCTTCAAGTTGTTCTAAACGAGCTTGCATAGCAGAGTGCTGTTCAAGAGTTTGGGCCTGGCTTCGTTGTACCGTCCGCAAACTATCCTCAAGTTCCTTGTTCATAGCTGTTAGCTCCTGGCAACGAGATTCCAAAGTCTCCAAATGCTTGCGCTTCTTCTCACGAGAAGCATGCGCGGCCTGACGATTGCGCATGATACGCTCTAGCCTCCGTTGTTCCTTCTCATCATCGGTCTTTGCTCGCTTTCGCGGTGGCAAAGGTGATGCTCCACTTCCCGACGTAGCATCACCGAACTCGGCAGAGTCCGACTGGTGGTCTAACACAGAGTCCTGCTCCGCGTCATCCATAGCTTCCACCTCTCGCTTTCCAGTCATCACCGGGCCACTCGCCTCCTCGGGCGCCGGTGTTAACTGAATGGTGGGTTCCATCGTTTATGAGTTGATTGCAAACAGGTGTTCACAAGTCGGAGTGATATCACCTATCGATAACGGCGGGGGACGCCGGGTATTTATCTCCCAATCAACCAAGGAGGCACGGCGGCTTCGTCACCACAGTTAGTCAGCGCATATGCACGCATGGAAGCGACCACCCCTCTTTATACCGCCACACGGGTTTAGAGGTGGGGAGAATATTATATTGGTTCCCGTGGCGACTTAGAGAGGTTCCGGAATTTTTAGAGCGTCATGAATCCTAGCTATATATTCCATACGGTGTGATCAGCCCTCATATGTTGCCAGCCTGGGCTCATTTGAACGCCGGCATCATACGGCAGTGTCAACCTTAGTGTAATTATGGTTTTGGCCGCAATATTGATGATGCGGTTGCAGTCAGCGACTTACGCATTGAATAGAAGCGAGCTAAAATTAGAACGCGATGTGTCACAATGTAATTGTGCAGCGTGCATAAAGCGTAATGCATACGATGGGATGTGTGGGATTTCATGCATAGTCAGTTATGCATAGTCATGTATGCGTAATGAGGATGCTTAGGAGCTATGCATAATGAGGCTGCCCAGGGATTATGCACAGGAATACCTAGGTAATATGCGTAGAGCATATGCACTAATGTGCAATGCACCTCATGTGTGGGCTATCGCCGCTGTGCGTAACCGCTTGTTTACGGTGCGTGAGTTGTTGACTTCGGGTGCGGGCATTCGTGAATGGAATGGATTTTGACAACGGCTCCCGCCGATTTACATACTTGAAACGGGACTTCGGCCCCGAAGAAATGGAACAACGAGAACCTGGGTCAGTCGCACTGGTGCCCTCAGCGGTGGGGCCCCAAGGATACGCGCCTGTGGGGCAGGGAGAGTTTTTGCACAAGAACTCGTCACCGACAGCTTCAGCAGCTTCAAGTTCAGATTCTGCGGCGGTCTACGAATCTGCACAATGTGTTGTGTTGCCAGAGCCCGCAGACCCTTTAGAGCTGTTCCAAGGGAGTGATCACGATGAGGACAAAAATCACCCGGATAGTGTGACTACCGATGACAATACCAGTACGGAAAATAAGTCAACTGACGACCGAGATGCAGACAATGAAGATGACCGGAGGGCTAGAACTAGTGCTCACCGTCATGCCCATGTCTTCAGAAGTGATAGTATGGTCACGGGTGACTTCGACTTTGATGACCTCGAAAAGGTAATTGAACATATACAGTCCCCTCCTCCAATTCAAAGCCCAGGTGGCCCGGTAAGAATAACTCCTATTGGTACCTCACCTCAACCCCCAACATTCCCTCCTCCGCAATCACCAATACGCCAAAGCTGGGTAGCCACTGGAGTGACGGCTGCAGTGACGACTCCTCAGAAGCGGACCCCACGCAGAGGATCTGGGCGATCCGCACGAAGTACACCCGGCCTAAGTAATAATACCAATATCAATACCCCTCAAGGATCACGGAATATCGACGAAATTCAGGAATCACATCCAACTGTTCGCACATCGGCTAGAAAGCGGCCAATGCAGATGAGCTCAAAAGAGAATACGGAGCCCAATCCTCGTACTGGTGAAACAGAGAGTCCAATTGGTACCGGTCGAACTCGGCATAGTGTAGTTTCCCAAGCCAGTGCAGCAACGGGCCTGGGCCTGGACCAGTCCATACGACAGACATGCAAATACCCTATAAGTGTGTTGAGGCAACCGCCAAAACGGAGCACAATGGTGTCACTTCCAGCAAAGCCATTGCGAGCAGGCCTGGCGCCAGTACCTGCGTTCCCGGCGTCGGGGGTACTGGTAGATAATAAGCCGGTGGACATGTGGGGCCGGTCCCAGTGTTCTTCAGGCGTGGCAGTGTTCGCCATCGTATTGAGTGCGGTATTTCCACCTCTGTGGCTACTTCTTGGTAGTGGATTTGCTGATCCTGTAATTGGAGTGCTTCCTCGGCGCGCCAAACAAATGTGTCTGGTACTTGGTGCAGCTGAATTTGTTGCAGCGATCGCGCTGTCAATTGTATTTTGCCTGGTGTAATATAGACTCAATTATTTATATTCAATTTCTTTAACCATGAAGACACATATTATAACCATATATCTTGTAAGTAATCCTGTAGAAGGAGAATTCCAGGGATTCTTCAATAAATACAACTATAATTCCAGGACCATTACTTTCTTTAAATTCGAGAGATCCACAGCTACCATCCTTTAATATATCAGAGATGCAAGAAGAGGCTTCCATAATGATCAGCAATGCCAAAGGATCCTAAGAAAACAATTATTTGGAAATATATTCTAAAAAGTCTCTGGTGGCAGATCTACGCTACTTCCTTTCTTTAACCCATAGAAAATGTATAACCAGTTCGATACAAAAATATTCCCTAAATTCCATTTTATCTAAACAAAAATCAAATATCTCTCCAAACTCTTCGGATCCTCTATAATGCCACTTTTTCATTACCTTAACCCATTTAACATGGATACGTAATATAGGATTCTGCCGATGACAATGCTTACCATCGAAAGGACTTCTAATACAAATCCTAATAGACTTAGGGTGTACATCTCCAATTGCACACTGGACTGTTGGTAGCTATATACCCGCCCAAGTTAACCCATTCAATAGGATTACGTCATATAGGACTCTCCCAATGCCAACGTTTACTACTATGCTGCTACAGTCCATGACCATTAATTAAATACACTGAACAACCCTCCATTATAAATAGTATATATCTCGTACCGAAATATTCTACGCCCAATGCCAACGTTTACTATCCTGCTGCTACAGTCCATGACCATTAAATACACTGAACAACTCTCTTTTAAAATAGTGTATACCTCCTACCAAATTATTCTACGCCCAAGACGCCCAAATCAACTTCCCAGTATCAGTCCCCAATACATTCCGCGCAAAAATATCTCAAACAGCCTGTCGAACCTCAAATACACTCCCCCTTTTTTCGTGTCCCAGAACGCAAATCCTCCCAAATTCACAAAGATGGCGCAGCCGCCAACGATTAATCATCGGGATGCCGGTTGGGAGGATGGGAGGCACCTTCCACATCCGGCATGGGGGTGGCCAGACCACAAACTTCTTGTCACCAGTCGATTAGTTACTGATTAGTGAACTCGCATCTTTGGCCACACCCTGGGCAAAAAGCATGGGAAACGTCGTAACCAAGGAGAGTTGTCCGAATGGGTACTCCTCAAGTGTGACGTCCGGGGGTGGCAATTCGTCCCTCGGGCCTTCTTCGGTGTCCGCAAGTGCAGGCGGGGCCGGGGCTGGGGCTTCGGCTCGCCGTCGGGCCGAGCGTGAAAGAGAGCGAGAACGCCGGCGCCAGCAACGTCATGAGGGCTATCAACTGATTGTAGATCCTTCTGAGACTGTGGATGGTGGCTATTTATTCCCCCAGGGCGTCTACTCGGGCCCGCAAGACTTCAAAGTGTCAGTGGTGAGAGATTGCATCATTCGACGGAAATTGGCTCCGTTTTACAAGGGATTGGATGAAGTAGATCCAGAATGGACAGATGAACAGTTACTAGATGCCGTATATGGCCGAACTTCTTCTACAGTTGCTGAAACTGCTGCTACCCCGACATCGTCATCGGACTCTAAGAATTCGGCAGAAGCGAGCCCCGAACCAGAAATGACTCGGGGAATGGGGAGTTTAAGCATAGATATTCCCAAAAGAGGTTCCAATGGTACCAGTAGAAGCTCTCATCTGGCTGATTCTCAGCTTGCTGCCACCACTGATGCTGCCCGATCGGCCCCCCGTGGCGCAGGTGCTGGATCCAATGCCAGCAATACTGCAGCCAGTGGTGTGCGAACGAGGTCACATACAATGTCGAGTGTTCAACCCGCAACCCAATCCCAAAAGCACGAGAGGGACATGCAGCAAATATGGCTTTATCGCAACGTCCATGAATGTCCAATCTGTTTCCTGGTTTATCCCAGACTAAACACCACTAGGTGCTGTGGACAGGAGATTTGCACAGAATGTTTTGCACAGATCAAGCGTCAAGCCCCTCACCCACCTTATGACGCCCCTCAGAACAATGAAGTGTCAGGATCCATCGAGCTAGTCTCTGATCCTGTGGCATGCCCATATTGTGCCCAACCAAGCATGGGGGTTGTATTCGAAGCCCCGCCTTTCGAATGGGGCATTCCCAAACCGTTGGATTCAGATTCATATTCTCGGGGCTACTCTAAACCGGGGGCTCACGGTGCTGGTGCAGTGATGGTTGGAGGGTCGCAAAATCGGCCTCGTCGCACATCAATTCCAGCCACTCACCCCGATGTTGTAACTGTGGATATGATTCGTCCAGATTGGGAGCATAAATTGGCATCGGCGCGGCGTCGGCTCGCCCGAAAGTCTGCAGCAGCGCGCGCATTGCATCAAACGGCGCTGCTTCCGGCGGGTGCTCAGGATTCACGGGGATCCGGGGTATCTGGTCCTCCTTCCTCGACCTCAGGAGATCGACGGCCATCTGTGGCTGATATGATGAGATCTCCTCATGGACTAACTGCTGGTCAGATGCGTGAACTCGAGCGCCGCATGCTCGATGAAGCGATCCGCGCGTCTCTGGAGACGCAATAGTGATGCGTATCCTGGTATCTGCACATATGCACATATGCGTAATATATCACGTGGAATCAGGTGCACCCATCCGGCTGACATTTCGGGGGCTAGACACTGGACCGAGTGTTTGAACTAGTCATTGCCATTGGAGCAACCACCACTTTCGAGACATGCGTGCGTATATTCATGATGGACTGGACACCGATCAACGCCTAGCACACGATACAGGCATTAACGTTGCGGCTGAGGAATTGGAAAAGGTCGGGGTCTTTTACCGACACCTCACTGATCAGGCCAGTGTGGATGCACTGGCCAAGGAGCGGAATTATAAGAACCGGGATGTGGTAACCGTTACTGTTGAAGGATTGGGAGGTCCGGAGGCGTACGCGGAAAAACTGCGCATCTTTTATGCCGAGCATTTGCACGATGACGAGGAGATTCGCTACGTTTTGGATGGAGATGGATATTTTGATGTTCGCAACCGCGATGATAAGTGGATCCGCGTCCATGTCGAGCAATATGATTTGTTGATTCTGCCGCCAGGGATATTCCACCGGTTTACTCCTGCTGCTTCTGACTACATAAAGGCTTTGCGTTTGTTCAAGGACGAGCCTAAATGGGAGGCTCGCCCGCGGTCATTAGGAGCCCAGGTTGAGCAGAGTCCAAGTCGCCAGGAATACCTTGCTGCCTTGGCATAGCATCTTACACCTAAATATGTATCTACATACATGTATTAAGTTGACATGTCGTCATGAACCGCAAGAATGGTAGGAACCGCAAGAACCACAAGAACCATAGGAACCACAGTAGCCACAATAACTTACGCAAGAGCCACAGAGCTATCCATGAGCCACAGGAGCCACAGGAGCCACAGGAGCCACAGGGGCTACAAGAACTACAAGAACTACAAGAACTACAGTTGCCTCGCCGATATATTATTATCTATGCAACAGTAGCGGCTTATTCTAGTACTCCATAAGTTATTGCAGCCAACACACCCTACACACTTAAGCATATCATCGCATGGATATGGTCATGTGCCACTGGTGTGCGTAATGGCGCCCTATCTCACTAAGCGGGGCATCCCGTGACAAATTTCACTCAGACTCAAACTTGCACGACCACACAAATGAGCACTGAGGCCGTTGTTTCCTACGCCACTTTGATCCTGGCTGACGCTGGTATCGACATCACCAGCGACAAGATCCTGTCGTTGGCCAAGTCTGCCAACGCTACTGTTGAGCCTATCTGGGCTGAGACCTTCGCCAAGGCCGTTGAGGGCAAGGACCTCAAGGAGATCCTGGCCGCCTTCTCTACTGCCGGTCCTGCCGTTGCTGCTCCTGCTGGCGCTGGTGCTGGCGAGGCTGCTGCCGCTCCTGCTGAGGAGGCTGCGCCTGCCAAGGAGGAGAGCGAGTCTGACGAGGACATGGGCATGGGTCTGTTCGACTAAACGTCGTGTCGTTTGCTATCGCGTCACACCCCTAAAATTGTCGCATTAATGCCTCTCTATATATTTTAACCCGTTCGTGCTGGTGCTTCAGTGTGGTTGATCGCACGAGGTCTGATCCTGTCGAGTCCATGATTCGTGGGGATGACGCTCCCTAAGAGTGGTCACTCAGGACAAAAGTGGAGCTGAGGACATTTAATATCGACGATTTATCTACAGTTTCCATATTCTATTACCTTGTATGCGCTTCTAACGACGGCCTCGATGCCAGGACAGTCCGCCTCGCTGTGGCGAGTCACGGGCTTAGGGCTTCGCATGATGACTAACACACAGCGTACGCACTCCCCCCTGGCTCTCCCTGCTCAACTCGGAGCGACGCCAGTTTGCTCAGATACGACGACGAAATGAGCGAGACCAAGCTGCAGTCCGTGCAAACTTTCGGCAAGAAGAAGACGGCCACGGCTGTTGCATACGTCAAGCAGGGCCGTGGAGTCCTGCGCGTGAACGGCTCGCCGATTGCGCTTGTGGAGCCCTCGGTGCTTCGTTACAAGGTCTATGAGCCTCTTCTTGTGGTGGGTCTCGACAAGTACGCCAACCTGGACATCCGTGTGCGTGTATCCGGTGGTGGCCACGTTTCTCAGCTGTATGCTATCCGCCAGGCTATTGCCAAGGGTCTGATTGCCTACTACCAGAAGTTTGTTGATGAGCAGTCCAAGAACGAGCTCAAGCGTGCTCTGGTGGCCCACGACCGTACTCTGCTGATTGCCGACCCTCGCCGTTGCGAGCCGAAGAAGTTCGGCGGTCCTGGTGCTCGTGCTCGCTTCCAGAAGTCGTACCGTTAATCGGGCGATGCATTATTGGGGTGTCGATATTTGGAAAAAGCCATGTATATGTGCTATTGTGTGTGTACCAGTGACTATGTCATGTGCATGGTTACCCTCGTCTCATGTCGTTTTAACGACTGAGGGATTTAATTATATTTTATAGGCGTCTATTGATTAGAGCTTTGGAAAACCTCAGTGTGTGTGCTTGGGGAATTTGGATAGTGTCGGTTGAGATACTAGGTTGATGTACTCGGTGGACATACGCGGCGGGAACCTCAAATCAATATATAAAAAAAAAACTAGGATACTCTGAGATTAACTACAAATTGCTGAGAGGTATCCGCAAAGTAGGCTGGGAGATGCCATGTGAATTGAGGTGTATCATTCCGGAATTATTATCACAATCGCTATATCGAATTAGGAAATTGCATGCTCAACTGCAGCTTTTATCAGCCGCTTAGACTATACGCCATACATCACTTACCGGATGCGTCAGCGGGCTAGCGTCATGAGCCCACTGCATAGAGGCTGCTTAATGCGCGAGCTGATCAGTCGACGCTGCAGACCGCCTAATATTGGCAGTCGCATGCAGAATGATTACAGCCATCGTTCCCTCTACGACTAGCGAGGTTACATTATGAGGTAGCAATGGCGAATGTCATCTAGATCCTCATGCAACTCCACCTAGGCGGAAAGAGACATCATGACATCATGCCGTAGTCAGCCGATAGAAATAAACAAGTGAACACCAACCACCTCTCTAAATTGTGGCAGTTTAATGGCGGATCCGAAGACGCCCGAGCGGATACAGGGCTCACAGAACCTCCAGGTTCCCCAGAGACACGGAACACCGCCTCCACATGACACTGCGGTCCCGATGACCCCCGAAACAGCCCACAAACCGGCGATTCATCTCAGCAATGGATTGGGATCCCCCTTGGAAAAGACTGGCTCTGGCTCCAGAACGCCAGCTCCACCTCGTACACCTGGTCCGCCGACACTCACATCAGGCCGGTCTGCGGGACTTCGTCCTATGGGTGGTTTAGCGATGACCCCCCAGCATCATCGGGCCCAGTGGCACCGCAACGGCCGAGTAAGTTTGGGGACAAGTTCGGATGCTGTACCACCTTTGCCTTTACAAACATTCTGGCTCACTAAGGAACAAGCGCAGGCCATTGAGGACCCTGCTGATCTCCGCGAAAGGCTTGTTAAGGCCATCGAATCGAGCGAGATGTTTGAGCGTGCAGCTCGCCAATTCCGAAGTCTAGCCACCCAGTTCTACTTGCAAAACAATCTTCTAAGCATTGAGACCCATGAGAATGCGCAGCGTCGTGAAGTTGAGAGTAGCATCACCAAGCGCGAAATTGAACGGCTTATTGTTGATGTGATGGGTTACTCCGACGCCAGTATTAACACAGATCAGATCCGCCGCCGTCTAAAGCGCACGCGGCAGCGGCTAAAGGACATGGAAGATCTTATGGCAGTCAAAGACCGCGAAATCCTCGCATTGCAACAGCAATTGCGCCTCCAACAACAGTCTTCTCAGCAGTCTCAACTGCAGCCTCAACAGCACACAGCGACTCCAACGCCACAAAAGAGCCCCCAGCGGCCTAGGCCACCTCCAATTGATACTAATCTCGTGGTTTCCTCCTCCTCAGATGCCCATGATCATGACCACGAGCCAATGAGTGCGCTGGAACTGCTGGCGAGCCAGGTTCTTAGCGAACAAATGAGGGTACCGCCCAGTGCCACGAGCTCGACTGACAATCCGCTAAGCGGAGAAAAACGCCGCCGACCGTCCAGTAGCTCAACTATATCTGCAATGAGTGATGACGATACCTTGGAAGACGTTCCCGATATGTGAACACTGTTTTATTATTAGCTTGGTTGGTTGCTTGATCAAGACTCAGTTGTATACAGGATCTTTTTATAATAATCAATAGGATTCAATTTACAGAAGCGACGATGGGAGTTCAGAGCCAGCCTTTCGCAATCCGGCCAACCGATCGTAATCACCACTTAGAATGCGTTCAACAATGAGGTCATCGCGCTTCTTGCGCTCAGCTGGCGACAACTTAGAGGCATCCTCATCTGTCGAGGCATCCCCATGCTTCTCCTGAGCACGCAGCCGAAGCTCCTCCAAGGCCCAATCACCCAGATTGTCCTTATCCAGGAAATAGTAGAAGCCAAGAGCGACCAACAATCCCGGTACATAACCATAGTACATGATGTTTTCCCAGCCTTCTTTTTGGTCCTCTCGCACAACTGTCCATGTAACTTCGCCTGTGGCAGGGTCCTCAACTGGAATCTTGTCGAGAATACGCCGGCCATTCAGGAAAAACGTGTCAAGGTGGCTCGAGTTCTCACTGAGCTGGATGGCTTGCTCGGTGTTCATCTTGAACTTATCGAGAAGTGAGGCACGGTTCTGACCAGTGAGTGCACCCAGTGCCGCTGCGGCCTGGAGCTGCGTGTCTTCCGGGGACTTGGGCGTGCCATCAGCATTCTGGTACACCTTGGTAGGATCCGGGAGCTTGGCGATCGTGTCGGCAATCGCCTGTTCCAGCTCCTGGCTATATACTGAGTAACCAGTACTGGGTTTATAGTCCTTGGCCAAGAACTTAAGGCCACGTACGCCCATCATAGGCGCTCTGAGGAGCTGGCGCCGAAGCATCCTTTTGGATAGTGA
The DNA here is from genome assembly GCA_030561035.1 of Wickerhamiella bombiphila. Lineage (NCBI taxonomy): Eukaryota > Fungi > Ascomycota > Dipodascomycetes > Dipodascales > Trichomonascaceae > Wickerhamiella > Wickerhamiella bombiphila. The sequence continues at coordinate 969,249 of JAKTWK010000001.1, forward strand.
TTGATTGGCCAGGTGTATAGGTAATCGTCGAATGCTTATGCGTAAACACCGAGCATATGCGTAGTGCATAGCGGCGCGGTCTTTTTTTTTCCCGGCTCCCATCCGGGCTTAGGGCACACACGCTGCTGACACATAGGCATTTTTCACGCCAGTAAGTCGCTACGCAGTGTCTCCTTCTAGCTCGGCAGCTTCGAACGGATAGTAGCTATGAAGTTCATTCGCAGCGACGAGACCTTGGACATTCCTGAGGGTGTCACGGTTGCTATCAAGGCCCGGAAGATTTCTGTGACCGGCCCTCGTGGTACGCTCCACAAGTCCCTGCACCACATTGATGTGACGTTCGAGAAGATCTCTGACCGCCAGATCCGCATCACTGTGCTCCACGGCACTCGCAAGCGCGTTGCCGCTCTGCGGACTGTCAAGAGTCTGCTGCACAACATGGTCGTGGGTGTGACCAAGGGCTACCGTTACAAGATGCGTTACGTGTACGCCCACTTCCCCATCAACGTCAATTTGGAGAACAATGGCACCACCATTGAGGTCCGTAACTATCTGGGTGAGAAGCAGGTGCGTGTGATCCAGGCTCTTGAGGGTGTGACTGCTCAGGTCGCCAAGGATGCCAAGGATACTCTGATCCTCGAGGGCAACTCGCTGGAGAACGTGTCGCAGACCGCTGCTGACCTGCAGCAGTCTACCCGCGCCCGGAACAAGGATATCCGTAAGTTCCTTGATGGTATCTACGTGTCTGAGCGTGGCACGATCGTGCAGGATCTTTAAGTCATGTGTTCTCTCACGGTCAGACCCCCCTTTTACCCGTTGGATGTTGTCGGATATAAAAACATGTAAGATCTCATGTGCGTTAATGCGAAATTTTTAAATTATTTTAGTTTCGAGGAGACTTGGCAGAGCCCGACGACTCTGACGCGTCTGCTTCGGTGGGATCTGAATGTGGGTTTGATTCTGGGTCAGTGGGATCAGGAGTTTTAGGGGGCTGTTGGCCCGGATCAACGCCTCCAAAATACTCTTCTGGGGTCAGGAAGGTAAGCCCAACGTTTTTGGCAAATACCCGGTCAAAATCGCTGAAATCTCTCGGTCGGCCTGCAGCGTCGCCCACATAAAAGGACTTGGCCATGTCGAAGTCTCCATTCTGATCAGTAAATAGATTCCACATCCCACCGGCTGGCTTTCTATATTTGGTTTGATTTGGTCCTTTCGTAGACGCATATACTGCCAGAATACATCCCCCTGATTTATTCATTACCCCGCGTATCCGCGTGTGTAAATTAATATAGGACTTTTTCGATCGATCGGGAACAACCCCGCCTTGGTTGGTGAATACAACAATAGTGTGAGTACTGCTCAGTTTAACCAGCTTGTCTAAAACCCCGGGTAAAAACTTCCAGTCTGTACCTCCGCGTGGAAACGTTGCCCCGGACTTGGTTGTGATCAGTGTACTATCTAGATCGAAGGCGGCCACAGGAGCATGTGGTTTAGGAGGTGCGGTACCTTCCCATTGGATCACTGAACCATCGATGATCTTCGACCTGGGCGGACCTGTATAAACACCCACTACACCCATGTTAATATATATCTGATGCACCGCTGTGCATAAGCCCCCAAAGTATAATTGATTAGGTCAGGATTCGCGACGCGTCACCCTTCCAGACAACCCTGTCTTCCTTTCCCACCCTTTTTCCACCCTTTCTGTGCATTTTTTACGGCCAGGTTAGGCTTTGGGATTTGATAAAACCATAATCACAACTGTCTGATGAGTCGCATAACCTCCGGAACGTCGCATGGTGGATGGACTAAGCGGATGCAGCGCAAGCTTCATTTGTCTATCATAGTATGTGGTCCTACGGGGACCGGAAAGACCACATTTCTCAATACTTTGGTGGGCAGACAGGTTCTAGATACGCGTCCCGCTGCATCTTTGCGTACTGATGATGAGGAAGTGGTTCTTCGACCCACTACGGTGGAAATTAACGAGGACGATGGGACCCACCTTGTCCTTACTCTTACTGACACCGCGGGGCTTGGGGACCGTCTTGATACCACAAGTGATATCGATGCTCTTGCCAACTATATTGAGTGCCGATTTGACGAGGTGTTGGCTGAAGAATCGCGCATTCGCCGTAACCCTCGCTTCAAGGATGACCGCGTAGATGCCTGTCTATACTTCATTGAACCTACGGGCCATGGTCTCCGTGAGACTGATATCCGGGCTATGCAGCGTCTGGGGACAATAGTCAACTTAATCCCCGTGCTAGCAAGGGCTGACTCGCTCACTGCCGTCGACCGACTCACCAATAAACGGCTAATCATGGAGGACATTCAGGCGCATGACATTAAATTGTTCGACTTTTTGGGCCTTGGCGATGATGATGAGCTCGATGAAGGTGGCGATGAGGTCAGTGCTGCTGTCGTGACTGCCCTACCTTTGGCTATCACTAGCTGTACCGAGTATGATGCCAATGGCAGTGCGCTATGGCTGCGGAAGTTGGCCCATGGCACAGTTGAAGTACTGAACCCTGAACACTCGGATTTCAAAATGCTTAAGGATACACTGCTGGGTACTCATCTCGTGGAACTGCGAGAGATGACCCGCTACGTACTATATGAAGCGTACCGAACCGCCAGATTAGATCCTCGCCGTGACCATCGGAGTAGCCTGCTACTGCCACAGGAACTTGCTGAGCACTCCGCACGCCTGAAAGAAGCTCAGTTACAGCGGGATACGAAGCAGCTTCAGGAACGTGACCAGCGACTCCGTCTCGAACTTGAGGAGAAACGCCGTGAAATCCAACAGCGCGAGCAAGAACTTAGGGATCTCGAGCTTCGCATTGCTGAGAAGCAGATACCCGCCGAAGCTCCCGAAAGGAAGCTGCATAAATCCACTAGCCAACAGCTTCAAACCGACAAGAAACAGCTAGCGTCGCTAGAAGCTCAAAGGCAGTCGATCCACTCCCAGCACCAAAATTCCATGGCAACGGCAGCCTCTTCACATTCTCTACACGCCCAATCGCAACACCAGCCACAACAATCTCAGCCCGTGGTTACTGCAGCTGCTCCAGGGGGGCCTCGGGATCTACAACCTCGTCAAGTCCACCCACAGAGTGGTAGTGCGCAAGCTGCCACTTCGGCTCCTTCCTTTGTAACCGCGCCTCAACCGGCAACTACTGCCCCGACTCCAGTTGAGACCCCGGTCTCAGATGCGACTCCTGTTTCAGCAGCGGCTCCACCTGTCCCAACTACTTCTGTGCCCCACTCAAATGAAGGATTGGAACCGGCGCAAGCTTCTTCACAGACTGAGGACTCGGTACAGAGTGGAGTGTTGCACTCTCCTGAAAAGCCCGTTCCATTTGTTCAGGCCACATCGCCACTCCAAATCAAGAAGTCTGCTCAATTTTCCACTGGGACCAGTGCTTAAATATATATATCCTGCTCGTTGTTTAAACTGCATTTCCTTTGAGTTAGGCCTCCTATAAACTACCTGCCGATCGACAGGTGCTCTGTCGTTACGCGTAACCGCATCTAATATCATTACACAGCCCGGTCAGCTCATATAACCTCCTTGAAATGAATTGCATGAATTAATAGACATTATTATAATAAGTTATTGATACTTTGAGATTATTTTATTTTTGTGAAAGTATTTTACAAGGAGTCCAAAATTGAGATGGGTTTTGTGTCTTGAATTTTGCATTACAATAAGGATATATTATCGGTGTTTCTATTGATTGAAAGGTCTAGCTATTGAATATACATACACCTAAACACACACACATATATATTTCTGTACACATTCCACAAAGCCCCTACACATGCGCATGGTCAGTATGCTGGGCATCTCAAGCCGGAGGAGAACCTAACGGCTTCTGTCACCCCACCCCCACCCATTAGCATACTAACCCGGCTTACGAGCCGATCCGCAACATTCGTTGTGACCTAAAAATGCCTGCTACTACTATGGACCCCGAAGTGAGCGCATTGTTTAATCGGGTTGTTGGTGCTAAGTATGTGGTACCTACAAATGCCTTAGACGCTCGCGAACGCTCGAACCAGAGCTCATTGAAAAGTGCTGGAACTCCGATTGAGCTCCAGGAAGTTTCCAATCTTGATCATCCCCGGATTCCTATGCGTCTTTATCGGCCTCATGATGTATTGGATCCAGCACCCTGCATGATATTTCTACATGGAGGTGGCTGGGTGACAGGAAACCTCGATACTCACGACAGAGAGTGTCGCAAGATAGCCTACTTAGCCGGAATTGTCGTGATTGCAATTGATTACCGTCTGGCTCCGGAATACCCGGCCCCAACGGCTGCCGAGGATGCGATAGAGGCACTGCACTGGATCTACGCTGAAGATGTAGCCAAGAAACTGAGAATAGATCGCACCAAAATGGCCGTGGGTGGAGATAGCGCAGGCGGAAACCTAGCAGCAGTCCTGTCCATCGAAGCTAGGGATAAGAAAATCCCTCTCAAATGCCAGATTTTGGCATATCCTGCGGTAGATATACGAGATGAGGGGTTCGGGTCGATATATCCGTCGCACACTGCTCCTGATGAAGATGTGTGGCCACTTATACCAGCATCTATCAAATTTTATGTTGGTTGCTATGTTAAAAATGCGGACGTGGCTAGACATTGGAAGCAATCGCCAATCGTAGCAGATTTGCATGGGGTAGCACCCGCGTTGATCTTAACAGGCGACCGTGACGCTCTTCATGATGAAGCCATTGCATACGCGGATAAATTACGAACATCAGGAGTTCCTGTGCTGCTCAGGACATTTCCAGGGATGATCCATGCGTTTGTTACCATGGCTTCAGACCTACCTAAAGCCTCCAATGCCGGAATGGATACAATTGCATTCATGCTCAAGCAATACCTCAATTAGTACCCTTATCTTATTTACACTACCAATATATATATTGCTCGACATTAGTATACAGCTCCTGACGGTGGCCACTGGCAAAATAAAGTATCCCATGTAAAACGGATGCCTTACGCCAGCCATATAACCAAAGTGGTATATATTATGAAGCCAAGGCATACACACACACACACACACACACACACACACACATATATATATATATACATGTCGATGGACTGTAAATAGTAATGGATGCATACGGGGGGCCGGGCTACATGAACACCTGTGCCTACATTGTTGGATTAGAGCCTTGTACTTAAGATAATGTGTATACAGAGACAAGTAGTCTGGTGAATTAGGTTTAATATTTGTGTATGTCCGATATGAATGGTGGATGAACTAGCATCAGGAGCTATCCAAAAATGAAATAAACTCCAATGAGATGACATCAACATATAGATACTATATCACCACGTTTGCTGTTTCTCAAAACAATACAAAAAGCTAACAATTATTTTGACAGTGGTTGCGTTGTGTATACAAAGATAAGGCTACGGTGCAGGTTTTTCGATGAACCTTCCTGCCATATCTATGTAGGATCAAGCGTAATATCAGAAAGATATGCATATCTGATCAACACACACCAAGTGCATATATGGCTCTGGTTGTAGATACCAACTTAGTGGTGAGCCGACGAACCCTTGTGAGTGAGCTGATAGATGGTGCATCAGCACATAACTTTGTGGTGGTAATCCCATATACAGTACTGAATGAGCTGGATGGTCTCAAGCAACGTGGCCACGTCGAGGCGCGCCAGGCAGTCGCTTGGATGCATGAGTTACTAGCATATGTAGAGCCACCAGGACTGCATGTGCAGAAACTGGCTGAAGTGATTCAACATGGATTAAATGCTGATGATGCTATACTTGACTGCTGTCGATATTTTGCACTGAGACAAGGCAATTTTGTGGCACTCGCATCGAATGATCGTAATCTCTGCAATCGAGCACTAGCTGAAGGAATTCCAAGTGTGACATGGTTCCACGGGCTGACAGCAACAATGCTGCTTAATGAAATGGCTTCGCGGATATCTGGCGACATGATGGTTGATGAAGAGCCTATATCACGCGTAGCCTCAGCCCCAGAGCCTACACAGCCGATGGAAAGACCAAATTATTCAGTTTCGCCAGTTGTTCAAACAAAGAGTTCATTTATGAATCGACGATTACCGGAACCTGAGCTAATGCCACATCGAGCCACAACGACTAGTGGCCAATTAATGCGCGATGCCCAGAATGTGTTATTAAAAAATGCCAGCATATTGATTGATATTAGAATGCATGAAGCATTCGATAATGAAGAACTTGCTTTCCTGAAGTATGAGACACCACCTCAAACCGAGCGAGAAGTTATAGGGGTTCTTGACAAGCATCGTATTGCCGTATTTTCGCCATTTCTTCGCGGGTTCCATACCGATATATTGATAAAAAACAAATTGGGACCATCAAAATCGGAACTTACAGAGTATGTGGCTGCATGGACAAGCTTAATAGTGAGGTTGGCCCAACACCTGGAGCCTTATAAGAAGGCTGCTGAGGAGGTGTTTATTGTAGTCAGAAAATATTTCAGTTAGAACCAGCTTTTCTTAATGCGCTTTGTAGGCGATTTTGTCGAGTGTACCGCCCTTTTTACAGTGGGGACTTGCGGCTTCTGTGGTTCCTCTTCAGCCTCGGAGGCTGTTTCTGGCGTAACAGATTCCATGTATTCCGTGGATGCTCGATCCTGTCCCATTAATGTCTTTATTTCGGGCTTTGTTGCAGTTTCTTTGGTTGAATTCTGTGTGGCATCCTCGGGTATGCGCTGCGGGTCGTTAACTAATTGTAGGTGTTGTGCGGGCCAAAATGGCTCAGCAACACATAGTGGGTCAAAATTTGGAGGGTCTCGTTTGGATGGGGGCTGGAAACTGGAAGTGTATGCATGCAAATGGTTTTGAGGCTCGTACTCCACGCCACGCTCAATTGCACTAGCCATTGAGCGAATGTGGAACTCTCTAGCAGAAATCTTTTCATGTACACTATCCAGTGCTTTTCCAAGGTTTCCAACCACCACCAAAAGGTCTAGGATTAACGCCTTTAGAATATGTTGGGCCATCCTCTGGTCGGCTTTTGTAGGCCGGAATTCCCAATCAATTTCTATACCAGAGACAGTATCATGAATTGCTATAGGGTCGGTACTACACCCAAATTTTGAATTAGCAACTGCTTGTGAGAGTTGACTGCAAAATGTGTGCACTTGGTTTGGGTCAGAAAGGTCGAATATTGATCCAATTTCTGTTCCACGTGCAGAAACTTGTGTAGCATTCAACTGCTCAAAATAAACTTCCTCCAGGTCAGTGATAATAAAATTGTAGCCTGACAGTCCAAAATCAAACTTATACAAGGCGGTCTGGTTAGCACCGCTAACCCGATGCCACATTCGAACGGGTCGAGGTCAAGCGGGAATGTGTCAGCCCATACCGAATGGCATGACGTCACTTGTCCGCCAATAGACAATTTCCTGAATGCGAGCAAAACCAGCACTTGTGGGCCTTGCGAGTGCAGGGATTCTTGTTGATAGCGCATGTACCATCGACTCTCGTGCATTTACTGGTATACGTATATGGAAACAATGGCAGTTCGATCCACTCCAAGGACAGGTCATACCTGACAGTTCCGATATCATTATAACCCAATGCTCATTAGGACAAATAAGCGGAGAAATCACTCTATCTGATCCATTGTCTTTATTTAATCATACACTCTGTCCCTCGATACCTGGCCACGGTACCTGTATAAGATTGATTCGACAACAAAAGTTCACAGATACTTTACGGCTCCATTTTCTGCCAGGAACCATAGTGGGCCTAATCTATACATCTCAAAACATTGTGGGGGCTAATAACAATTCTGACACTAGTAATACAGACCCAAGCTGGGAAATAACCATGCCTCTTGTCGCACAGCCCCTGGAAGTGTATACTTCTGCTGCAAATACCTGGCAATTAAATATTCGGGAGTCCCTGTTTAGATCCCCGGATGTACTTGACCGGTCATATCCACGCAATGATGAGTGGCGACAACCATACCAGGAGATTGGCATCGCATCGCCGATCCCAATTGAACTGTCATCATAGACAGTCAGGCACCTATTGTGGGGGGAATAACGTTCCCTGCCACTGTCGTAAGTGGAGTAATACTCCGGGGAGTATGATATTTATCCGAAATGATCATCTTGGGGTGTATTTTGGGAGAGGAATACATGGCACAACCAGATGACTGCCGGTAATGTGGAAGAAGGTTGCTGGAAAAATACCTAAACAAACAGTTAAAAAGGGGGTGTGCATTAGTGGCTTGGCATGGTGATAAATGCGGACTTACTTTTTCCGCTTGTCAGCTCGGTTGGGTAGTCCTCTTCCGGAAAGACGATGCCTCCTGCTCTCATCTCGGTCATGAGCTCTTTCCCGAAAATCATAGAGAAAAATTATGAATTTACACCGGATATAATTATAGGATACCGTGTCTCAGACCGAATGCAGCTGCTATTATGTGTGGTTGGCTACGATAGGCTGGGGCCGCAGAGGAAGGGTTTGTCGTTACTGCATGCGAAGCATACTGAGTCATCAAACGCGGGGTGTAAGAATGTACCAGACAGTGTAGATTGCGGGGAAAATCTGGGGTTGAAGGTCCTAAATTTGGGACAAAAAGGACCAGGTTGACATTGATTTTTTATGGGGTAGTATAAACAATTCATTTAGATTTTAGGTACTTAACACATGACCCCATACCCCCTACATCTAGAGCTATTGGTTGGGTAGAGGGATTCTACCTCGAACAGGGATCGACAGGTATACGCATCATTACGGCACGCGTGCATAAGTGGGGCGTAAAGCAGTATGTTGGCACTACCAGGGTGGCAGGTATAAATTATCCGTTGACCCCATGGCAAAAATCGAGTCAAGTATTCATGAAAGTTCCTCAGATTAACATCCCCGATATTGGGTTGCCGTACAAGGTCCACAACCCCTACTTCGTGGCAGCCATAGCCGTCCTTGGTGGCAGCCTCTTTGGTTTTGATATCTCATCAATGAGCTCATTCATTAGCCAGGAGTCGTATCAGTCTAAGTTCGGTGAGCAACAGGCAGACGGCTCGTGGGCTGTGGCACCGATCCGCCAGGCTGGTATTACCTCTTCTATGCCTGGTGGGTCTTTTATTGGGTCGTTGATCTCAGGATACTTTTCAGATATGCTTGGTAGAAAACCTGTAATTCAAATTTCATCATGGGTTTGGATGATTGGTGCTGCAATTCAATCATCATCACAAAACTTAACGCAGCTGATCTTTGGACGTCTTATTGCCGGATTTGCAATAGGTCTGGCTAGCTCTCAAGTTCCCGTATACATCGCAGAAATGGCACCAAAGCGAATTCGTGGCCGATTGGTTGGCCTTTTTCAATGGGCGGTGACTCTGGGGATTATGATTATGTTCTACATTGGTTATGGTTGTGGCGAGGGTTTCAAGAACCAGTCGAAGGCGTGGAGAACAGCATGGGGTATTCAGATTATCCCTGGGTTCTTTATGTTTGTGGGAACTCTATTTTTGAATGAAAGTCCACGATGGCTAGCAGCCAAGGACCGTTGGGATGAGGCGATTGACATCATCTCCAGGGTACAGGCCAAGGGCAATCGCGAAGACGAGTTCGTCAAGATAGAAGTTGAGGAGATCAAGGAGGCTGTGCGCATTGAACAGAGTTCTAATTTCCGTTTCTGGGATTTGTTCCGAGGAAAAACTAATCTCAGACGCACTTTTGTTGGCATTTGGTGTCAAATATGGCAACAGGTAAGTTTACAATCAGCACTTTGCTTGAAAGTTGCCCAGCTTGACTGGGTAAACATGGCATCATCCAAGGTGAATCGCAGCCAACGACGACATATAGGTCCCTATATCGTCTGCATTACAGGCACTAACCAACTCAGCTTACGGGTATGAACGTAATGATGTACTACATCGTGGATATCATGATGATGACAGGTGGATTTGGTGGCAGTTCAGAATCTACAACTCTCGTTTCAAGCAGCATTCAATATGTATTGAATGTCGTCATGACCATCCCAGCTTTACTGTTCATTGATAAGTGGGGACGACGTCGCGTTATGGTGTTCGGTGCCATACTAATGATGGGGTGGTTATGGGCGATGGCGGGTATCCTGGCTGTCTATTCCGTTCCTACCGGTCCCTCGGGATATCAGGGCAACCCCCAGGTTCGCATTCGTATTCCTGCCGACAAAGGATCTGCTGCTAATGCGGCAGTGGCTGTGTCCTATTTGTTTGTCTGCACATTTGCACCAACGTGGGGCCCTGTTGGCTGGATCTACACTTCCGAAATCTTCCCACTTGAGCAGCGTGCGTATGCGAATGGTGTAACTGCCGCTTCAAACTGGATTTTCAATTTTGCTATTGGCATGTTCACACCTTCATCATTCTCTAACATTACGTGGAAAACATATTGCATCTTCGCCACTTTCTGTGCCTGCATGGCAATTCATGTGTTCTTGATGTTCCCTGAGACTCATGGCCATACATTGGAGGAAATTGATATGCTATGGGAGGAAAATGTACCTGCTTGGCGTACATCATCATGGAAGCCTTCTCATGTGCCGAACATTCATGATATCGAAGCTGCAGGAGGAGGCCATGCTCCATCCTTCAAGGCTGGAATTGGAGCTGAACATCTGGAACACCAACCCTCAGTATCAACAGCAAGCTTGGAGAAGCACTCGGTCTCCACGAGCGTTTAAGGATGCCTTAATAGGTCCTCTGGGTCCTGACTGAAGTATCGTCGCATTAAATTATAACGTGAAAATCAATATTTGGACAAGGGGGGGTATAGTCTATAAGTAGATGTCTACAGGCTACACTCCAAATAACATAGGTATAGCTAGAGGTAATCGAAGAGTTGTGGCAGAAGTATAGTTGAAGTACAATCGTAGCAGTGGATACAGGTGCAGGTAATATATATAGGAATAAGAATAGGTATAGGTATAAGAATATGAATAGACATAGGAATATGAATAGGCACAGGAAAAGGTATGGGCATTATGGCTTTAGGAATATTAAATACATATTAGATATAGATGAAATATAATATGTACATATACAGAGATGTCTGACCTGCACATTGAATGTTATAACCTTCCGTTATACAAACCACTTGCATGTAACTTAGCAACATATATACACACATATATATATAATAAATCTATGTTTATCTACATGGATCAGTCGTGACTCTATATCTCCAAAGATAACTAGCTTATCACACCGGGCCGCATAAGTTAGTAATCTGCCCCACTGTTCCCCACAGGTGCTAAACGAAGGATGAATATCGAAGTCGAGTTGAAAGCCATTGCATTGCCAGAAGGTAGCGTATTATTGCCCAACGGTTACATGTCTGCTGATGTATCCGAGGACGAACTCATTGTGGCCGATGGTACAACACTGGCGGCAGTACGTCAGGTTGTGGCAAATGTACGGGCTGCCGAGGTGTTGGTGCTTGCAATACCACAGACTTTGCCAGACGACAGATCAGAGGCTATTGTCACGCTGAGTCGCTTAGTGCGTGTCACTAATGTCTCGAAACGCGTATTTCAGGGGCTGTGTCGAGCCCGCATCCAACCCACGGCATCAACGAAGCAGGGGCGAGTGCGTGCGGTCCTTATACGAGAGAATATGGATGTGTTCCCAATCAAATTGATCGAGAAACTCCGGATCAGTGTGCAGAATGCCCTCCAACGTGATGCTAGACTGGCAGCACCTGTGTCTAAGGCATTGGCAGTAGCCGAAGCTGCCTTATCACCGTCGATGCTGGTCGATGCCTTTGCGGGAATGCTTCCTCTGGAATACAAGGATAAATTGGCACTTCTTAATGAATTAAGTGCTGCCAAGAGATGCTATCTTCTTACGTCAATCCTGGAGAATCGAACCTCACCACCTCCTAACGCCGAGCGTCGGCTAGTGCTCGCTGGCTCTCCTATGAAGCCAGTTCAGCAGCGGCAACCAATAGGAGGCCCTTTGAGCCGCTCGTCTGCTGATAGTGAAGAGGTGGATGAGCTGGAAGCTAAGCTACGTTCAGCTGAGCTCCAACCAGAAGGCCGCAAAATTGTTGACCGGGAACTCAAGCGTATTCGTCGAATGTCGCCTCAACAAGCCGAATATCAAGTATGCCGTACCTACTTGGAAACGCTTGCAGATGTCCCGTGGAATTCGCGGGATTCTGTAGAACTTGCTCATGATTCCGTTCAGCGTACCCAGCAGTGTTTGGATGAGGATCATTATGGGTTGGAACGTGCTAAGAAGCGGCTGGTAGAGTATGTGGCTGTTTCCTACTTGCGTCAAAAGCGCCAACGAACATCAGCCGAATCAACTGCTCCGATCATTCTCCTCGTTGGCCCTCCTGGAGTGGGTAAGACATCATTGGCTAAGTCTGTTGCTCGCGCTCTGAACAAACAACTTTATCGGATTTCTTTAGGTGGAGTCCGGGATGAGGCTGAAATCCGTGGCCATAGGCGCACTTACATTGGTGCTATGCCTGGGGTGATTGTGCAAGGACTTCGCAAAAGTGGGTCCATGAACCCCGTCCTTGTTCTTGATGAAATAGATAAAGTTGGCCAGGGAGTCCATTCGGTGCATGGCGATCCCGCTGCGGCTTTACTAGAGGTTTTGGACCCTGCTCAAAACTCAACGTTTGTGGATCACTATATCGGATTCCCTATAGACTTGTCGCAAGTGACATTTATTGCTACAGCCAACACAGTCGATACAATACCTGGTCCATTGCTTGATCGTATGGAGGTAATCAATATCGAGGGTTATACCTATATTGAGAAGGATCGTATTGCCCGTAGATACCTTCTACCAAAGCAACTTCGAGCGGCAGCTCTGGATCCTGATCAGCTGGAGCTAGAGCCTGAAGCCATGCACAACATTGCCACCCAATACACTCGGGAATCTGGTGTTCGAAGCCTCGAACGTCAACTTGGTTCGCTGTGTCGTGGATGGGCAGTGGAAATGCTAGCCGCTGGTGATACCGCCCAAAAGAAGGTGGTGAGCGCTGCTGACCTTCGCCATTACCTGGGATTACCTCGATTCCATGACGATATCATCAATGATAAAGTGGATGAGTACGTGGATGAACAAGGCACTAAACGCCAGCGTCATACTCATGGCCTTGTGAATGGACTGGCATATATGGGCAGTGGAGTTGGTGGGTTGCTAGTTTTTGAGGCCACGCAGACTCCAAATGGCGATGGAAAGCTTCAGTTAACCGGGAAACTCGGCGATGTTATTAGCGAGAGTGCACATATTGCACTATCTTGGGTCCGTGCAAATGCTCACCGCCTAGGCATTTCTGCGAGCGATCTAAAGACGAATGATATCCACCTTCATGCGCCCGCTGGTGCTGTACCGAAAGAAGGACCTTCAGCAGGGGTTGCTATGACCGTGTGTTTTGTGTCGTTGCTCACCCACCGTCAAGTACCTCGGGATTTGGCCATGACTGGCGAGATAACACTTCGCGGTAAGATTCTTCCGGTAGGTGGAGTACGTGAGAAGTTGCTTGGTGCCCATTTGGCTGGTGTACACCGTGTGATTCTTCCTTGGCACTGTCGTAGTGTCGTAGAAGAAGAATGTCTGTTTGTGGGCGAACTTGGTATGGAAGTGGCCTATGCAAAGTATATTTGGGATGTGTTTGCTGAGATTTGGCCCCAGGATACTCCGTTCCAGGTATCACACTTGTAAACCAAGCAAAGTTTTGCTGCTTTTATGGTATTGGCACGCTGATTAGCATGGTGCTCCGCGAGAACATGGGACAACACTAACGATTGATATTCATAGGGGCTAGATTGATTTTGACTTAAGCCATTTTTTTTAAAAAAAGAACTAGCATTTTATCCAGGATTTAATGACTTTATTCACATTTCTTTAAATGGACCCTGAATTACTTCGAATATGAGTGCAAAAATGCCAGAGACTTACTGTCTCAACACAATATATCTTTAAATTATTCAACGTATGATCTTTCCACAACTACGGCTTTGGAGATGGAGGTCTTGGACTATCTTGTAGACCATCCCTTCGAATATCGGAATCGTCGGGTTCCAAGGTCTCACAAGTACTCTCATCATCGTCATCTCCCCCATCGTCATTATCATCGTCATCATCATCCACGTCGGCATCTGGATCCTTGCCTTCGGCCTCTTCTCGTTCCTCGAGGTCAACTTTAAGCTCGTATACGAGGTCATAGCACTCTGCCAGTAACGCATTCAAAACTCCTTGGCCAGCAGGAACCTCTTCATCGACGAAAAACTTGCCATTATCTCTTAAATTATCGAGGCTGGCAAGCTTCATTTGATACGGATATAACTCTCGAAGGTTAGCAATCCCGTCCATCTCCCGAACTTCGATCAGACAACGCTTCATAGTCAGAAGTTGATTGTAGATTGGGGACAGCGCTTCAGACACCGGTTCGGAATTATCCAGAAGCTTGTATATCATGGCATGGCATTTTCTAACCAAGAAATACGGCAGTGTAACATCCTTGGGAAGATGATGCGGGGTCAGGGTCGGCTCATAACCGAGTTCGCCAGTTATTTGACCAAGTTGCGCGGCAAGACTGACGAGGTGGGACATATATTGGTACAGATCGGTTCCCCTTAGGGTCCATCTGTAGGTCATTAGAAACACCTCAAGGCTTTGGTTCATTTCCAGAAGCTCCTTGTAAATGGTTTCCACCCTGGGATCATATGCTGGACCGTCCTTGAACCATTCACAGAATTTAATGCACGAAGTGATTTGGGAGGTTACGAGAGGATCCTTTATGTCACCGGTGCCCGTTTCAGCTCCGGTGACGGCATGGTGAGTGTCTACTCGTTCTAGTTTTTCTCGCAAAGTGTCGAGATCGCCAGGCTTGAATTTCGGGGACACAATTGCCGCCAGAATTTCGCGGCGAAGATGGATCACCTGGCTAAAAATAGGCCGTTCCTCTTCCGGCATGGCTTCGAAGGTGTTCTCCACATGCGAAAGTAATGCTTTGCACTTGCGAATCATGCGACCAATAATGGCCGATAGTTCGGGACAATATGGCAAGTCCGGGTCCGTGGGGCCAAGTGCATAGATCTGTTCGGCATCCGTAAGACGTGCCGATAACACCCCAATTTCCTTGGGGGTATAGTTAGCCTCAGCAGTCAAGTAGCGCAGTAACGATCGGATGGTTAGGACAATTGCAAAGTTAGCCACGTTCTGCCTAGTCATACCCACTGTGAGCAGAGCTAGGGAGAATATTAACGCTAAATCCGTTAGTGCCTTTCTTTGGGCACCGTTTTCCAACAAAGCATCAACATCACAGCCCTTTAATGTTTTGGAGAGCTCGGAATACAGCTCGATAACATTCTGCGAATCCAGGTACTTTGTGCGGTCTCGTTTCAAGTATACTAACCGCGCCTTGATATTCGATATCGATTCCAGTAGCGTGTCCGTCGTCGACATGCCTCTGGCGCTCTTAAACTGGAACTAGTAGTTCACGCTTGCTCCACACGAGGAATTGCATATATGCTGACAAAACTAGGTATAGATCCGACGCTGACATACCTGACACGCCAAGGTCGCATGTGATACGTGCGGTAAGTGCAAAGAGCTGACAGGGCCCCACCGTGCTTACACTAAGCAACCAGTGTATGACGGTACAGCAACAACTTGTTAAGTAAATGTTAAGGTTAAAATGCGCTATTTTCAGCCGATTTCGTTGCAGCAGCCGCAAGTAAATTAGACAGCTGACACCATGCATTTACGCACTGCCACATGCGGTTACGCACTTCCGCATGCAGGTCGCTGTGGCTATATTTGATACCGCACGTCTGAATTTGGATAGGATAACTGGATCTATATAATGGGGTTACACGTTTTCCGCCGGAAACACACCGCGAACGAGGACGAATTCGCTGTTATTGTGATATCCGGACGCGTCCCATGCCCGATTAGGAAGGACCTCCTAACCCTTCTCTGCAACCTATCCCCCCCTTCCCTTCTGTGGAGTCTACTCAGCAACGCTCCTCACCGACTTTTGCAGTTCACTGGTTGAAACTAGAATATATTCATGCGGACTGAGGCTTACGGCCGAGATGATGCCGCCGAGCGTGTGCTCCGACGAGCAGAGATTTCCCGACTCACTCGCAACTTGAAGTCCAAGTTGGCGATTGCCACTATCAAGACCCAGGGCCAGTCACAGTCGCAACCGCAACTACAGTTGCAATCCCCGGCTCGGACGGGCCATTCCCAGCAGGGTCAGAGCCATCAAGGATACTTTCGAAGTGGTAGCAAGGATCAGCCGCGACCAATGTCAGGACCCCCTTTGCATTGGGGAGGGTTGGAGATGAATGAACACACCCCTCGGAAACGGGCAAGGACTCTGGATTCTCGGGCCGTACTCTCAGCTCCATTAAATGCATCTTCTCAACAAGGAAGCCGCAGTGAACCTCGATGGCCACGAGTAAACCGGTCAATCCCTCGACACATATCGCAGGGATCGCCATTGCGTCCCGTGCCTCAACCCGAATTACTGGCACCGCCTGAGCCAATGATGCCACTGGGACCCCCACCAGTTCTTAGTGCATCTGTTGGACCGCGTAATTCAGCCACACAATCGTCGCGATCGCAGTTCCTATCACCTTCGGGCCATGATGCACCCACATCACCGCGACCAGAAGATGATAACGAGGAGGAACCAGCAGAAAGATCGGCGGAACAGAAGCATACGGAGACCAATCCGCCATCCACGCCTCCCCCGCCAAATCGCACGCCTAGAACACCCACACGAACGCCCACACGAACCCCTCGAGGACGGGGCACGACAGAGCAACCCACGGATCGAGATGGGGCCAACCTGTTGTTGTATTTAGCGACTTCACCAGGTCGACCGGGCCCGCCACGTACTCCACGAACCCCTGATTTCAATTTGAACGATTATCTCTATTTGTATTCACCCTCACCAGGACGCACCCCATCTACGGGGGGCCCACCCAGTTCAGCGGCTACTGGGGTCACCAGTGCCCCCAATTCCAACACACCCAAGCGATTCAGTGAACGGTTTGGGAGCATGGGTCGTCTAAACCAGCTCAACACCGACTTATTCGCCAATATGAATGTTAATGTTGCCAATCGAGGCGCGCTGGGACGTGGTATGGACAGCCCCTGAATCTAATTTTCCTAATCCTCGGTATTGGCGCTTTTTTATTTATCACTCTTTGCATTTCATAGCTTTTAGCAGAAGAAACCACCCAAACTATCCAGTGTGATCCCCCTGGTTACGCGCGAATATTTCGGAGGCATCTATCTCGTTGACGCGTCTTGCATAGACATATATATATGCACATGATCAAGGACGCGTTATGATATATTTTTAGTCACCTCGGCGATCCGATCACGGACTCCTAGCAGGAACCCCAGAGAAATCACGATAAGGAATAGTTGTCAGTAAAGCCACGAAACTCTACAAATCTAGGCTGTGTATATGCCCGCTATTTGCCCAACAACTCGCCCAGAAAATATATGATATTAAACCCGCGTGGAGTTATAATTAGAACGGGTGACAGAACCACGGAGCGGGGCTTACGCATATATGCACGCAGAGGATACGGCGTGATAACCACGTGACCCCCTTCCTTACACTACACCCTCCCCCCCTGCTTCAGCTCAACGCGCCTGACGAAGCCTCGTTTTGCCCCTTGAGACAGTTAGTCCAGGTGCTTTTGCAAGGTTTAAGTCTGCTCACTGGCTCGGAATCGTTTTTATACTAGGATCCTGAGTTAGGGGCACGAAGGGGTACGCCTGAACACGATACATTGCTTAAGATACCCAAGCGTTTTCTTGATATCCTTGTGAATCGTCAGAGTGGATTCTGTCAAAAGTCGATCACCACAGCATATGAGAACCCGAACTAGATCAGGGGCACTGCTGTCGCTCCGACTAGCCACGCTGGCCGTGCTAGTCATGTCGGCAGCAGTGGCCAGCGCCCAAAACCTGGCAACCGGATATTCGGAAGAGGGTTGCTTTTCGTCGGTGGACGGTTGGCAGTCCATGGGCAGCAACTCGCAGCAAACTGCCGGCACTTGTGGAGCATCGTGCCAACAAGGGGGATACTCATTGTTTGCACTCAGTGGCCAGAACTGTTATTGCGGAAATGTACTGCCAAGTGATAAGAGCAGCTCAAGCCAATGTGATACCCCATGTGATTATTGGCGAGCGGACAAGTGCGGCGCGCAGGGCGTGTACGTAGTATATCTGCTTCAGGGCAAATCAGTCCAATCAACTGAGGCAGCTTCGGCCTCGGCTCCGTCGACCAGCACATCGTCAGCTGCACCATCTGATTCGACCTCAGCGTCCGCATCCACATCAGCTCCTGTGTCCAGTTCAAGTGCAACTTCTGATACGAGCTCAAGCTCCAGTACTGCGGGTAGTACGAGTTCTAGCACGAGCTCTAGCACGAGTAGTGCTAGCAGCAGTTCCAGTACTGCTTCCAGCACAGATAGTAGTACGAGTGCGTTGTCATCTCCGAGCGCTTCTTCTACAGATAGTTCTCCGAGCTCGTCGTCAACCTCGGCGTCTTCTACAGCAAGTAGCACCAGCTCTACCAGTTCGGCATCGAGCTCGAGCTCTACAGCAGCTGCATCGACCCAGAGCCCTGGTGCAAATGGAAAAGGCGGGAATTCCGCCACAACTAACAAGAAAAGTGGTGGCCTAAGTGGTGGTGCGATTGCTGGCATTGTGGTCGGAGTAGTGGCTGGATTGGCACTGATTGCCGCTATCTTGTTCTTCTTTTTCTTCCGGAGTCGCCGGGGTAAAGATGAGTACTATTCACCGTCCTTAGCACCAGAGAAATTCAATGGAGGCAGCAGCATGGGCTTCCGTAGCCCCTATCCCGCCCATGACTACCCACCCGCACCACACACCTGGGATAGTGGAGCCGTTGTGGACCAGCGATTAAACCCCACGATGCTTGGTGACGCTCGCATATCCATTGCATCACTCGCAGATGCGCGCGACTACTCGCGACAAATCTTAAAGGTCGCCAATCCGGACGAAAAAGTGTAGTTCTAATTTAATGTAGAGACCTTCATATTAAGTTTATATGGACTGGGGGTGTCCTAACCGGGGGCTAAGATGGGGAGAGTGACTATTCCAATGACTATTCATATTCAATATTAATTCTCTTAGACCCCAGGGTCCCCTCTATATCTCATCTAAGGCCCTCTGGGACCCCTCTTGGACTCCTGTTTGGACCCCTATTAATCCCCCTTACGCACCTATGCTGAGACTATGATTACGTGGCGCACTCCTATCCTTCTGCACGTTAAAATATGACCGAACCAGAGCGTGGTAGGACGATTGTGCGGCGGAGATCGTCATTTTTCTCGCTGTCACCGTCTCCGCCACCGCTACAAGATAAGGACTTGAAGGCATTTACGGCGGACACGAGGCATCTGAGCATGATCCGCCAGCTGCAGCTCGCAGACTGGATCACCATGCTCAACTGCTACTGTGGCTTCAATTCGATCATTTCTAGTGCTCGCTACATTGATTCCCGCTACGATTCGTCCAAATACGCCTGGCGTGCATTGTTATTTACGTTTGCAGGGTTCTTTTTCGACGTGATCGACGGTCGCGTGGCACGCTGGCAGGGCCGCAGTTCGCCTCTAGGAAAGGAACTGGACTCTCTGGCTGATCTTGTAA
The DNA here is from genome assembly GCA_030561035.1 of Wickerhamiella bombiphila. Classification (NCBI taxonomy): domain Eukaryota; kingdom Fungi; phylum Ascomycota; class Dipodascomycetes; order Dipodascales; family Trichomonascaceae; genus Wickerhamiella; species Wickerhamiella bombiphila. Next base: position 988,947 of record JAKTWK010000001.1, read on the forward strand.
GCTTCGGCGTGGCCCCAGCAACCGCAGCTTTTGCCTTGGGGTTGCAGACTACCGTGGATCTGGCGTTGCTAAGCTTCTTTGTGATGTGTGGTCTATTGCGGTTGGCCCGATTCAACGTGACAGCTGCAGTGCTATCCAAGGGCAATACCGGCTATGCCAAAGTGACTCAATTCGAAGGCTTGCCTATTCCCACGTCACTAGGGATTGTATTGGTGATGATGCTTCAGTACTCACGGGGCCGCGTGCATGACGCCATTATAGGGGGCACGTGGTTCCAAGGAACCCGCATCGAATTCCACCCTGCTGTGCTTATATTCGTACTGCTGGGATGTGCCTACATTTCCAAGAGTCTAAAGATCCCCAAACTGTGATCTACAAGGAACGACTTTATACATATTTCCTCGATCCTTTGTATATACGCATAACGTGTTTAGACATGGTGGCTTCGACCCCGTATTCTGGAATATGCGCAAGCAATGACGTCACATATCCACCCTAGCCCATTAGGCGCAATAGGAGGTTGCTCCAGCATTTCCCCACCGTTACTTTATACGAGTCTGCTCTTATAACAACCTATCCAAATACTCAAATCCAAATCAATTTGGTCACGACATGCCACAGTTACCGCATGCTGATGCTGGTGCTTCCGTGTCAGGAATGAAACCCAGCGACATGTCGAATGCGAATCCTACCGAGGCAATGGTAGCGCGCTGCGAGGCATGGAGTAATGTCGTGCGCAATCTTCTCGACTACTTCAACCAACAGGAAGCGGTGTCTTCGGATGCGTCTAAGTTGCACGAGCGCTTGGCTCGTAGCCTGAACCAGCCGCAATCCGATCAGTTTCTACCTGCAGGCAGCAAATCAATTGTGGATGTAGCGGTTGATCTCACGCAGCTGCATCGAAAGCAAGCTAAAGAATCGGCAGAGTTGCATGATTCGGTGGTCGCTAAGTATGTGCCGAAGCTCGAGCGCCTCCAACAAGGCCTGGCAAAGAGTATCAGCGATTTCAGAGCACTATCCGGTAACTTTGCTCAGACTGCTGAGGAGGCTGCGGTCACGCCCGAAGGCAAGCAATGGTCATCTTCATTGTCTCGCGAAGAATCTGCCTATGCTGAGGCTATCGAAACTGTCGAAGCGGGCAAGGCTCCCTCCGTTGATCCCTATGTATTGCGCCAAGCCCTGGAACAGAAACTCGCTCACCAGTTAATGCGCGAGAATAAGGTTGTGGATGCCCATGCCTATGCTAAGGATGCAATCCAGAATGTAGAGCTCAGTGTTTCCAAGGAGATTCAGGATCTTCTCCGGGATTACAGCAACAGTCTTGGTGGCTTGGGTCAGTCGTACACAGAGTCTTCAAGCCTTCTGCTGAGCGGGTTTGTATCTCGTCAACCTCTTGAGGAACTCAATGTTTGGATCCATTCACCGCTGGCTCCACCAACATTCACTGACACGGTTTCGCTGGACCGCAAATCGCGCAAGGATGTTTCCTACAAGTACCAGGATTCTTTGGTGGCTCGTCCTGTTCGGTCGGGTTCTCTCGAGCGTAGAACCAAGTACTTGCGCTCTTTCGTGACCTCCGACTATGTTTTGACCATGTCCACGTTGATTGAGTTGAAGCAGGGTCTACCAGATCTAGGTCTAGATCTTACTGAGGCTAAGCTGCTGGAAGACCACAAACATTCCACAGCGGACGACAAGTTTGTTCTTTATGCCAAGCAGGTTGGATCGATCTCAGGCCGGTTCCACACATGGGTATTCCGGACTCCTGATGCTGCTGGATGGAAGAAGGACCTGACGATCATCACCACCACGCGGTCTGCCAAAGAGCGTGCCAACCTGCTCTTCCCTGCGGGTGGTTCTGAGCAGACATCTACAGAGGCATTCAAGTCTCAGACTCCACGGACTTCGGACCAGCTTGCTCATGCTGCCAAGGAGGATGCAGCGGCCAAGGAGCTCCATCCCCCAACCCAGAAGGTGGCTGATCTCGGCATGTCCGACAAAAAAGGCGACTTGGCAGGCATTACTGGAGGCATGGGAGCCGCTGGTGGTGCATTTGTAGGTATTCCCGCCACCAGTTCTGGTCCCAAGCCCTCTGGAGACGCTGTGGGACTAGCTGGTGACGACTCTGGTGCCGACTATGCTACCCCCGCTGCGGTTATTGACCATTCTACTGAGCATCCCAGCTTGTCTGCGGCCTCGACTCAGCCTATTGATGATAGTGCTTCAGATGTGAGTGATGTTCCTGAAGAACAGACTTATCGTCCACATGTGACGCCTCGTGACGAGGAGCCACATGGCGTGGGCCCTTGGCCCGGATTTGGAGCCACTGACTCTGCCATTGATGATTCTATGAGCCACCAGGGACCTTTGGACAAGTCCGGAGTCGACCCATCAGTTGTGGATCCCAGGAACTCATCAGCACCGGCTCCCAAGTCGCCAGGTGTTGTGCCTCGCGCATCATTTGGAACTAGCGATGCTCCTAGAGCCCCACTGTCCACAGGCGAACGTCCAAAGACCCATTCTTCGGTAGGAGGAGTGCCTCAAGATAGTCTGGCTTTCCAGGCAGACCGGGATCTCAAGGTCTTCCATGGTGGAGACCATGGAAATAGCTATACCGATGGTCACAAGCAGCCTCTGATGGCCCCTGGAGGACCCAGTGGTGAAGCTGCTATTGATGACTCCAGTTTGTGGTCTTATGATCTGACACACGATCCTGATACTTTCAAGAACGACCATGACTTCCGTCCTGTTGATGCAGAACTACCACCGAACGCTGAACGCCGTCTTACTTCGACGTCACACAAACTGGAGAGACCGGACTGGGCTGGCCTTGGTGTGGCTCGTACTGAGAGTGAAGTGGGAGAGTCAAGACAGCACCTAATGGAGCGTAGACGGTCGACTCTGAGCCAGCGCTCTATCTCTGGTGAGCGTCGTGGCTCTAGAAGAGCCACTGGTTCTTATGGTGGTGGTGATGTTGGCAGTCTCAAGCCGCTTAGTTCGGCCGACTCCAATGACCGTCAGAGCCAAGCGCTCTTCTTCGATGACGAACTACCCAAGACTACGTCTGGTGCTTCACATCAGTAGATTAGCACTCAATGAAGCGCTTTCTGACTGTTAATGGTCGACCATTTTGGACAATTGGAGCGCTGCTATGCGGAATTATGGCTTATTGGTGTAGCCATCAATTGCAATAGTTTAGCCATTGTGGAAATTCTAAGTTAAATGTAGAGATCTTTAGTAGTTGCGTTTTGAGCCATAATGAGGTCAAATACTGACACGACACGGGTTGTTAATACTTATACATACCGCACTGTTAAACACTGTCAACTACTATCAGCAAATGCTAAATACCACCAACTACTACCAGCAAATATTCAATAGCAACTACAACTATCAACTAATGCTAAATACTATGGAATATCAGCACTGTCACATGTCGCTGGGCGGGCGTGCCAAGGCTCATGCATGCAGACAAGGGGCTTACGCAGACAGTGTCACATCCTAACGCATAACTTCAAGGACCCTGCATATATAAGAGGTGGCATAACCCCTGCGTCCGCACTTCCTGCATCCGTACTTTGTTATGATGGCAACTTTCACAGAATGGACAATGTATACATTGGCAACAGTTAAAAATCTGGTATATCCTGGAAAACCAAGGTTCACTTGGTCGGATATCCCTGACCTTAGTGGTCAAGTATGGATAATAACTGGCGCCACAGGTGGTATAGGACTTGCCACTGCCACGGCAATTGCGAGTCAAAATGCCAAAGTGTGGATTACTGGACGCAATGAGGCCAAGCTGGAGAAGGCAGTGGCTCATATCCGTGAGCTTGTTCCCCGGGCCAAAGTTGACTTTTTTGTCGCTGACTTTGGTGACTTAACGTCAATTAAGCCAGGCGTGTCTAAAGTCCTGAAATCGGAGTCTCGGCTTGATGGCATCATCCACAATGCAGGTCAGATGAATGTTCCCCAGGGCCTTGTCACAGTCCAGGGCATTGAACAAACTGTTGGTGTCAACAACGTCGCTCCGCACCTTCTGCAAAAACTTCTCGACCCGCTCATCCTCACAACTCCTCAGAGTCGTCTTGTTTGGCTATCATCGCTCGCTCATGCCCTTACTCCGTACTGCATTATTGATTTAGAGAACCTTGGCGTTCCCAATGTGCACTCGGACGCTACGGAGTATGCGATGTCCAAGACCATTAACATCGTTCAAGCATTCCAATGGACAAAGAAGCATCCAGATAGTACGACAAAGAGTGTCGCTGCCCACCCTGGTATCATCAATACTGATCTTTTCCGGACTGCTCCAGGGTGGCAAACGACCCTCTTCTCGGCAATGTTCTGGCCTACAGAGTTCGGCACTTATTCCCCGCTTTATGCCGCATTTGGGTCTGATGTACCGAATAATGCCTACACAATACCGTTCGGTCGTGTTGGTCAAGTGCGCCCTGATGTGTTGAGTGCAGTTAGTGGTTCATTGGGCGAAGAGGTGTGGAATTGGCTCGAGGCCAAAGTTGAGCCATATGTTTAGATTGCGTAGTATCTATATTCATTATCATGTTGTAATCACAGTAGGTTATCAGTGGAGTTCGTTGGTTCAGTCCTGGGAGTATGTAAATAGCCGCACCAGCATACCAAGTGTACACTGTCAAGTAACTAAATACCGAACCCAGAACAGACATAACAGCAAGTGAATACCCACATACTGGAACTACCCTGTTAGTACATTTGTGCAAGGATGCGCATTTCATGTACCTATATTTGTCTATTTTTTTTTTGGTTTATTAGTGGATAACCATTGACAAAGAATATATAGAGGCAACATACACACTAACTACAAATTCCAGCGCAAATAGACACGAAAAATCTACCATTTATTCTATGGCACCAAAATCAGTCATAAAGGCCCATGCGGGCTCTGGCTCGCCGGAACTCGGGCTCCTTGGCCTGGAGCATTTCGATCTCGCGCTGCCACGCTTCAGCAAATGCCGCATCACTGAATCTTTGCGCTGCAGCATGTGCACGCTCGCGATACTCACGTTGTTTAGCGGGCGATAGCGTCAAGGCAGTCAACAACTCACTGCTGAGTCCTGGCCAGGCATCAGCGCGATATTTATAGTCTGGATCACGGGCTGATGTGAAAAGGAAGCCTGGAACACCATGATCATCGGTAACAATATCACGGAGGGGACCGGCACTAGCATGTGCTACAGGAATCAGCCCAGCAGCCATAACTTCTACCACTCCCATGCCGAAATGCTCATTCCACATGGCATTAACACCCACAGAAGAGGTCGCTAGAATCTTACGAACCGCTTCCCATGGAGCATTCTGGACAATGGTCAAGTCATCCTCTCCAAGACCTAGCTCAGTAGCCATCGCCTGAAGAGCAGCTACTCTGACTGCATCTTCATCGTTGCGAACGCTCCCAATCAGAATAAGATGGGGTCTTTGGCCCTTCAGTGCCCGCCGGGCAGTCTTGTGAATTTTTGCGAATGCTTTTATCACAAGTTCATGCCGTTTCTCCGTCCTGAACTGGGCCACATACACGACTGCAGGGGTCCTGACCGCGTCGGGATCAAACTCAAAGTCCTGAGTGGCACAAGGGGGATACACCACTGTGGCTTTATTCCCCCAAACCGATGAAAGGTGCTCAGCAGTCCATGTCGAGTTCGCCGTGACGGTGGTCGCATAGGAACCAGCCCAGCGGTATGCCAACATCATGGCTAACCAATAGAGTCGTTTAGGACTCAACCATCGCAATGTGCTCAGCATTTCGCTCTGGATGAACGGATAGTGGACATATGACAGAACAGGAACTTTAGTGAACCAACTCACAACTGGATATGCAAAGGCCAAGCCAGTGGTATCAACAAACACATCGGGCACCAAGTTGGACACTGCTTCGTAGCCTAGCAGCATCATGCCAAGACTCTGTCCCAGCAAGGTAAGAATTGGATATGTACTGGGGTCAACGAATCGGGCTTGCGTGAGTGCGATAACCACCACACGACTGGCCTCAGGAAGTGAGAACTGGAGACCGAACCGAGTAGTTGCTTGTTGAAGTAACGATGCCTGGGTCAGACCGGGCTTGTTGCCATCTACATAAAGCACAACGATGTTGTCAGGGCTTGAGACCAACGTTTGCTTGACGGCAGCCCATAGAACACGCTCACCACCACCGCCTGCATCAGCATTTGGATGAAAGAATCCCCATATCAGACGCTTTCCATCAGCTCCAGGCTTCTCTGAGTCAAGCTTGATGCTTTTGTCGGCAAAGAGGGAGATCATATTTGTGAGTAGCGCAGGCCTAGTCGATGATAGCACCAGCTGTCGGCGTAGTGCCGAGCTGCGAATGCTGGCTGGAATCGGGGCTCCCGAATCAATAGCAAGCCGTACCACATCTCGCCAGTTCGCATTAGGAGTACGTAGACGATGTCTCAACCATACTGATGCAAGCCAGAACAGAGTTGCTACCGTAAGAGCCGTGGCTAGCCCGTACACAACCAGCTCGGGATCAACCAGCATGTCGTTTGTCGATGACACATCAAACATGCGAAAAAGGCTCTGGAGGTGTGTGGCATTATTCCGAGCCTTCGAAGGCGTATTTTCAAGATATAAACCCTATTCAGGAATATTATGTCGGTTGAAGAGTACTCTTTACTTCCGATATATCGGCGGTCCCACACTTTCGAACGCCTGATCAGATTAGATGATCAGGTGCATATGCTGATGTACATATGCTGATGCACATCTTCACTTGGCCAGATGTTACACAGGCACCTCCTCGCACTATTAAGCCCAAAAGCACTTAATAACAAATATATTGCAGAAGCGACTCTCGATACATGACATGCATGGAGGTATGACTCTCGCTAAAGGTGTGCATGACCATGACCCTGTTGTTATGCGATCGCAAGCTGCATATGCCAAGGCCCCAAGGGTAGGGGTATATTTATCAAAAAAATCAAAATGACGCACGGTGAGTTTTAGTTCGATGGAGAGTTCAAAGTGTATAGTGTCCTTCGTATATACTATATGCACTATTATCTACTAGCTGCTATCGCTCATCTCTAGTTTTTGGCGGGATCGAAGACAACGTAGTTGGCGCGGGGCGAAATCAGATCCTAATTGGATCGGTTGGGCATGTACGGGAATCCATACGAGGGATTGCCGTTGCATAAATTAGCCCCTTTGGATATGAGGCAAATCCAGCTTTCATTGGCTTGTATATAATGTAGGCTATCTTCCCCAAATCAGGCATCTACCAGTTATGAGACTGACGATCCTCGTAGCATCGCTGAACCTTGGCCTGGCGTTCGCAGCAGACTACTATTATAGTCTTTGTACCACGCTGGTCAGCAAGAACAGGGCAGCCCCATGCGCCCGGAGAGACTACCGTTGCCAGTGTAGCAATTCTACGCATCTCATGTCAGTATACAGTTGCATTTCGGAAGCTGCAAGCTTGTTGGGTGCTAAAAACGCAGTGTCAGACTCATGGGAAAGTGGAAATGAGAGATGCTCATATTCGGGTTTAGAATTACCCGCATACACTGAAGTTGCAGGCTGGATCGATGCTAATCCGATCAATCAAACGTTTGCTGAGGCGAATAAGACGGGACATGGGGCATTTACCACACCTGTTGAAGTGATCAAAAAGGATATCATTAAAGCTGGGGTGGCCATGCACAAACAAAGGATCGCACAAGAACCTTATGCTGAGGGTCGCATTGGTTATGTATTTGGGATCATGCTGCTGCAAATCATCGCCAACTTCGCGTCATGGGTCGCTCCTGCTATTAATCGGATATTTGCAAAGACATCAATCGGTCGGGTGACTCGAAAGTATTTAATACTGCCACCCCTGTTCGGGAAATATCATGCGCACCCATTCGAGTTTGGAGGCTTTCAAGTTTGTATCCCTCTCCGTATCCATGGTCTATTGATACTTGGCTATGTAATTCTAACCGTGGTGCTTTTGGCAGTCAATTTCCCAGTCGTGCTATCACCATATGTGTATTACAAGACCAAGGCGTTGTTCATTTCCGCATATTTGGGCGAACGCACGGGTATATTTGCTGCCATGGAGTTCCCGCTATTAATATTATTTGCCGGACGCAATAACTTCTTGATCTGGATGACAGGATGGGATCAGTCAACTTTCATTCTTTGGCACCGGTGGATTGCTCGAATATTCACGGCGGAGCTGGGTATACACGCCATTGCATATACTATTCACGCGGGCCTTGCGGGGTTCTTAAATGCCAGTTACCAAGAGACATACTTCATCTATGGAGTTGTGGGTTTACTTGGTATGTTTTTTGCGTGTATGACTGGATTGACTCGTACTATTCGTGAGCACGGCTATGACGCTTTCGTGGCAGCCCATATCATCTTCGCTGTAGCTGCTGTGGTGGGGACATGGTGGCATCTGAAATTGTTGGAAACACTTATGCAGACAATGTATGCGGTGGTTGCTATTTGGGCTTTTGACCGATTGATGAGGTTAATGCGGGTAGTTGCAAATAACCCGTGGGCATCCTGCGACGTGAGAGTCCACAACGACGTCCTGGAACTTACATTACACTATTGGGGTTTGTGGAAGCCTAGAGCTGGTACATTTGTTTATGTCCACTTCATGGATCCTCTAAGGTTCTGGCAATCACACCCATTCACAGTGGTGGAACCAGCAAAAGACGAAGAGCGTGGGAAAATAAAGCTCTATGCGAGAGCAAGATCTGGAATCACGGATGTGGTTTTGAAGAATGCAATTCTAGGGCGAAAGTCCTGGCATGCCTGGATTGACGGTCCTTATGGTAGTGGATTCAATACCAAACCTTTCCGGGAGCTTGTATTCATTGCCGGAGGTATTGGGGTTACTGCCATAGACTCCCATTTGAACCATGTCTTGAAAAGACAGGAGAGTGAAAAACAACAGTTATATATGCACTGGATTATGCCCGATGATTCTCCAACAACCTGGTTTTCTAACGAGTTGAACCGTCTCCCAAGTCGTGTTGATGTCCGCCTCCATGTGACGAGAAGCTGCAATGCAAGCTCTGTATCAAGCTCATCATCGCACCCAAAAGTCAATTCAGAAGGTGATTTGGCACCAGAACCTCAAACGGTAACATACGAAGATGAGGCTTCAGACAATGCTACCAGCAGCATTCACAAAGACAAAGCGGCGGAGACGACAATCCGCAGTTTGACATGGAAGCGGCCCAGCATTAGCTCAATAATTGAAAATCATATTGTGAATTCTCAAGGAAGCATCTGTTTCTTCGTATGCGGACCGGGGAGACTGGCCGACGACGTTCGCCAAGCCGTTACAATGCACCTCGGTCGAACTCACAATTATGTCCAACTTTACGAAGAATCTTTCCTAATGTAGGAAGGCTGTATGATTCAATAGATGTACGGTGGGTCTAATCATTCTTGGATCACAGCGAGCATTGTTATTCAAATCACCGGGTTCATCTATGTTACCTGGTGCCACCTTGTTCATAGAGACAAAAAGGTTAGAGACACATATCCAAAATAGCAAGTTTATACTCGATAAATATTTTCTTCTCGCATCTAAATGTGTGAACATGCCACATCTATGATCCTCGGTATACCGAGAAATCCTGCATATGAGTCACGTGCTGATCTAATGTGCTCAATGAAACCGCTCATTATGCACTCATATTATGAGGATTGAAACATTTCAATCGTGAGTGGACGAAGGATTGAATGGTGATCGAATAGAGAAATACCATTCATATGGTACTACACATATTCCCCTATCTACTCCTCCGAGGCTACTTAAAACCGCCCGAGAAATAGAATTATATGAGTATGTGATCTCGGGTGATCAGGACTGATCTGTGTAATGCGCGCATCAATACGCTAATTACCAGTCAAGTCACCAACGATAAATACGCAACGTCCTACTGAGAGGATAGGAAAATAATCATGAGGACGAGATTATTATTCGTGGTCTGGTTGGGTGTGTGCAAGGCGTTCGTTGCTGATTACTTTGGACAACTGTGTACCGGCGTAGTAGGCTTTAACAAAGGTTCACCATGCTCGGGTAAAGATTGGTATTCGCAGGATCCCGATTGTATGTGTCAAAACCAAGACTATCTCAAGAGCCTATACAGTTGCATTACCACAGCTTCGGCTGAACTTGAAAAGCCCGAAGTTGGCTTGAAAGACTCGTGGAGGTCAGTCGAGGTCCAGTGCAAGCTGGGACACACTAAAATGATCCCATATACTACTGTAGCCAAGTGGTTGGCTAGTGAGCCATTAAACCGCACGTGGACTGAAGCTAACACCACTGGTCAACCTGGTTCATTCAGTACGCAAAAAGAAATTATCGTTAATGGGAATGTCGTTGCAGCGGGAAAGTCGATGCATGGAAACGAGAAATCTAAGCAGCCTTATGCTGAAGGGCGACTGTACTACGTGCTTGGGATTATGATGCTTCAGATCCTATTCAACTTCACGTTCTGGGTCATTCCGGCGGCTACGCGCGCATTGGCCTTGAATGGAGCCATCAGGTGGATTCGCCGTAATCTGACGATGCCTGCCTTGTTTGGGAAGTCAAAGGCCCATCCGATTGAAATAATGCCCGATTTCCAAGTGTTTCTACCGCAACGGATGCATACATTATTGATCATCGGATATATTGCCCTAACGACTGTTTTGTTGTCAGTCAATTATTCGGTGGAATTATCCCCGTATTACAAGTACTACTGGGAGCCAGGGATGGTCATCTCGTCATATCTTGGACAGCGTGCGGGATCTCATGCTCTTATTGAATTCCCATTGCTGATCCTTTTTGGTGGCCGCAATAATGTGTTAATATGGCTGACGGGTTGGGACTACACAATATTTCTATTATGGCACCGCTGGCTCGCACGCATTTTCACTGCAGAGTTGGGAATCCATGCTATCGCATACACCGTATACCGAGGCTACCAGCACCGGCTCCCATCGGAATACACCAAAACGTATTTTATCTGGGGATTCGTTGGATTGATCTGTATATTTTTCCTGTGTCTTACCGGATTAACGCGCACGATCAGAGAGCGGAGCTATGAGACCTTCCTTGTCCTGCATGTAATTTTTGCCGTGTTTGCAGTAGTGGGAGCATATTGGCACAACAACCTCTTGGATATGAACAGAAATATGCAGGCCATGTATGCCGTTGTTGCGATATGGGCCTTTGACAGAGCTGTCCGGGTGGTGCGCGTATTGGCAAATAACCCGCTGGCCAAATGCACCATTGAGCATCATAATACCAGTGATGTCATTGTGCTCGACATTGAGCATTCTGGGTTATGGACGCCTCAGGCTGGTAGCTATGTCTGGGTTCACTTCATAACGGATCCCTGGCGGTTCTGGCAGTGTCACCCTTTTACGGCAATTCCCACCGAGACAGGGGCGCTGAGATTATATGCGCAGGCGCGCTCAGGTATCACGCGAAGCCTTGTTCAAAAACATACTGGAAAGCAGTGTACAGTGTGGTTGGATGGACCCTATGGACTCCCATTCAATACGCGGCCATTCCAGGACCTTGTCTTTATGGCGGGTGGGATGGGAATTACGGCTGCAACATCGCATCTCATTCCTCTATTATCCAAGAATCAGCGACTTTACTTGCATTGGGTTATACGTGACGATACTCCACTGGAATGGTTTAGACGAGAACTGGATCGCCTACACGAGAAAGTTACCATCTGCATCTATATTACGAACTCTACAGGAGATCAATCCATCAAAAGGACATTGTCCTTGGAGCATTCCTATCCAGAATCATCGGCGAAGCTACTTGACTCCGGTGAAGCTGAGGAAAAAGAATCCATAAACACCATGGAGGTGCAATGGTCCAGACCAAGTATTCATGATATTATTGATGAGCATGTCTCACACGCCACGGGGTCCCTGGGAGTGTATGTGTGTGGACCTGGCAGATTTACCGATGACGTGCGCGAAGCAGTTACAGACAACATCGGTCGAAGTAAACAATACATTCAACTCTTTGAAGAATCGTTTTCTTTGTAGGTAGTTTAAGTTAACTATACAACATGGCATTTAGCAGAGTAAAAAAGAATCAGAACTCATTATTATGACCGAGTCGATGGTTCATTGGATTCTGGATCAGTAGCAGCCTCCAGCTTTGCAAGTGGTGGATGGCGTTTTCGGATCTCATACTCGCCGCTCTGAGAAAGGTAACGCACCCACGGCAATGCTTTGTAGTTAAGGTCGGGCTCGGTGATCTTTAGATAGCGGACTGATAAACCAGATACGGCCACGCCAGGCATTTCGAAGCGAACAATGACAGGAGGACTACCGCTAATCTGCGACGCTTCAGGGGCATCTGCGCTCGGAACCGCGACACGTAATTCTGCTCGCATCGTGGCGGACCGGCCGCCACCGAAGTTTTTGAGACGCCACACGACTGCCTCAAGCTCAGGAGCATATACTACCGAGCCACTGGATGTCTTACAACGCGGGGAGTCGCAGTCAGGGGGCACAGGAAACCGGAACTCTACCCACGAACAGCTTTGGCGCTTGCGGTAACGAGCAGCCACGGTGCAGCTAATGAGAATACGAGTCATGCTGGGACGCTGGATTTCAGGTTGCACGTCGAACAACGGCCGTTTCGAGAGATGGGTGCGCGTGACGCGGTAAGAAGCGAGCTCAAACTGACCATCTGGAGGTACGAACTCCACAGTACCGTCCGCATCGTACTTGTCGAGCGATACACACTGATGGAGGGCAATTTCATCGAGCTGGACATATCTAGAGGCCCGATATTGCGTCATATCGGCAGTTATAGTCTTGTCATTGAGTCCGAGCTTCAACAATGGCATCCCCGACAGAAACACCTTAAGCAGAATACGACCAGTAATATTTGTGGCAATGGGGACCCCATCTGCTCCAATAACAGCATTTACGGTTTCATGTACGTCCAAAAACAGCTCATTCTTCTTGTACCAAATACCCCAAGGCCGCCAACTCACCTTATCGGTAAGTGCACTGACTGCAGTGGATACCTCAAGCTGGTAGCCAGTCTGCGTAACATAGTCCTGCAGCAGGTTAATATCAGTGGTTTGGACATGGCCAAAATCGGCCATCTCATCGAGCAGCTCGTAAATAACCACAAAGTTGTCGCGGACACTTTCCTCTTCAACATTGGTTACGAACCGTTCCAGCGCCTCAACTACCTTATGAAGGAAATGAAATGTAGCCAACGCGTTGGTTCGAGGCGACCCTGCCACCGCTAATATGATCAGATTCGCATGCCGGATATACATGTAGTTCACGCCCGCGTGACAGAAACATGGCTCCGGGTGGGTAGCTAGCAAACGGGGAAACTCTTCAGCAACCGTGGCTAGTGGCACATCGCCACGGTAGTTGCGGCCCAACAGCGGCTTCCCCGTCTGGCTGAGGAAGAACACCGCCGAGGCCATCGCACGATGCGTGGAGGGTGGTCCCGGATCAGTCAGCGCTTAGACGATGTACGAACGCTCAGCGTTTAGTCCTTTTGGGATTGATCGGAAGTTTTTGCATTTGCATTGGCCATTACAATGTCATCGGCCAGTTTGTCTATTTCCGAGGCCAGCTTGGCATCATAATCACTCAGCGAGCCGCCAGTATCGTTAGTTTGCAGTATAAAGGTTGCAAACCGGTATTGAACATGAACCTGGGGATGGTGGCCCATCGCGTCAGCAGCTATGGCAACGTCGCGAACCAACGTGCCTGCAAGAGTGTGTGATGGCATTTTGAACTTCTTGACGAGGTGATTCTCGCGCACGAACCACTTGCGGGCCTCTAGAGTGCTCAGTTCGGCTGATTCGAGGCCACGGTAGGCACGGGGGAGCCATCTCACTATCGATGCTTTCATCACTTGCTACACACACACCCAAAACTGCTGATAATATGGAGATCGGTTAATGGATTGATCATAAATGGTCATACCTCGGATGACATAAGTGGCGCTATATGCGCAAGCCGCGTATGAGAGGGACTAAGTGAACCGAAAATGGGATCCACTGGGCTGAGATAGACCAGGATGGGCATATCTGGATTCTGGACATAACCTATGCACATGGGTTTGGACATTATCACATGTCATGAGACATTCTACGGGTTGCATACGCTCGGTTATGACCAGTATATGTCCAGATCTGGATGGCAAGGTGACATCCACAAATGATTCGCCCCTAGCCTCGGGAAATGCAGGTATCATCCCCCACCTAACGCCCATCATAGATGATGCCTTCCATGAACAAATAATTCTTCCCCAGACGGCGGCGAGTCGCCTTTGATACGGAAGCCCACATAGAGCCCGCATGCATGCACCCACATGAAGCGAGCCATGGGCAAGGGTAACACGCACAGCACTGCACACCATCGCTGAGATAAGCGGAGCTGATTCAGCGTTCGGCGTTCCTCGACCCCCCTAAGCAGGAGTGACTCCTCTCCCCCATTCGCTTGAGTTCGGTCTATTAGAGACTTGTTGAGTGCTGCCTGCTACTTTTGTGGCGTCAATGACTCCTGAAAGCTCTCCCTCGCTTCAGGCGACTCCTCCACACGACTCGACGCGCAGTCAGCCTCCAGAGACAGCCTCCGCGCCAGCGAACGGTCCGGGGGCTCATGGCCAGCCTGAAGGAAGTGCGCTGTATCTCCACGAGCTCGATCAGAGCGTGAATGAAGCGATTCTACATGCGGTATTTGCACCCGTGGCCTCCAAGATCACCAGTATTCGGGTAGGACGCGACCAGGCCCGCCAGAAGAGTCTAGGCTACGCGTTTGTCAATTTCCGGGGCGCGGATGATGCTGGTGAGGCAGCAGAGACCATGGAACCGCTGTTTATACAGAATGCGCTGTGCCGCATGGCCCCATTCCGTGATAAGGCCTCATTCACAAAGCCTCAGCGACTCAATCCGAGCCAGAGTGATGGGGTATTTATTAAGAACCTTCACCCGGATGTGACCGCACCCGATCTGTATGAAACATTTAGCAAGTTTGGCCCCATTACGGCGTGTCGTATTGCGCTCAATGAATACGGCCAAAGCCGCGGATTCGCCTATGTGACGTATGCCGGCGATGCCCAGAGCCCCAATGGGTCCACCAATGAAAAAGATGACAGTGTGGAACGAGCAATTAATGCCATGAACAATACGATTTTCCACGGAGGCCGCAAATTGTTTGTGGGCCGAAACCTTCCACGCCAGGTCCGGATTGGTCGGTTTGGAGAGGAGCCTGCTGAGGAAGAATTCCGCAACTTGTTTGTTAAAGGAGTCGACCAGACGGTCTCAGAACAGACATTCTATGAGTTGTTTTCCTCGGTAGGTCCTCTTGAAACCTATACCTTGCCTCTAGATGATATTGGCGCCAATCGGGGTTATGGGTTCGTCCGTTACCGTGAACACGCAGATGCTGCACGAGCCATAACTGAACTACAGGGCCATATACTTCAGGGACGTGGACTAAGTGTATCACGAGCCCAGAGAAGACCTCCTGAATCGAAATCACCGCAACCAGGAGCCCAATCCCCGGCTAACCTGTATATCCGATGCTTTGATCAGTCGGTCACTGATGGGATGTTAGAGACTGAATTCGCGAGATTCGGGCCCATTGTGTCGGCCAAAGTGATTCAAGATGAACGGGGGGTTTCGCGGTGCTATGGTTTTGTATGTTTTGAGCGAGCCCAGGATGCTGAAGCGGCGATCCGAGACATGAATAACAAGCATGTGTGGGGCCAGAACTTGTATGTGGCGCGTGCGCAGCGCCGAGACCGTCGATCCAGTATCCCAATAGGCACGGGTAACCGTGTCTTACCATCAGCAGGAATGGTGGCTCTCGGCGGAACGGGAGTACCTGGAACATCGGCTTCGGCGTCAGCTGCGGCATATTATTATGTGCCATATCCTTATTATCCTCCTCCCTACGCCTATTATCCTCAACCGGGCCCTTCATCGTCATCTGGAGGGACTAGCCGACCGACATCTCCGGAGCCAGTTCCAGCCCAGGGCCTGCTCCTTAGACAACGAGGCTATGGCTCGTCACTGGCGGCAGCTGTGGCATCTGCGGCCGATGAAGAAGCTGCGAAACGGGTAATTGGAGAGGCGCTTTACCCCAAAGTATTGGCGCATGGGTCTGTAGCTGGAGACAAGGCACTGGCGTCACAGATCACGGGGATCCTGCTGGAGCAAGATAAGAACGAGCTTTTGCAGTGGGTAGATGCGGACTCGATTCTGAACCGGCGCATTCAGCAGGCCTGCAATGCATATCTGGATTATCAAGCGCGCCAGACGCAGAAGACACGATGAGGGACATAATGGAGGGTTTATGGGAGTTTGAAGGAGGTAGTGTGGACATATTACTATAGAGGTTCTTTCTAGAGGTTCTTTCTAAAGATTCTTCTATTGAGGTCCTATTGGGTCCTATTGAGGTCTTTCTATTGAGATCTTTCTATTGATGGCTCCTCTTGAGGCTCTTCATAGGCTCCTGTTCAAAGCCACAAGATCCTTAAAACTTCTTGATGGCCTTCTAAATGCCCCTCTAAAATCCCCTTGCTGTCCTATATTATGTCCCCTGGTCCTATACCAGGTCCTACCAGAGGTCTGGTCCTAATGGTCCCAAGATCCCAGGTACTCTAAAAGTTTCCCAATTCATCGCGGATGCTTAAAAGAAGACATGAGAACAAAAACCGTGGGGTGAATTGTCTATCCAACAATAGAAAAAATGCGGAGCTTAAACACTTCCCATGCTCTATCGGAACCAAATATTTATTTAGGACGGTAAATGCTAACACTGAATGTTAGAGTGACGGAGCAACGTCGTCGTCTTTGTGTTTGGTGTTGAGCCGCTCCTCAAGCTTCTGGAACTCCTCAAAGCCCACCTGTTCCTCGGGATCATACACTTGCTCAACACCAGTGACTTCCTCAACGTAATGCATCAACATACTTTCGATCCCGTTCTTGAGAGTCACTGAGCTGGAGTCGCACGACCGGCACGCGCCCTGTAGCTTCATTTGCACCACGCCTTCGGGCGTGAGCCCGCGGAACTCAACATCGCCACCATCCTCCTGAATAGCGGGCCGGATCCGGGTATCGATCAGTTCCTTGATCATAGAAACAGCGTCACTGTCATCCTCGTCATACATTGTGTCCGAGCGTGCCGTAGTTCCTTCTTGGACCACGGGTTCTCCACTTGACAGGTGTTCGGTCAGAATCGAGAACACTTCGGGCTTCAGCAAAGGCCACTGCGAGCCTGTATCCTTCTCGATGGTGATGAAGTCGGGACCAAACATAACACCCTTGATCCCATCGATTCCAAACAGTTTGTGAGCCAGTGGCGACGAGTGAGCTTCACGTCCACTTAGGAACTCTACCGTGGACGAATTCGGGCCCAGAACATCCTGGGACGGCAAAAACTTGAGCGCATCCTGATTGGGAGTCGATGCCGTTTGAATGAACAACGAACGAAGCCCCAAAGGAACGCTGCGGACTGCGAATTGTGGCCGCAAAAGTGAACGAAACATTGTTCAGTGATGAACGTTCGATAGTCAGCTTCGTACGTTTGTCAGCGGAGTGGTCCTCATATCGATTCTGGGGATGTGCGTTACTCACGGTTACGCATAGGAGGCCATGATTAGATAACCGCGATCTCGGCGCCGATCGGACTTGTGATGCAATGATTGGGGTTTAAGTATCTTACAGACGGCAAGAGGCCAGGTTAAGTTAAATAAAAGACGCCTCATCAACTGATCGTTGATTGGTTGATGAGCGCTGTGGAGTCATCCTTTAGCATCCGTCCATCAGCTTGTTCTTGGGCCGACTGTACCCCGCTTCACTCCATGATGTCGCGTTGGGGTTCTGGTACGCCTTAGGGTGGTCCTTGATGTACTGTGTAGTCTCGTAGTTAGGCGGATCGCACGTCACGGAGTGGTTTCCAGGCGGTTGGTAGACCCGCACATAGTCCACATGTAAATGCGCAGGGAACGTCAAGTCGAGCCAGTCGATATATGTCCATGACTGGGAAATACCCAGGTTCATCACAATACTCATGGGCTCGCGCGAAATCTGGCGCTCGCCAATATTGCCATTGGGAGACAACGCTCCCTGGTACATGGTGTACATGGGGTTGTTGCCAACCCACCATGTAATGTATCCATCCTTTCCATCATGGGCAGCATCATGAAGATATTCGACACCAAATCGTTGGAAGTCGCCTTTTCCTCCAAGTTCATACCAATCACTGTTGAGGTATGAAAGACCCGACGCGGCTTGTTGCAACGGGCCACCGGTCCATGAGTTCATCTGCGTAATGGAAAGATTATAGATCTCAACAAAGTCGTAGTCAATCATAAACCAAATATCCATAGGTGCGGTCTGAAGCGACTGCGATGCAACCGAGTATGTCTGATACTCCTTGTTAGGCTGCTGGCTGGCAACTGTGCCTTCCAAAATATCGATTTCAGGAGCACCTCGGCCCCGGCCAGGACTTGGGTGGTCTTCGCCAGGA
This sequence comes from Wickerhamiella bombiphila, assembly GCA_030561035.1. Classification (NCBI taxonomy): domain Eukaryota; kingdom Fungi; phylum Ascomycota; class Dipodascomycetes; order Dipodascales; family Trichomonascaceae; genus Wickerhamiella; species Wickerhamiella bombiphila. The sequence goes on from JAKTWK010000001.1 coordinate 1,007,478, forward strand.
CACACACAATTAGGAAGACGTTGGCCCGGAAGGTTGGAAATACCATCATACGAACTTTGGTTGGGTGTAATACCAGCATCACAGCTATCGTAACTATAAGGCCATACTCCCTCCGAAGTGGCAAGGTAGCCTGGCCTTGCCAGATTTCCAATCGTCCACAAACCAGGCCAGAATCCAAGGATAAGTCCTGATCCTGGCAGTCTGGCTCCCATCTCAACATATCCCTGACTGAAACAGAAGCGGTTCCACGACTGCAACATGGCAGAGCGATAGAACAGGTTGTGGTTCTTGTATGCATCGAGACGGATTTGAAGCGTGCCATTAATGGTGGTTGCGGCATCAGGATCATACCACTCCCAGTCTTCTGTGGCCGCATAGTGAATGTTAACTGCCTCCCAGAATGGGTCGTCTCCTGGGTAGAAAGTGCGGCCATCAACGTTAAATTCGTCGCTAAACACGAGATCCCACTTCTCGCCTCCTCTGGAAGTGTGATACATGGCATCTTCGGGAGTATCAGGGTCGATAAGCGACGAGCGTACGGCCTTGAGATTGCCATAAGAGTATGGCGTGAGGGTGCTGGTTTGGTCCGGCGCATCGGCCTTCTTGGTAGGACCAGTGAAGTCAAGAATGGGTAGAAGAATGAATACAATGATTGCACCCGCAATAAGCAGGAAAAATGCCACTAGACAGCCCCATCCACGCCGATCCAATCGGTGGCATTTCCGGTCCTCTAGGGCATCCTGAATGGGATCTGGATTGTGAAGGTAATCGTCCGCCTCCTTCTCATCCATGTGGAGTGGGAAATCACTCGCGGGATAGCCACCAAACGGACTGAAATCCGCATTAGCTGATGCCACCAAAAATGGGTCATTTTCCTCATTCAAACTCGATGAAAGGCTCGCTGTACGTCCATCCTCGTGTTCATATGACGAGCTATGAGAATACCGTGCCGTACTTCCGGCTGCTCCTGGCGTCAATAAGCTTTTACGCATGGGATAGCGATCAAAGTCACTTCCGCCAATCGTCGATGGAGCATAAGGCATGGCCTTAGCGGAGCTATGAGGGGATGACGCACTACCAGTGAACGTCCCACTTCCACTTCCAAGTCCACTCTGACTGGTACCCCCCGCAAGGAATGAGTCTGAACGCGAAGCTCTCGAGCTTCCCGTCGACTCTCCGCTGGAGCCCACGGTGCCGTCGTTGGCACTTGCGAACGGGTTTCGCTCGTCACCAAGAGACTGGTACTCTTGGTTTCCGCGCCCGTATCTGCCAGTCAGATTTTTCATTACGTGCACACCCGGAAAAAGGACGTGTGTGGAAGTTGAACAAAGGAGATCAGAGCGCCTGACCTGCCCGATGACTAACGGGATGCTTACAGCATTTCGCGCAGCGTCTCAGCCAACATCCACACGACTATTAATAGAATGCGGATAAGAGGGTCAGCGCCTCAAGTCAGGTGACCAATCTAGTGGGGGATGACAGTGCTGACTACGTGCATTACTCCAAAGTACCCTGCTTATGTACAAACTGCCAAGCACCGCCAAGCACGACGACCAATCTATGAGTAATCCATGAGTAATAGACGCGCGTAGTATACACCCAACAAACCTCAAACCTCAAAGTGATCTGGCCCGCTTTTTTTTTAACCTCCAAATTACAACAATAAATAAAGAAAATACTACGAACCATGCAATTAAAGATAGTTTGCCAGATAAATCTCGACCAAAGTTTTTCCCACAGGGTCCAATTCGTGCGAAGAAAGTGTTTTCAGAACGGCAAGCCTGCCAGCGGGCAATGACCCAGCATGCGCAGCTACGCGCACTAAAAGCACCATAGCCGAGTCTGGAGCTGCGGCAAGTGTTCCTGCAGACATTTGTCGCAGTAAGCTTGTAGTTTGATGTGGGGCTAACACTTTGCCAGAGCATATTTCGCGTACAAACCCCCAGACCATTTCTGCCAGTAATGGCGCGGCCAATTGCGACAGAAGGTCATCGGTCACGTACTCAGCTGAGTCCGAGGGCTCAGCTGAAGTCGAAGCGGTTGTTACTGCTGGTGGTGAGTACAGGAGCTGATTGAGTGAGCGCAAGCGGCTAACTACAACTTCGTCCGCAGAGACCGATTCAGAAAGCATCTGACCATCAGCATTGGCAAACGCTTCAGCTAGTGTCCGCAGTAGAGCGTAATCATCAGTGACCCGTAGCTTCTCCAAAGGGATGCTAGATGTGAGCATATCAAGAGGTTGGAGGTCAGCTGAAGGACCTAGAATGACCGCAACCAGCTGCCGCATTGCCTCTAACTCGCCAGCAACTCGTGCAATTCGAGCCAAAGCTACCGACTCATTCGCACTGAGCCGCTCGCCAACTACCCTGGAAAGGGGTACTAAACGCTGGGTGCCAAGTAATCTATCAAGCGCTGGTGCCACCCGTTCAGCGAAAACACTGGTCATATCAGCCCAAGATGCAATTATTATAGGCTTAGCACCTCCATTAAGTTTCTCATGGCTATTGGATGAAGAGTCTGCTGAGACTTGTGTGGTCACAGGGGTCTCGGGTAACAGTCGCGACATTTGTGCATGTCGGCGACGTGTTCTGAGCATAGTAAGACGCTGGACATGATCGGGGCTAAACACTGGGTCATAGCCCAAGCAAATGCGTTCGGATTTGGAGCAGTTCTTACACAATGGGTGCTGTTCATCGCATTTAATGCGGCGTTTACGGCAGGTGAGACAGCCAGTTTTGGTGCGACGTTTGACATCCTGATGCAGACTACGTATCCATGGTTGAATCTGGGATACGGGCATGCCCAAAGGACCAATCGAAGGGACCATCGGCATTCCAGGCACATGTCCCATCATCATTTGTGGGCCTATTTGAGGTCCCATTTGAGGTCCCATTTGAGGCCCACCCACTTGGGGACTCATTTGAGGCCTACCAATTTGAGGTCCTCCAATTTGTGATCCCGCCAATTGAGGACCTATGCTATTGATGCTTCCCCCATGACTCCCAGTTGGGCTTCCCATTTGGCCATTCACTTGGTTACCAACTTGCCCCAACTGTGAGCCTAATTGCGGACCTAGTTGCGGACCCATCTGCGGGCCCATCTGAGGACCCATTTGAGAACCCATCTGCGGACTCATTTGCGGGCTCATTTGTGGGCCCATTTGTGACACATGCAGACCCATTTGCGGACCCATTTGCCCCCCAAGCTGGGACACTTGCATGAGTGGAGGTATCTGCATCGGGTTGTTCATATGCGGGTGAGGTCCAGACATTTGATGCATGGGACTCCATGGACCGTGATCTCTGTTTTGGAACGCACCTGGGGCCACGGGAGAAAAATGCGATGGAATTTGCGACGGTACTTGCGACCCACTACCCCCTGGAAATGTCATTGCGTATGGCGGAGCATAATGGGGGCTCATGCTATAGTCGAATGAACCATAATAAGTCCTGAGATATGGCGCTCCCATAGGACTCACATGGGCACTCATTAGAAAATGCTGGTGCGGTTGAGATGCATTTTGCGCCACAGAGTTCAATGATTGATGCGGATCAGATAGCTGTGGCGATTTCAAGCTCGCAGATCCTATAGATCCTGAAGATCCTGATGATTGAGGGGTGTCCATTGCCGCCGGAGCTGGCAATGTTCCTATCTTGGGATCCTGCTTTGGTTCTGGTGATAATACCTGAGTGGTCGAGGAGTATGGTGGGGTGGGCGGAGTTGCATGCATTGGACGATCTATAGACGGGGTAGCTATAGCGGGTGATGGCACAGAAACTCCAAAACCCGGGCTGTTACTGGAAGGTCTGGATTGGCCATGCGCTTGAGCCTGTAAAAGGGCCGATATTCCCGGCAGTGTAGCCCGGGCTGGTGGAGGTGAAGGGGCGGCTTCAGCGGCGCTAGTCCCTATTCCTCCTGGTTTCAGCATGCAACAGCTTTACAGGCGGAAAAGATGTTATAGCAGACTTGAGCCCCGTTTACGTGCGTGAGCAGATATTCTATTTTACAGCTTACGGTTACATGGTGCAGGGAGTTATGAGGATGTATTGCCGGGACTCCACCTCACCCTTACCCGATCATGCACGTAGCTTACCCTAAGACTCTTTTGCTCGGCTAATTTACGTGGAACGCAAGAAGGCGCAGATCTGACGCCGGGGTTGGCACCAGCAAACTTTAAACTTTAGTATCAGTATCTCTATGATCTATGATGGAATACGTGGTGTCACGGCATGGTACAGAGAATTGAGGTCAGTATGACATGCACTTGCATCGGGTCGTGGGCGTTTCAGTAGCCAAATCTCCGTGCGCCAAAAGATCGGCGCCGGCTAGCACTCTGCATCTTCGGCATCATCGGTACCCAAAATGACTCAGCACGAGTAAGTAAGTCTGGAACATAAGCGAAAAACTGGGGATAGTTTACCGCCGGGTGCTGGACTTACATTTGACAATACCACAACGCCAATGGTGGATTATATGGCATTAGCGAGCATGTAGAAATGATTTATTCCTCAACTTTGCTTGACGGCGGAACCTCCACTTGGTTTTACTACAATCTCAGCTAGGCGCAGGGGGCTAACTTTGTGTGCGTGTACATGCATATATGCATCGTGTATCTTTCATATGAGGGTAGGGGTGTATGCATGCTTTTTAGATATGATTCTCAAAACGGTCAGATCACGCAAGTTTCTGAAAATGCGCCATGCAACCGATGTTCGGAGAAAAATGGGGGTAGATTAGAGAATACTTTAAAGCTTGCGCCAGTAACAATAGTGGTTATACCCTTTGAAAGTTGACTTCCGCTGGTACTGTGAATGGTTACGTATGCGCCGCACGATATGCATTCGTACAAGGGACATTTTCATTGACGCTCCCAACCCACCTGTCACTAATGCTTGGATCTATACAGGGGATTTTTGAATTTAAAAAAAATACAATCTGCAATCGGGTTGGGTGGATCTGCGTAGGTTAAATCATATTTCCCCCTGGAAGCCATTATAACTACTGCTGTTCATCGTGGTCCTGCGATCACATCTCGCGCGATTCGGACGCGTTAGCCCCGCATCATGGTACTCTCTTACTAAATGTTTTGTCGGAATGCCGCTGGACAATGTCATAGTTTCGGGTATGCGATGTGGGGGTTAAACGCAGAGCGGAAGTTACCTAACCAGTGCATAGTACAGCTCCATATTGTGCATACTAACCGCGCCCATGCTTATGGAGAGCGCTTGCATCAATCGCTAAGGCTGTGCGCCGGCCTGCTAATTACTCTCTAGAGATTATCTAGTTATGGTTTAGCTCCAGATGTACCGCAGGTAAAAGTATATCTTATATACGGTATAGTGATTGAGATCTATCCCACTTTAGTCAAAGGCGTTAATGGATTTAGGCGCGGAAGAGTGTTCCCCGATATTAAACAGATGCGTCCCGACGCATGGGGGAGCTCTGGATCCCACGTGCAGATTCAAAGTGGGGGGAGACCACGCCCTTTCCGCTTGGATTCATATAGATTAGCCGACAATGATCTAACAGCTGCTGTGATTAGCTCGGAACTTTCCTCAAATTAGAATGACCACCCCCACAGGCGAAATCAATACGTTGATATGAATTGGGAGAATGCAAATTAGGCCACTGAGGAGGTTGGTGTTGGGTAAACTGGTGGGGTAGGTGGGCAACAGCAAAGAGAGCTAGTTTCTTTTAAGTGTTTTTTCCCTTGTTTGGTATATTTTACTGAGTTCTACTTAGGTGCACTAGTTTTCCAGTCTTTCACCCTAGCAATCACTTCACAAAGGTGGGCATCAAAGTGATTAGCTAATAAAAGGTTCCTCAAAGTTCTGAAAAATCACACATATAGCCGCCATGTTTTATGGACTGATCGTTGACCATGATATTTATTTAAGCCAAGTATTCTACAGCAATATGTACACGAGTGGAAACTGCTAATGCCGACGGTGGGATGCGAAAATCAGCGTCTGTGATACGTTATCGCGCAGATCTGCAGGCACCAGGTCTGGATCGACCTCGGCAATTCTCGCAACGCGCGACGCCAAAGGGGCATCTAACATGCGGGTTTGCGTAGCGAGCTCGGCTAGTACCCGTTTCAGGAGATTCCGCACCTCTGAACGACCAACCACATCATCAGGGGAGCGCCACGGGCTTATCAGGAACATAAACGTATGGGTGTTCGGGGCGAGGCGGACACGGTGGCCACCTGTCATTTCATTAAAAAGATCGAGTGCCACATCAATACGTCCACTGCTTAATGCTCCTCTGATTACTTGGTTGTAACTCGGAACATTAGGAGGCAGGCGATGGCGAGGCATTAACCGGAGGTAGCGTGCAGCCCGTGATACGCCCTCTTCACCTCCATATTTGAGCTCAAGATCGATCATGGCACCAAAAGTCTCGACACTCAGGGACTCACCACTATCCTCGAGTACTCGGAAAACGTTCCGAGCAAATGCTACATCACCATGCAGCCGACCAAGACCATGAGCAACTGTGGTCCAAAAGTGAGCATTGGGTTTGATTTTAGCCGCAGCCATCTCTTCAAGAAGGCCGTTAATAGGACGTCGCAACCGAAGCAGGCCATCTACTGCCTGGGTATAAGTTACAATATCGGGTGCGAAGCCAGCATCCCGCATGCTCGAAAGATACCGTGCTGTGCGTTCAGCATCATGAGAGCGCGTGGCCCACTGAAGCAAAGTGTTAAATGTGTGAGGGGTAGGTTTAAGCTTGCGTTCACCAATGGCCCAGTCCAACACACTGTCGACAGTAGCCCAGTCTCGTGCCCGGCCAGCTGCTCCCAGCATATTGTTCACAATATACATGTCCACTTGATCTGGTCTTGCAGACTGCAACTCATCCCGGAACACCCGTAGTACCTCAGAGTACGTTCCATGCCGTGTCAAACACAGGATTTTCACATCGTAGCACCGCGAATCGGGCTCAATCCCGGCAGCCTCCATGCGCTGCCACACGCCAGCGAACGTGACAGCAGCATTTGAGGGAGCAAGCGAAGCTGCGCGAAGTAGCGATGACCAGGCAATCGTGCCAATCTGGTCGCTAGGTACTTGGGTAACCAGGACGTTCCACGCATCAAATGCAGCCTTCACCTGGCGAGTTTCGGCAAACCGGCGAACGAATGCCGCATGCACCTGCTCACTGGTAACATTGGCAGCGCGGATCTCTGCATACAAACGACGCACATCTTCGAAAGATGATGCCGCGACCTGCTCCAAGAACTGCGAAGACGTATAGTCATCGGTCACATGGGCACGAGTCATGCGTACCCCTTTTTGCACCGCCATACGATCTTCTGCCGACTTTATCCCGCCATATGGCCGCAAAATCAAATCGATTGCCACGGGAACATCTCGGCGAACAACTACTCGGAGCGCAGTTTCCGGATCACCGCTGCCTTTACTCGCAACAAAGTATGCTGCTAGAGCAGCAGCTGCCGGTGCTCTAAACGCTGGTTTACTCACGATTCGTTCAAGTCTTTGAGAGACTCGACCTCCTCCAGTCTCAGTCACACGAGCTGCCAGTGCCTCGACCATGTGAACCCATGACTCGCCTGCACGTTGGGATTCGCCGGCATTAATCGCTAGCAAAATGGCGCGAGTAATGGCACCAGGTTCGATTTTTCCCATCTTCAAGAGATCCTGAACTAGTGCAAAGCCCGCATTTACATCGGCGGACGTAGGCGCGGGCAGTCGGGCCAATTTTTCAAGTTCCTGGCGTTTAGCTGCAGGACTTCCCACTGCACTCGGATCCGCGTCATAATCTGTCTGCGGAGCCGCTGTAGATAACCGGGCAAAGCAAACCTGATGCCACGGTATTTTTGGCCCTCGCAGAGCCCGCGTCGCGCAGCGCAGCATCGTGCCGAGTTCTTAGTGGATTTTATGTGCACAAGCCACGATACATGCTCCCTCGTCGTGCGTAATACTTTATGCAGTAAATACAATACGCACATGTACTTGCACGTAACAGGCACATAACTATATGCATATGCACACGTACATGCAGACACATATAGACATAAATATCCTATATATTTATCCGGATACTTTAATATATTATGCACATGCGCGCGGGCATTACCTAGATAGGGCAATATATTGGGGATATAGATACCGATTTACGAGTCTGAAAGGTCAGGCTCTTTGCGATAGAGTGTGATCTCACTTTGCTTGAAATATCGGCGTCCTGCTTCATCCACCAATACTAGTGATAAGAATGTCCGCACACTGAACTTTTTGTTGACGTCACGCATCGTTGGCACCAGATCGAACCCGCCCAAGTATAATCTAATCGGAATCTGCTCACCCCGCACTGGGGCACCATCCATGATTTCGAATCGAACCACAGGTTCCGTGTCTGTTTGGTGGTTGGGTGCCGTACCCACGATCTCCTTGCGCACTAGCGAGAGTTCCATGTATTTGAGCTTGAGCCGTACCAGCATGAAGTATATTCGCCCAACGATGGTGTCCGCAAGGTCCAGGCGCGATTTTGCATATTCAAATTCAATGTGGAGACAATCTTCGATACCCACATCCATATTAACTAACGAGGTCTCTGCAGTACCCTCTGGTTCATAGCGATACACCCACAAATCCCGTTCTCGTACCACGTCGTTGAGCTTGCTGAACACAATTACACGAACAAAGTAGCGGAGACGGACCCTGCGGCCACTATAGCTCTCGAACTGTTTTTCTACATTGCGAAACTCAAATGGAAATGTCTCTGCGTGGCGGATTTCTCCCGGAGCCGCCAGCTCCTGGGTCCATGCGATGAAGTCGTCATGCTGACCACGGTCGGTAGGTTGCTCAATACTGCCTATAAATTGGCATTTCACACCTGAATGCTCCACTTTGCGGCTATCTCGAGGCCTCAACGTGACCGAGCCTTTAACAGACTCCTCTCGTGAAAACAGTGGTGCCAGCTCACGGGCAGCCTGGTTCCAAGGTTGGAACTCGACAATCTGCCGTTTGTCCTCACCGTCAAACTTGATTTCAATGTCCAGCGAGTTGCGAAAGAACAAGCTCATACGATGGCTGGCTAGCAGGCGGCGATTATGGCGACAGTGACCTTTGTATGGTATGCGTAACCGTGTTCTCTGCGTAAGGGGGTCACGCGTTCACATGCACCGCCGTATTGCTCGGCGGGTGCGGGGTCGGATCCAGGTTGATGGGGCTCGAATTATAGATTTTGGCTGTGGAGAGGGTCACCTAAGCCAGTGTCTTGGTGAATGGACCCGCCAGATTGTCGGTGTAGATATCGATGAGGTAGCCGTGGCTCGATACAATGAATTCATGGAACTCCATGGCATTGACCGTGATGAAATGAGGGCTGTTGTAACATCCCAGCTTAATGAATTACGTGGATTTGATGGGATTGTTGCTTCTTTGGTGTTCCATCATATCATGGATGTGGTCCTCGAGCTAAAGCAGTTACGCCATTGCTTACATCCAGATGGTTGGATAGTTATAGTCGAGGTAGAGCGGCATTCTAATGCCCAAATCCACCCAGGAGCTTTAATTCCTCATCCACTTGGCTTTGAATCTTTACAACTACAACATGCACTGGAAGATGCTGGTTTCATTGGCATTACTATTGACGCTGTAGACAAGATTACCTTAAACTCAGGAGTGAAAACTTCATTATTGTTAGCTACAGCTAAAAATTCAACATAGATTTGTAAATAAAAAAGATATTCAGGTAGCGCTCTAAATTATATCAGTAATGAATCCAATCAACAACACTTTTGTTTCTTAACCTTACTTTTCGATAAATAATCTTTATTATAATATCATGTGAATTCGCACTGCTATCCGAAGTTCATCATACTATATACATATATATAATTCAAAAATCAAGCAACTAACATAACTTTTCTCATGCCCATATTGATATACTCAATAAACTATAGAAAATGACTATTCAGACTCGTCACGGACGGTCTCGAGCATCACATGATGCTTTGTTGGCGTGGAGTACTTGATCGACGCCGTTGGGGCCACAGTTTCAGATGTATCAGATGAAGTTGCAGAAGCATCTGATGAGGTTTCAGACCAGTCTGCATCCTTATCAGTATTTCTTGCATTATCCTGTTCTGTTTGTGTCCTCAAGACCTCGCGGCGGGTGGTAATTGCTGATTCGAGACGGTCAGCAAGTTCAACAGCTTGCGTCGTAAGATCATGCTTGGGTTTGCGGAGTGTCTTTGGTACCCGAAGACCATCAAGTTGCGTATAGATACGTTCGGCACGTTGATAGGTATCTTCGAGCACACGAAGATGGGATCTCGTGAGTGAGGAGTTCGAACTTGGTGCCTTGCGGAGCCTCATATATACTGCTGTCAAATGTTGGGTCTCGGCACTGAGCACTTCCAGCAGGGCGGTCTGATGTTCCTCTTCCTCGGCGTTCGACTTTGTACGCTTGTGAGGCTTAAGAGACTTAGGACTCTGGCGTGCCTTTTCCTTGTTCTTGGAAACACGCTTGTCCTTAGAGTCCTTAGACTTCCTTGTGACATCTTTGGCTTTCTGAGGCTTTGAAGATTCAGATTGGGGCTCTTCAGAAGGAGTTTCAACAATCGGAACCGAAGCAGCTGATGCTTTACGAGACTTGGGTCGTCTAAACTCAATCGGAGCGCCCATGGCTTCTGACACCGCCTGGGCAATCGCAGTTGCAACATCCAATGGATCTTGATCTTCATCCTGCTCATTTTGTGGTGCATCCTTAGGAACAACCACAGGAGACTCCTGTTCGGCCACAGGGTCAACGTCAGCTGCAGCTTCAGCCTTACCGCTGTCACGCTCGATATCAGAAGGGTGTTCTACATCCGGGTCATCAGAGTCGGAGGCTACAGTTTCTGCCTTTGCTCCACGTTCAGATTCGGCCTCCGAGTCGGCTTCAGGCTCCGGCTTGGTTTCAGGTTCAGGCTTCTCTTCACTACCAAGACGCTTAGGCCGAGGCTCCTCAGCTTCCGATTCAGAAGCAGACGGTGTCTCTACATCGGGAGAAGCTGCTCTTCCCGTCAAGAAACTGACAGGGAATGGCGACAATGCTTGAACCAGGCGCTCGAAAGGGTCCAATTCCCCATAATGGCGTTGCATCTCCTCGAGCAATGCACGTTCACGGCGAGCACGCGCTTCGGCACGCGCTGCCCTGGCAGCCTGCTCTTGCTCCCACTGACGCTGACGTTCTTTAAGATATTGGCGATATGCTTCTTCCCTCTCCTGTTGTTCAGCACGTTGAATTGCCGCACGTTCCGCTTCCGCTTGGCGCCGTGCCTCATCACGTGTAGAGTGTCGACGCTCCAACTCACGGCGGGCGATCTCAGCCAATGCCGCATCACTCAATGATGTTATCGGCACTGAAACTTGCCGACGGTTCCCATAATGGCCATGGGTGCTGGCAGGATACCGTACACTAGCAACAGGATTGGCATTGTGGGGGGAGTGGTGACGTCGCGATGCCCTCAATGGCCGATCATAGTCGCGAGTATCGACCAAGAAATCGAAAGGGCTGTCAAATGCAAAGTAGCTCATTGATAGTATCTTCTATCCCAAATGGAATGTGAGGTAGCACACACCCCACTGGAAGGTCCGTATTTATAACCACTGATCACTACCGATGTTCAAGAAGCGTCGTGAGGGTTCGAGGCGGTTCCATAAGTTTCTGGATATGAATCCTGGGAGAAACGAGGGAGGAGTTTGATTCAATTAGTATTCGCAGTTTTGAATATAAATAATAATACAAATAATCGTCAATCTACCGGTGAAAGGCCGCCTAATTCGTATCCACCGAATATCTGGTCTCCACCCCACAAAGTGCCCTAACCCGTCACGACCTTTCCATTCGGTCACGTAATCAAAGCACTGAGCATAATCAATATACGCGGATTATGCTGTTTATGTATTATGCAGTATGGTGGTTACGCACTCGCGGAGTTGCGCTCTGGTGATCGGGTCGCCAAGAGTGGGCTCGAGGATCCAAATAGCCGGCGGAAATTGGGGCCTCTTTTACCAACGCGGGGGTTCTGAAGCGGATTCCCCGGCTCAGCAAGTGCCTCAACCAATTGTTGGTCTCCGAATTGTCCCGGGCGCCGATGAGGAAATGAGGGATCACGGCCGAAAGTCAACCGGGCGATGTCCAATAGAATATTGGCCGTTAAGCCCCACACTACATGGTATCCAGGCTCTCCAACTCTTTTATCTCTCGCCAAAACCTGGAAAAAGTGCTGGTTGAACCGTAATCCATTCCAATTGACCCGCTCGCTTCGGTATCGTGTCATGGCTGGATTAAGGAGAGAACCGAGACGCACTCCGAACACCTGGGCAACTTCAGGGGATTTCGGTCCTAAAAGACATGTTGGAACACCTGTGTGGTGGTCTTTACGGGACCATGAAGGTAACCATGCCACCGATGGCACTACTGCCAACGTACGGGAACTAAGGTATGCAGGTAGTGTGGCCATATTTTCTAGTCCCAGGGTTGAAATATCCACGCCAATTTCTTCTCGTGCTTCTCTAATTGCCACGTCCCACGGGGTTTCTAGCTCAGAGTCTGCTTTCCCGCCAGGCAATGCAGCATCTCCAGCATAAGACAACGATTGAGCTCTGGTTGTCAGGAGACAACCCACATCATCGGGTGGTTCTGGATAAAGAATGGCAAGCACTCCAGCACGTCTAGATACTGGGATCGAGTTCCAAAGATTGTTAGGATGTGGCAATGTCGCCGCAGCTGCTCGGAGCCGATCTATGCCCATTGATGACGGACACCGTAGGATATCTTACGTCACATAGGTCCCCCCCCCGCTCTCCCGCACCCGGGCTTGGATGTTAGGCACGTGATCCGAGCGCTAAAGACGGCTAAAATATCCCTAACGCGGGTTTACAGTGTCTTTATATAGGTAATATATGGTTAATCACCCCCATTTGGATGGGCCAAACCATTCACCAGGCCGAAGCTGGTTTAGAGGCATACCTTTTCCATCCCTGGTGTTAAGCCAACCAACTGTACCCCACCATGAAATTGAGCTATTCATAGTGACACTAAGGATCAATAAAACCACTTGTGTAGCGGCAATGCCCATATCAAGTCCTGATGATAATGTATAGTTATACTTTGCCCACCAATTTGGCCAGTAGCGTCGGATCCAATACGAAAATACCAGCCCAACCACAATCCAACATCCATACACATATGGGGTTGCTGGAGGCATGTAACCAACAGCGTTAAAGAATACTGGCCAATGTAAAAGCCTCAGCATCGATTTAGGGTGGCGTGATAGCCAGAGCCATGATATTATTGGCATGAGGGCCCCAATCCAAAGAAAGTGAAGTAATGGACGATAGAGCTCGAATATTCGCTGGGGTCCAATCACTCCCCAGATGATTGAGGCATTATAAAAGACTTGCGTAGTCGGGCAAGTATATCCCAATTTCTGGGTTGGGGAGCAGACATCAGGAATATATTCTGGAACTTTGTGCATCACCATGATCTGAAGAAACCCACCCCAAGCAACCCCTACCAGCTGTACAGCGAATACAGCTCGCGGAGAAAGCTTCATATAATGGCCCAGCTTCATATTTACTAGGCAATTTATGGCCAGCACAATCACATAGTAAGTGTAGGTCTTGAACAACATCACGGCCAATGGGTTACCTGGGGTAAGGTAGCCACCAATGAGCTCGCTTATGACACTCAACCCTATTGTAATTGTCGATGCTGCATGTATAAATCCGACAGGAACAATATACAGCATAGCCAACACAATTGCAAATACCATGATACCAGTGCCACCAGTATCTTGATATCCCTGAACGGCACCCACCATCATAGCAAAACATACAACAAAAAGCACCACAAACCACCAAATTGGCACCTCCTTGTAGTTGCGACGCATCAGCCGCATATGCACATCTTGTTGATTCTCACGCGAATGACGCCAGTACCTCACATAACGTCTGCAGTCGAACAATGCCGAATGGGTTAATGTCGATGTCGTAGCGGCAAACATCAGCCCATAGTTCACAGCGGTCGTCGTGGTCATGTACAACGGTGAATACTGTTTATACTTGTCGAGGTCGAATGTATGTTCAGCGGTCATCACTCGTGCTGCGTTATAAAGGTTGCCGAATCTATCATAAGTGTCTGACCCCACAAGAGGAAGATAATGGCCGTACCACACATTACTGAAATGAATTACTGCGGCCGCGATCCACACGAATACGAATAGACATGCAGCGGTATTAATGAAAACCCTTGTAGGTGGCACGAGAGGTGAACCTAGCCATCCACTAAGGGTATTCCAGTCGAAACTCACTGGGAATACACCAAGACCTGTCTGGGTCCCAAAGAGTACATTAACCACCGGATTATTGGGTGCAATCCATGCAGGGAAGTCAAAATTGGATAAGAAAGTAGCGAATAATGAAGGTACAAAACTCCAAATAGTGCAGACAACAGATGCAATCACAAAAAGTTGGAACCGTGAAATGGTCCAGCCATCAGCCACATGGTTCCATTTGCGATGTAGATTGTTGAGAAAAGTCACTGACACCAGGTTTTCAGGCCAGATCATTGCCGCTGGATAAATTAGAATACGCCGGAAGATACCTGCCATGCTGAGTCCAATGCACTGTGTTGAGAGTGCCAACAACGTTTCGAATCCAAGTCCGTAGCCAGGCCACTTATAGAAGAGCTTAACGGCCAGACTGATTTCGACACTGTATGTAGTCGTAATGCTGGAGATCATAATAGTCAGTAGTGTATGCTCTTTAATATTAAAAGGACCTGGATTCAGCGGGACCCCTAATATTGTGGTATTTGGCACGAATCTATCCCATAAATGACCCAGTGGCCATGCCGCCAGAGCACATAGGGTGGTGCTAAGGAAGAATGGTGGATTATGGAGCATAAATAGTGAGTTGACAATTGTGGCTGCGGTTAAGAAAAGCACACCCAAAACCCATAGTCGTAGCGTACTTTGCGGTAGATCTGGGTTATCTACATTGGGAACGGCTACTCTCACCTCCGGGAATGGGGAATTTTCTTCCAGGGGCATATCAACCACTTCTTCGGCTCTTGAACGTCCCTTTTTCCATCTCGAGGACTTTAAGAGCTGTTTGAGCTCCATTGGAGCGGGCAATCCAGGAGTGCACCTGGCGGAAGTGGACGATAAGTTGAGAGATGCTAGGTGCAATGCGTACCATATAAATGTATAACAGATAATGATCCTATATGTATTATGGACATTATGCGTACTAGTGTAGATGCCTTTAATGATAGTTATGTCACCTTCTTATCGCCTTAGATCCTAGAATCTCGCTCTATTCCATAGCTCTTCTATTACCAGAACTACTCTTTTAATTTATATACGTGGAGTTTTAATTAGCCTGATAGAACGATCTCAATCGATCTCACTACTAGAAATTAAGGTGTATCCAGGCTGAGCACGTAAGCACCAACAGCGGTAGAATCCTAACAATGGCATCGTTTGCCGTTAGTGCACCAGGAAAAGTTATTTTATTTGGTGAACATGCAGTGGTTTATGGAGTCCCTGCCATAGCAGCATCCGTCGGATTGCGCACCTACTTGTATGCTGAGCCCAGTAAAGACCCAGATGTCGTCGAACTCGACTTTCCTGATGTCGGAATGATAGCCCAATGGACGCGTCATGCGCTTCCATTTGTTTCTACTGGTAATCCCACTACCGTAATTGATGAGGATCTTCGATCACAGCTCTTGAAAGATATAGAGACCAACCACGATACGTCGTTTAAAAAGGCTGCCGCTTTGGCGTTCCTTTATTTGTACGTGCAGTTGTGCGAAAGCAGTACCCCAGGCTATCGGTTTGTGGTACGTAGTTCGCTTCCACTCGGTGCTGGACTTGGAAGCTCTGCCTCATTTAGCGTTTGTTTGGCAGCCGCTCTACTCCAAATTGGTGGTCATATTGATGGTTCCTCTGGGTTCCACAGTGAGGCAACACTTAATACGATTAATTCTTGGTCTTTTGTGGGTGAATCATGTATTCATGGACAGCCATCTGGGATTGATAATGTTGTGGCTACCCGTGGAGGTGCTGTGCACTTTTTGAGGACACCTACTGTACCCCAAGTGACTCCGTATGGAGAATTTCCCGCTCTTCGGCTCATCCTTACTGATACTCGTGTTCCGAGAATGACTTCTGAGCTGGTAGCGCACGTAGCACAACTGAAAAAAGAGTGGCCTCGGGTGTTCCAGCCTCTAATGGATGGAGTGGCACAGATCGTAACTGAAGCCGATACAATTTTGCAGCAGAAACACGATGCAGAGTACCTTGCGACCCGATTGGGTCAGCTTGTGCTAATCAACCATGGCCTTCTTGTAGCTATGGGAGTGTCGCATCCTTCTCTTGAGCGAGTGCGAGAGATTGCTGATGAAGTTCAGCTTGGCCCCACTAAACTCACTGGGGCTGGCGGAGGTGGTTGTGCTATTACGATGGCTACAGCAGATGGTAATATCAATGCTTTCCGCACTGGTCTTGGTAGTCCGTTCCGTGTTTTTGAAACCAGTTTAGGAGGCCCAGGTGTCTCTTTCGCGAATGTAGACCACCTCCCAGATACCATCGCATCTTTAGAAAAATTAGATTGGAAGCATTAATGATTGTCCTTCAATCTATTTCTTATAAGCTGGACTACTCAAAGTTATTGAATTAATCTATAATATAATGTTAGGTCGACGATCATAATAAAAAAAGGTCATCACAAAAGATCATCATGAAAGATCATCACTAAATAATTTACTTCAAGCTCTGTTCGACTTGATTTGTTTCTGTAGTCCCGCAACTACATCTAGAACTGCTGTCGTTGCTGGAGAATCAGGATACTCCTCGACAAAGTTGAGGCCTTCATCGCTACATTGGCCAATTCGAGGATCCAAAGGCAGACTGCCGAGGAAAGGGATGTTCATCTCCTTCGCTAGTGCTGGTCCGCCTCCTGTGGTGCGTAGGAAAATGTCTGATTCAGTTTGACACCGTGGACACACAAATCCAGCCATATTCTCTACCAGCCCCAGCACAGGAATTCCTGCTTTGCGGCAAAAATCAATTTCTTTGCGTACATCCAAAAGCGCGACTTCCTGAGGAGTGGTGATCAACACAGCACCGTCAAAACCTCCCGCGGCGCCCAAGTACTGATTGATGCTAATATGCTCATCACTAGTACCAGGTGGTGTATCAATGATCATATAGTCAACTTTACCAGATCCACCCGATGATGCCCAGTCAGTATTCTTAAGGAATTGCTTGATGAGACCCGTTTTCTTATCACCGCGCCAAATCACTGCTTCATCTTCGTTAGGAAGCATGAATGCAATACTCATAATACCCAGATTATCTTCAACGTACACCGGCGTCCAACCTTGACCCGATGCATGAATTGATTCGCCAGTGGCGCCTACAACGCGGGCAAGACTGGGTCCACAAAAGTCAAGGTCAAGCATTGCCACTTCTCGCTCGGGATCAGACGCAAGCCCCCACCCGAGCATTGCAGCAAAAGTGGATTTGCCTACCCCACCTTTGCCACTAAGAACCAATAACTTGTGGTCCACAGGGGCTAGTGCCTCTGCAATTGCCGGCAAATCGGGATCTGGACCTCGGGGAACCTTTGCCGAGCAGATCGACTGGTTCGGGCAGCCTTGGCACGCATCAGCGGCGCCAGCATTCTCACTCTCAACTCCTGGACAATGCTCTGGGGCTGGTTCCATCTTCATTGAGAGTTCTGCCTCCATTGGCCGCTGGATTTCAGTAGCCATTTTTTCTTTTCTCGAGATAGTTCAATCCGGAACACCGATACTTAGTCAATCCAGGAAAGTTCTAAACTCGGTTAATGTGTGTAATGCATCATCTGCGTAAATGTGAATTCGTGACTATATGCGTACATTACGGGTAGTGCGTAAATCGTAATGGATAGTACATAAATCAAGATAGTGGTAGTTAATACGCGAAGCACCTGGAAATTAAATATTGATCTGGATACCACCTCCTGTTCTTAGACCGGTTTATTTGTTCACGATGTGTACCCATTTCCCAGATGCCCAGGTGTCAGTGCGCACAACATGTTGTCGGAAGTTCTACGACTGTCCAGAGTGCCACGATACGGCGGAAGATCATCCACTCCGGAAGACCTTGGAGCTAGCACTGGTGTGCAAAAAGTGCCGCCGAGCATTCCGAAAGAATTTGACTGATTTTGATCCAGAAACAGATAGTTTCTGCCCGCACTGTGACAATGAATTCGTGCTGGCATCTACGGCAAATCCCCAGGCACTCCAGGATGAAGCACCGGCAAAGGACCCGCTGGCGGGTTTGGACGCGCGCATGATTCGGGACGGTGATGTAAACGACGCCGATTTCGGATTTGAGAACACAGCAGCTAAACTAGGATAGGTTTGGTCTTGAACTGGTTGTGTTCATATCCCAGTCCCTGAGCAGATATACTATGGGACGCGTGAAATAGTAAACTCAGGCTTTAGTAGAATAATGATACGTTAAATATACACCAAATACGCTTTAATCCTAGGTTTTATCACCAAAGCACCTAACAAATGAGAAGCGACGCGTCGTCACATAATCACCACCAATCCTTGCAACCAGTTTAGGACCTTCCCATAATCCCTGGGATGTCGCGCGATCTGACGCCCGTGACACTGTCGGAGGATGATCTGGCAGCGCAACGGAGCCAATACTTTGTAGATCAGCATGAGCAGCAGCTCAAAGACCGCGAACTAGCCGACAGCGCCAAGCGGTTCAAGTACTTGATTGGACTGACAGACTTGTTCCGGCACTTTATTGATGCCCGTGCCGAGAAAGATCCTAAATTTAAGGAGGCCCTTGCAGCTATGGCACCTACTTCGGGACCTGAGATTGCCCCAGGAGGTGGGGCACGCCGCAAGCGCAAAACGGAGAAACAGGAGGATGCCGAACTGCTCAACGACGAGGAATCCGAGCATCAGACTACGGTATTCACTGAGAGCCCTGGATTTGTGCACGGAGAACTACGGGACTACCAAATTGCCGGTCTAAACTGGATGGTCAGCCTCTACGAGAACAACATTTCGGGGATTCTGGCTGATGAGATGGGACTTGGCAAGACGCTCCAGACGATCTCATTTTTGGGCTATTTAAGATATATCCAGGGAATTGCTGGGCCACATCTGGTTCTAGTGCCTAAATCAACGCTTGGAAACTGGGAGCGCGAGTTCCATCGATGGACGCCAGAGATGAGTGTCTTGGTAGTTCAGGGCGATAAAGATACTCGAGCAGACCAGATCGGCAATCGAATGCTGAAATGTGACTTCGATGTAGTTATTACAAGCTACGAGATTGTGCTGCGGGAGAAATCGCAGTTCCGCAAGTTTGCGTGGCAGTACATTATTATCGACGAAGCTCACCGGATCAAGAACGAAGAGAGCCAGTTATCACAGATTATTCGCGTTCTGAGCTCACGAAACAGACTCTTGGTCACCGGTACTCCTCTCCAGAACAATTTACATGAGTTGTGGGCCTTGCTCAACTTCTTGCTCCCCGATGTGTTCAGCGATGCCACAGTGTTCGATGAGTGGTTCAACGGCGAAACTAACGACGACACCAAGAAAGATAAAGTGGTGCAACAACTGCATAAGGTGTTGCGGCCATTCTTATTGCGCCGAGTCAAGTCCGAAGTTGAGCACTCATTGCTTCCAAAGAAGGAACTCAATCTTTATGTCGGGATGAGTACTATGCAGCGCCAATGGTACCAAAAGATTCTCGAGCGTGATATTGCTGCTGTCAATGGAGCAGTAGGAAGCCGTGAAAAGAGTCGGCTTCTCAACATTGTTATGCAACTGCGCAAGTGCTGTAACCATCCATATTTGTTCGAAGGTGCCGAGCCAGGTCCTCCATTCACAACAGATGAGCACTTGGTAGATAATTCAGGCAAGCTCCTGGTGCTTGACCGGTTGCTCAAGCGACTGAAAGCACGCGGATCACGGGTTTTGATATTTTCCCAGATGAGTCGGCTTCTCGATATTCTCGAGGACTATTGCTTCCTTCGAGGCTACAAATACTGCCGAATCGACGGTCAAACTGATCATGAAGTGCGGGTTAATATGATCGACGAATATAACCGTCCTGATAGCGACAAGTTCCTGTTTCTGCTGACGACTCGGGCCGGTGGTTTGGGGATTAATTTGGTCACTGCTGATACGGTAGTATTGTATGATTCCGACTGGAATCCCCAAGCTGACTTACAGGCCATGGATCGTGCCCACCGTATTGGCCAGACCAAACAAGTTCATGTGTACCGAATGGTCACCGATAACTCGATTGAGGAAAAGGTTGTGGAACGAGCTGCCAAGAAGTTGCGACTTGACCAACTGGTCATCCAGCAGGGCCGTGCATCAGCTCAGGAAAAGGCTGCCGCAGCTGCTACCTCGAAGGACGATTTGCTGGATATGATCCAGCACGGAGCCCAGCAAGTGTTCGATAGTGAGCCGGTAGATAAATCCCATGATGGACGCACTGGAGCTGATGGCGATGAATTCGACATCGACAAACTTCTTGAGAAGGGCGAATCACGCACCGCCGAGCTCAACTCCAAATATCAGCGCCTGGGTCTCGATGAATTGCAGCGGTTTGATGGTAGTGGCGGAACTGCTTATAACTGGGAAGGTAAGGACTTCAAAAAGCGGGATGCGTCAACAAAAATTCACAATCTAATCGCTCCCCAGTTGGGTAGGCGTAGTGGTGGAGCTCGGATTGAAGATCTATCGCAGTATTTTGCGCGAGGAAGCCATGGCGATGGTCCAGGACGCAAGCCAGGGCCTCGGGGACCGAAGCAACTCCATTTGCAGGATCACCAGTTCTGGCCTCAGCGCCTATATGATATCCAGCTCCGTGAACAAGCCTATCACCGTAAGACGTTGGGATATAAAGTGCCAAAAGCAACCGGTAATGCGCCAGATGAGGCAGAGGCAGAGACAGACCAGCGTCTGGAGCAGTATGAGATTGATCATGCGGAGCCTTTAACCCCCGAAGAACAGAATGAAAAGCACGAATTAAGCCGTCGGGGGTTCTCTAATTGGACTCGTCGCGAGTTCACCCACTTTGTGTCACTTATGGCGCAGTTCGGCCGCGATAGTATTGAGGATATCGCAGCTAACCTCCCAGAAAAGTCTGAACTAGAGGTGCGCACGTATCACGAGGTATTCTGGCGTCGTTATACTGAGATCGACCTCTGGGAACGATATATTACGCTGATCGAAGCTGGTCAGGAGAAGGCAAACAGACTCCGGGCCCAAGAGGATATGGTCAAGCAAAAGGTTGAAAGTTGCGATCACCCTATGCAGCAGCTCTCATTCGATGTCCCGCAAAGTGTTACAAGTGGGAAGAGAGTGTACTCTGAAGAGGAGGACCGGTTCTTGATGATGCAGCTGTACACATTTGGACTTGATGCTCCGAATCTCTATGAGCAAATTCGTGAAGCGATTCGAGAATCTCCTCTATTCCGGTTTGACTGGTTCTTCTTATCTCGGTCTCCTCAAGAACTTGGCCGACGCTGCCAGTCGCTTTTGACTGCTGTCCAGAAGGAATTCGAAAGATCATCTAAACGCGCCAAAATCGAGGAATAATTGCGAGGATTCCCCGGAGCAAGTAGTTTAGTTTAGAGAAAATACTAATAAAGATGCGTGGGCGTGTCAATTTTGAAGTTAGGCTTTAGACCGGGAGAAGAGCCTCAATCTCACCGGCAAGGGATTGCGGGGTTGTGGTGGACGACCAGCGGCCAACAACTGAACCTGAAGAGTCGATCAGGAACTTCTCAAAGTTCCATTTAATACCCTTGAACCCCAAGAAGCCCGACTTCTGCGACTTGAGGTACTGGTACACAGGGTCAGCGTTCGAACCGTTCACCTCAATCTTCTTTAATACGGGGAACGACACACCATAATTGACGGTGCAGAATGTGGCAATATCTTCGTCAGATCCTGGCTCCTGGCCGCCGAATTGGTTGCAGGGGAAGCCCAGAATCACAAACTCCCGGTCCTTGTACATCCTGTACAGGTGCTCCAAATCCTTATACTGGCGAGTGAACCCACACTTGCTGGCAACATTGATGATCAATACGACCTTTCCTCTAAGGTTCTCGAACGGAAAAGGCTGCCCTTTGCTATTCTTGGGCTCGAGAGCATAGAACGCCTCATTAGCATTGTCTTTCGACGACATCGTTTAAACTTCCCCAGTATTGCTGAGTCAGTGCGTATTCCGGATAACTGCAGTTAGATATGTATATATATATATATACTGCTCCCCGGAGTTGAGCGATATATATTGTTAGAAGGTTAGTCTTTTTTGAGGTTGCGTAATTTGTAAAATAGTGTACTTAACTGCATGACCGATGATTTACACAGGTTCATATAGGTATTGCAAGTGTTCTTTATCCCTAGTCGTAACTTGAGCCGTTACATTGAGACCATCACAAGGACCAACACATAGGGCACACAACACAGTGAAACCTAATGTACTATACCTAGAGTGAAGTTAGGTTCTAAGTCAGAAAACCATGCGATTGATCTACTAATCGCGATTTTGAGGTATGTAGGCTTCGACGGGCTCGCGGACAAGCCCCCGATCTTCTGGAAATAGATGCGTCCAATTAGCTTCTGGTACAGCGACGTTGAGTGCATCTACAATGTCAGAAACTTGTAAAGCATCGACAAGCAAACTAACAGCATCATATCCACCAGCTCCTGGTACTACACCATTAATAACTCCAGCAACTTTAGCAGCCTTGTCCAGCAAGGCAGTTTGCTCTGGCGGCTCCACAGGTATTCCAGAAGCTTTGCTTAGACGCTGTAGTTGGAGTCTGATCGCTTGAATCTTTGTCCTTAGTACATCAAAAGACGCATTGTTAGCCTCCGAATCCATGGATAATGACCGGGAAAGGTCCATATTGGCCTCATTCAGAGCGGTCCAAATTTCATGTGCACTCTCAGAGTTTTCTTTGCGCCATGCGAGCATGCGGCGTACAAGTCCGGGGGTTTCGGAGCCGCCTTGGACATCACCCATTACTATCGCAACGGATTTGGGGAGCACACAGGGCTCAATCCTCATCCCAGAAGATTCCCATGACTTATTTACAGATTCTTTCACTCTTTGAGGGGTTAGTTCCGAAGGAATCACATCAGGATCAAATCGCGAATAGACGATGGAACCATAGACAGCAGATGCCACATCGAACCCTGATCCCACCTTTTTTTGGGCAGCACAGTGGGCAATCTGTGCTAAATTATGGACTTTCTTCAAATCCAGTGTATCAGTTGAGCCCTCACAGATGTGAACCAGTGCTGCCGTTACCACAGTACAGAGTGCAGCTGAAGAGCCCAGTCCGGTCTTTGCGACCTCTATAATTGGTCTATTATGGCTGCTAAACCGCTCAAGAGGAGAAGCTACGGCTTTTTCCTGGGAATGGAATCCAGAGTCCGACCAAATCTCGACCGATCCAGTAATAGCACAAGAGAAGTAGGCGTGGATTACCCGGACCACAGCCTCCAGGAACGGATTAGGATGCGTTCCTTCAATTGGCAAACCATCCTCGCCGGTGAAGCTCCACTGAGAAGCAAATTGAGGACTTGATATCACCAGCGAGTTTGCTGTAGGTGCATTTCTCACCACAGCATGCATCCGACTCGATAACGCCAGGGAGTAGGCTGAATATTCTGGCATCAACACAAGGTAACCGCCGGCAAGTAGTGCCTTCCCTGGAGCACTGAACGCAGATTCTGCCATGGCACGTTAAAGACGTCAAATAGAATATATGCACAACCCCTGACACGCATATCCATACAATGGACTATATATACAGTTAGTAGAGTCCTATTAATTCACAGTATATTTTATTTACATATAACTATAACTGCGAGTGAATGATGCATCATTAAAATGCTGTCTTTTTAGTGGCAAGACAATACAGAGCAGAATCTAGAAAGTTAGTCCTGACTGGGCCTTATATCTTCCGAGGTCTGTGGAAGGCCCCGGTCCTGGAATGGCTCCGCAGGAGGATGCAGCATGTTCGTCTGATTATCAAAAGGCTGGGCACAGAATTTCAATGCAGCGTCTGCTTCTTCTTCGCGATCGGCCGGATCCTCATATACAGAGCGGCTTCTGGGCTCGTGCATACTGAGCTGATCCATATTAACAGCAAAGCGCGAAAAGGTGCGGATTTTTAATCCAAAGAAGTAGAACAAAAATGGTACTGGCATGAGAAGTGCTCCCAAGCATCCCAATAGTGTACCTGCCCACTGGATCCCCAGGTTGTGGAACATGGCGCGGGCAAACAGAGGGAATGCTGCACCCATGGCCGATCGTGCAAAGGTATTCGCTGCGATTGCTGACGCCGACAACATTAGGTATGTATCAATGAGATAATTGAATGCAGCCATGAATATGCCAATAAGACCAAACCCAATTAACGCCAACCCGATTGTGGGTACAATCCAATGGACTTGATAGTTTCCAGACCAACACATGAGGAAAATACCCGCAGGGAATAGAATACCAGCGGTCATCATTAGGGGGAGACGAGCCTCGGGGAGTACGGTTTTGCCACTGCGCTTCAGGTCTTTCATGAACTGTCGTTGGAAGAACAAAAGATCACACACACAAACCAGAAATGCACCTACAAGCATGCCAAGATATGGCAAATATGGAACACCACCTTTCCAATGGTACTTTTCCGTGAAAATAATAGGCACTGCCTCCAAACACAAGTAGAGAATGCCATAGATGAAACCATGATACAATGACACAAAAAGAAGAATCGGTTCCAACGCCATCATGGCAATAGGCTTCAAAATTGTGCGATTAAATATTTCTTTGAGATTAAGCTCCAGAGTCTCATGAGGAGCATACAATGCCCAGTTTCCGGTGGAAATGCGGAGATCTTGAGCCAATCGCATCAGAATAACGGGGGGATAAGACTCCCGAATAAAAAATGTGTTCAGAGCAAGCATGGCGCCAGCCATGATACCTGAAAGATACTGGGTCCATCTCCACCCCAGGTATGAATCTGAAATAAACCCACCAACGACAGGTGCCAGCATGGGCCCTGCAATTACCATCAATGTGAATAAAGCGATACCCGTACCTCGGTGTTTAGTTTCCATCACATCGGCTACGTATGCGGGCACCACCACAAGTGCACCTACGCCAGTAGCACCGCTGAAAAATCGGCATAAGACTAAGGTTTGGAAGTCTTTGGCGGTTGCCGAAGCAAACGTAAAGCACACGAACAAGAACTGCGACAGAAGCAGTGGTGGACGACGTCCATATAGCTCACTAGCAGGTCCCCAAATAATAGGCCCAACTGCAAATCCCAGTACGTACAACGAAATGTTGAGGGTAGCTACCACTGAGCCCATATGGAAAGTCTCCATAATTCCGGGGATCCCTGGAGCAATAATGGCGGAATTCCAGCCGACTGTTAATGTAGTGAATGACAGCATTGCAAGCCCAAGGATTTTACGGGTCCACGACCAGTTCAGCGGGTGGTTCTGGTCATCAGCGCTAATAAAGTCAACTTCAAATATGAGCCGATGGCCCGGTGTACTTGGTAGCGGTCTGCTTGGACCTATCAACTGGGTACCAAAAGGCTGAGGCTCTTCATCGGTGGTAGAGTCATAGCTTGATACTGGTGCGGGACCCTTATTATCATTAGCAGCGCCATCTCCATACATAGCTATACTGGCCAGCAATAAATCTTCAGGAATGGGCAGTAGGTAGAATACTCACTTGGCGAAACGTAATCGAACGATCTAAGCCTCAAGTCGGATCCTTCCCCGCTCTAAAATCCCATTGATTTCACACGGCCTCTATTCCCTTACCCAGATCAGCAGGTCCAGCGCACGATATACTACGACACAAATCGGGAGGCATTGCGCAATAATTAGCTTCGGAAATGATTTAATACTCTACCTATAGTTATTTATTTTGTTTCGAGCACATCTAGGGATTTAGGCGATCCATGAAGAATTAGTTGAATACGCCCTAACCCATGACATGCACATATCAGATTGTGCTGGAGGAAAAACGATAGAAATAGTTTTATCATATACTATGGAGCATCTTTTAATGGAAGTTGATAGTCTTAAGTGGCCGCAGGATTTTCTCTGCCATTTATGACCGTGTATTTGAATGCATATGACATTCCCTTACCCACAAATGCAGGTTCCCCAGAAGTTGTAGTAAGTCAGAAAGCCATTAGCAGTTGGCCGAGTTTGTATAAGATATACTACTAAAGTCGATATTTATCAAAAAGTAATACATGTAATTAGTCTTAAGCCAGTAGCCGAACCAATCAGCATTGTCTACAAGATAGCCATTACGGCCGCAGATGTCCGATTATATAATTATGCAAGAAAAACTATCCCACCGCTCGTGAGTCAGCGGTAGCGTAATCCGGCTGCTGACGTCATGATCGCGGCCTGGCTCAATTTTAGATTGAATGGTCGGTAGCCCCGTTGACTCAAACACCGGTGGCTCTACCGGTACACTGGAATGTCCAGTGGATCATAATAATCCCGAGGTCCTAAAAAATTGGCTTGGGAAGGGGATTACTGGTGGAAAACCGGAAGAATCAGCGATCAATGGAAAGGCCGGTAGTGCTGGTCCCACCGCTGGTCCTACTCATGAAACCACTTCTGGCAATGCAGCAGAGTGTCCAGTTGACCATACAGATCCCGAGGTGCTGAAAAAGTGGAGAGATCATGGAGCAAATGGTGGAGAAGGTTTACCACCTCTAGCTAATGTACCTTCAACGCTCAGCAGTACACGAGAGGTGTCATCGATTCCCCGGGCGGGGGCTCCAGGGGGTGATGCCAAATGGATATATCCATCAGAGCAGCAATTCTTCTCGGCCATGAAGCGCAAGAACCACAACCCGAATGCGCGTGACATGCCAGCCGTGATCCCGATCCACAATGCCGTCAATGAGCGCACATGGAGCGAGATTCTGCGTTGGGAGCAGGGGTGGGGTGGAGCCGTATGTGGAGGACCTCGTCTAGTAAAGTTTGAGGGCGATGCCTCCAAATTGACACCACGAGCCCGGTGGAACATGATGCTTGGTAACACTCGGCCATTTGACCGTCACGACTGGCTAGTGGATCGGTGTGGGAAGCGGGTTGAATACGTAATTGACTACTATACTGGTCAAGTAGACCCGCAGCACCCGGAACGACCATCATTCTACCTTGATGTGCGTCCGAAGCTAAATTCTCTGGAGGGAGTGAAGATGCGACTATGGAAGGCATTTGTGGGTGAATAAATGAAGGAAGTATGTACATAGAAAATACATTGTCGAGTACTTGAAATACCAGTTTAGGCCTTAAAGTACTGGCTACATGGGTCTCTATCGCAATGCACCACGCACAACGGATAGAGCGCACAGAAGACGCACATCTAGTAATGCACATCTGGTAACGCACATCTGGTAACGCACATCTGGTAACGCACATCTGGTAACGCACATCTGGTAACGCACATCTGGTTACGCACATCTGGTAACGCACATCTGGTAACGCACATCTGGTTACGCACATCTGGTAACGCACATCTGGTAACGCACATCGGAAACGCACATCGGAAACGCACATCAGAAACGCATAAGCTCGGCGAATCTCTTAGTCTATGCACTCATTAAAACGCTACGTCATCGTTAAATTTGATCCCGAGCTCCTCGTGCTCCTATTTCTCTCACCCATCTTTTTTTAACGCATTGAAATCCTTCTATCCCTTTTTCCCCCTCATTCTTCTTATTCAAAGCCCTCAACATGCCCAGGAGTCCGCCCATTTAGCCGTCCCATTCCGAACGCGTCGGTTACTCAGCGACACTCGAAGACGTGACAGCCCCTGGGCAGTGATATTTGCATTGCCAGTAGATGTTTGGAGGTGCGCGCGCGTCGCAGCAACGCGACGCGATGCTTGGCGGTGCCGTGGATGATTTTGACGACTATGGGATGCCTTCTGCGCCCCCAGTGCCGCCGTCTGCGTCGGCATCCTCGCGATTCCTGGGCAAATTCCGACGAAGGAGTTCCACAACGCGTTCCACGGTCTCGGGGATACCTGATGACGATGATGATGATGAAGGTGGGTCTGCTCCTACACCATCGGGAGCCCCTCAGCTCGGCATGGCCGAAATATCAATGCTCAGAGATCGCCAGCGATACCCAGCAGTGGGCCCAAGTAGTGATGCCAGTGGTAGTAGGGCCATGAGTTTGACATCGATGAGCAATTTTGACACGACCCCTATCATTCCCACCCTCGGAACAAGCTCAGGGACCATGGTTGGTGCGAAACGAAACACCACCCAGGACAAATATCGCCAGAAAATGATCGACTCGCGACGTGCATTGCTATCGTCGGAGATCGGCAGTGTCCCATCACTAGGAACCGTGGGACCATCGGTGCCTCAAGGAAATGGACCATATCCTTCTATTAGTCCTAATGGGAGTGCTGAAAATCGAGCTATGAGCATGACCATGCCACCTCGCATGCCCATGCATGCGTCAACTCCCTCGTTACCGGGTGTAGGTGGTCTCTCTGCTCCTCCAGGGCCTCCAGGACCTCAGTGGAGAGGCCAGCCTGCTTTGGGAAGTCCATATGGTCGGCCTAGCACTCCGGGGGCCGGGCCTGGTGTTCCATATGGAGCAGGAGGCTATGGTGCTCCCGGGCCCCAAGGATACTTTGGTGGGGGGCATTCACGGGCTGCTTCTGGTCGATACTCTTCTGGAAGCCATAGTCCTGGTTCGTATGGCCCCGGAAATAGTTATGGGCCTGGCTACGGTGCTCCAGGACCCTATCAACAGTACCAGGTCCCTCAGACCCCTACAGGACCTCATAACCCTAGTGGATTGGCCCATGGGCCATACCCACCACCAAGCGGTCTGCATGCTGCAAATGGACCAAATGGAGGAGCTCAGTTACGACCCAATGGACGTCCACCATACCAGACGAAAGCAGATGTTATAACTCCACAGAAGGGAGCGCCTGATGAGTTCGACTTTGAGTCGCCACCTGAACAGACCCAGGCGCAGGCCGTGGACCCAATATCCGCCGAATCGGCCCAGCGGATTCAGGAACTGGAGGAGGAAGTGAGAGTTTTGTCTATAGAACTGGCTGAAGCAGCCCGTCGTGAGCTCAATCTCGACCCTGCGCACCATGCGCAAGCAGATACAGCAGCTGCCCTAGCAAGGGCTCACAATGAACTTGCGCTAGAAAGGAGGCGGCGTCAAGTGCTCGGCACAGGTCCCAATGCGAGTTCCAGTGATATTGCGGCCCTGGAGCACCGCCATGCCGAGGCTACGCACCTGCTGGACCTGCGAACAGACCAGTTTAACCAGTTGCAGAAGCAGATGCACCAAATGACCGTGGATCTGGAGGCTGCAGAAGCCGAGGCATCAACGCTACGTCGCCGGAACCGCGAGCTGGAAGCTGCGGTTGAAGCACGCCAGGTCGCTGAGCCTGCTTCGCACATTCAAGTGCTGGAGCAGGAGAACGCAAGATTACGAGCCCAACTCGACGAAGTCAGCGACAAGGGTCCGCTTGGAGAACGCGTCCGAAGTCTCGAAGAACAGCGCTCGGTGCTTCAGGAAACTCTTCGCACGATGCGGAGCCGCAAAGACGCCGAAATTAGCGCATTGCGCGACCGCCTTGCATCCCAGGACCCGAGTACGGCCACTTCGCTTGTTCCGGGCACGCTGCCTCACTCGCGATCTGCTTCGGGCAACTCTGCAAACTCGTTACCATCTCGCCAGTACTCGCACGCGCTCGCCGACAACTCGGGTGATTACTCCGATTTCAGTTTCGATACCACAGCCGAATCTAAACCACTGAGTCTTCCGCGGCTTCACACGGATGAACTACAGCAACGAAGGCCCTCGTCGCCATTGCACTTGACGTTCGACATTCCACGGCAAGTGGTGCCGGGGTCATCGTAACTACTCACAGTAGGCATGCCTCATAATATATAAGACTAGGGGCAATAGGGCATTACTCTATGACATTCCAAAGAGTAGATGTTGTCCCATATGTGCTGGGGAGCTGGGATATCATTTGCAGTTCTAGCAGTGATTTGAGTGTAACTCAGTTTGTACAAAGGATCCTGAGCACTTGGGGTGCTTGAATCGATCTGGCATTGGGGCATTGGCATTATATGGGGCTGTGGGCTCCAGATTTGTGGAATACAGATAGCACTTATTTATGGTGTTATTCCAGTGGTTGAATATTATGGGTACGATAGTGCTCTAGGACATTTAGCACTTGGGTACTTTTTCAATGCCACCACCAATTGGAGTATTGCTGTGATTTGAGTAGATGAGTACTTTGGATAGTTATACAATGAACTCATCTCAGCACATGGAACCACTAATACTGATTTTATTTTATTGTACTTGGGATTATTCTATAAAGTATGGAGATGATACCCCATATCGGGTGGTAGACAACTCCTACATTCGCTCAGGTTAGGCTGGTCTAGATAATTTGGAGCATTAGCATTCTTAAATTCAATTAGAGTCTTGAAAAGTCACCCATCTTACAAGGCTTGATAATAAAGTCTTGATATAAACGACTTGGTATCAAAGATTCAATTCTTGACACCTACCTGTCAACCTTCAAGACATAGAGCACGCTACAAGACACATTCATTAGACTTGAAGACTCACTACTGAAGTCATACTACCTAAAGTCACAAACCACGACATACAAGACATGACGTACAAGACAAGACGTACAAGACACGATATACAACCCACGACATACAACCGACGTCCCACGACACACAAGACAACATGACATACAAGACACAACATACAAGACACGATAAACAATTCACGCCATACAAGACACAACATGGCATACAACATACAAGACAAAGCATACAAGATAAAACATACAACGTACGACATACAACATACAACATACAACATACAACATACAACATACAACATACAACATACATGTCTACATGACCCCCATCTTAACAGAAGCCTAATCATCCCCCGCCGCATCAACTCCACTTGAGATCGACATTGCAGAACCTTGACCACGCTAAGATGTCCCAAAGGATCTCCTATAGTCGAAGGACCCCCCAGGGAAGATACTTTATTATATCTATTTCTACCCAATCAACTCCACATCCTACTTCAAAGACAATAAACCTCGCAGCTTAAGGCTGTCACACAATACTAACCCGATTAGAATCGGAACAGGAAGAAGATATATTAATTCCAAGATGATACTGAAAGCCCGTAGGTCGACCTTCTTCTTATTAAATCTGTACCATTGACTCCGAACTCGAGTCTCAGCGACAATAACTACTGTTCAGGTTGCACAGCACCAAAAAGCATCAATCGGTTTCGAGTCGTGGGTGACTATTTAGATTCAAATTAAGCCCATAACCGACTTATTGAGAATCGATTCGGAAGGTCCATGTTCCCGTACGCGCGTCCCACGACACAAATGGCGCCATGGTCTTCAACCGCTTCAGGAACTTGGCACATACAGGGTGTGCAGAATCCACTACTGGCTCCTGAGTATCACGACCCCGTGCATACACGTTATACAACGTAACTTGGTGCCGAACATTGAACCCATTGCCCTTGGCAGGACGCTCACTTTCGACAGGATACAGGCTAAACGTCTTATCCGCAAATGCCACAACACGTCCGGGAACCTGAGCATGCACATTTGAGAATTCGGATAGGTCCACGGGGTCCAGGAACTCGACAAACCCATACTGCTTATGGCCCACCCTGAACTGACGCACAGCACGAAGCTCTCGCAACGACATTCGATCCAGGCGTGCCTGCGACGGGGAAACCCAGTAGCCATTTGCATCTACGATCTCGTTGTCTGGTCTATCATCATCGATTTCGGCCTCAACACACTGGGCATCCTCTTCGGTGGTTGCACCGTCCTTTGTGGGCGTCGAAGTGGCTGCAAACACCACATCAGAGGCCTCAGCAGGATTAACCGCGTTGGTGCTGAAGGTCGAAGCATCTGCTGCCTCCACGACCGCAGCAGGAAGCCGGCGCTGCGGTGCAAATGCCTCTGAAATCACAATGATCTCGTCAGTGGCCGACGCATACAAGGCATCGTGGGTTTTCTGCGACGTTTCCACGCGTGTAAGTACTCCAGAGTCTGTGGGTGACTTGGCAGTGCCAGATAAACCGTTGGTAGATGCAGTAGGAGTCGCTGGAGACGTGTCCTTGAAGTCTACAGACCCGCGGCGACTTGGCAATGGCCGCGGACGCAACGATGCCGCAATCAGCACGCCACCACGAGACTTCCTATCAGCTCCTGTGCCGTTGATTGGCGTGGCTTGTGGCGCAGGAACCGTTCCGGGCCCATTGGAGCCCGTGGACCCGTTGGCCATTAGCGAGCCATTACTGAACAGTGGATTCGTGCCATACGGGTTCGTATCGATACCAGCAACGCGTGCAGGCTGCTGTTGGCCGAACAGCTGCGACTGCTGAGTGCCCTGGCCCAGTGATGAGCCCTGGGGGGTGCCAAACGATGTGGAGCCTCCAAACAGCGACGTCTGCGGCTGTTGCGCAGTCTGTGTAGGCGGCTTTTGAGCCTGGTTGCCAAACAATGACGAGCCAAAGCTACTTGTAGAAGGCTGAGTCTGGCCCTGAGGCTGTTGCTGCTGCTGCTGAGGCTGTGAATTCCCGAATAACCCACCCGAGGGTGCAGAGTTACCACCAAACAGAGAAGTAGTTGGTTTGGGCGCCTGAGGTTGAGCTTGAGACTGACCAAATAGACTATTACCTTGCTGAGTACCTGATTGGCCAAAGAGGCCCCCAGAAGATTGGCCAGCAGGTGTCGAAGTGCTACCAAACAACGGCTTAGACTGTTGGGCATTGTTCTGGCCGAAAAGACCACCAGTTTGGCCAGTCTGATTGTTATTCTGACCGAATGCTGGGCTCGAAGTGCTTCCAAACAGCCCTCCACCGCCGGTCTGGCCCTGGGGCTGGCCCTGAGAAGAGTTAGGCTGGCCAAATAGCCCTGTAGACCCAGTATTGCCGGAGTTTCCGAACGAAAAGCCGGTACCAGTGCCTGATGTATTGCCAGCGGCTCCAGTGTTGCCAAAGAGCGAGCTTCCCTGTTGCTGAGGCTGGCCAAACGTGCTTCCAGTGGTGCCAGTGGTGCTAGAGGTCCCCGAGCTGCCAAAAAGACCTGTACCCGCAGGTTTAGCGCCGAATGCCGAGGGCTGAGAGTTCTGCCCAAATGCAGACTGGCCTTGCTGAGCTCCAGAGCTCCCAAAGAGTCCTCCAGATGCCGGCTTTTGGCCAAACAGGCCTGTGCCAGTGCCACTAGGCTGCGCAGAGTTGGTGCCAAATGAGAAGCCAACCCCCTGTCCTTGCTGGGGTTGCTGTCCAAATGGTGTTTGCGTCGATCCGAATGCAGAGGAGCCCTGGTTAGGCTGCCCAGACTGTCCAAACAGGCCACCCGAAGGTGCCGATGTGGATGAGCCAAACAATGGTTTGTTTTGCGACGACTGGCCAAATAAACTTGGTTGTTGAGGCTGGCCAAATAGACTGGAGCCCTGTTGTTGCGGCTGCTGTTGGCCAAAGAGCCCAGTAGAACCCGTGGTCCCGGCAGCAGGCTGCTGTTGGCCAAACACTCCAGCGTTTTGCGGCTGCTGTTGTCCAAACGGTGAGGAAGTTTGCTGGCTTCCGAAAAGTCCGCCAGTAGTGGTTTTCTGGCCGAACAAGCCCGTGGACTGCGGCTGGGTGGTCGGCTGGCCGAACGAGCCGAACGGTTTGGCCTGGCCCGCAGGCTGGCCAAATAGGCCTGTGCTCTGGTTTTGTGGCTGTGAGGGCTGTCCAAATAGTCCTGTAGACTGCCCCAGCCCACTTTGAGGCTGCTGCTGGCCAAACAACCCCGTGGAGCCCGCAGTCTGCTGGCCGAAGGCCGGTGCAGAAGTTCCGAATTTGGGCGCTCCAAACGCCGATCCAGTAGCTGCGGGTTGGCCGAATGCACTGCCGGTGTTCGATGTAGATGCTCCAAACGCCGGTGCAGGCTGTCCGAATGGCGTAGCTGGTGAGCCTGCCGCAGGCTGGCCGAACAAACTTGTAGTTTGAGGCTGGCTAGGCTGGCCGAAAAGCGACTGAGTGGGTGCCTGTGAAGGCTGCGTCCGGTTCTCCTGGTAATCCTGGAACCTTAGCTCCTCGTATGAAGACTTGTCGTACTCAGGCATCATCGTGATCGACTGGTACTGGTTTGTCTGATCGGGTTTCTGGGGGTCTCTTTCCTCCCGAGCTCGGAACGCAGTGTGACCCGTGCCCGTTCGCTGCTGCTGGGCGGGTGTACCAGCACCTAGACCCGTACCAAACCCGGTAGCAGCCGGTTGTGTGCCCAGTGTCGCTCCAGCAGGCGATCCAAATGCTGGCGTTACCGCAGGCTTTGCTCCAAACAAAGAGGAGCCTGTATTTGATGCTGGTTGACCGAAAAGGCCTGTACTAGCAGGCTGGGTCGCTGGCTGGCCAAAAAGTGATGTCTGACCGGCTGGCTGAGTTCCAGGGGCTGGCTGGCCTGCTGGCTGGCCGAATAGAGACATTCCACCATTTGTATTTGTAGATCCAAATGGTCTGGGCTGGTTTTGGCCGAACCCAGAAGCTGTGGGCTGTCCGAACGCGCTACCAGAACCTGCTGGTGTTGAACCAAACGACTGCCCAAACATGTCGCTGACTCAGACAGAGATCTTGGTTAGTATCTACAGACAATATGTCTAAACTGCAATTAGTAGGGGCTATAACCAGTGATAATAGTCTCGTTGGGTATAGTTCGCTTTTAATATCTCATTAGAAATTCTATATTGACCCATAATGGTCTGATGTCGCGGTACAATTAAGGTAGTCAGCTGAGTCAGGACATGTGGACTGGCACTAGTGTGTTTAAGGCCTGGTACCACCAGGTCATACAAGTCTGACCTCTTTTTAAACTAACTATACGAATATTCACCTTTTTTATTGATGAAGTGAGTTGTTGTTTTCACCTATTAAGATGCAACTATGCCGTAACCAGCCCAGTATTTTGCCCGCTGCCCGCTTATGCACGGCGCTGTCAGCACTAATTAACGCGTCCCTAGATTCATACGCGTCGCTGTTATGGGTATTAAAGGCCTATTCAAAGTCGTGGGTGACCATGCACCCTCAGCAGTCCGGGTATCCGACTGGAAACAGCTCAGTGGCCGCAAAGTTGCCATCGACGCGTCTATGTCGCTCTATCAGTTTCTGATTGCCGTTCGAAACGATGGACTGCAACTCAGTGATGAAAGCGGCGAAACTACCAGTCATCTCATTGGAATGTTGTACCGCACTATACGAATGGTCGATAATGGACTCAAGCCTGTGTATGTGTTTGATGGTAAGCCCCCTGACTTCAAGGGTGACGAACTGAAGAAACGCCAAGATGCGAGAGAAAAGGCCGAAAAGGAACGCGAACAAATTAAAGATACCGGAACTGCTGAGGAAATCGAACGGTACGATCGCAGACTGGTCACAGTGTCGAAAGATCACAATCATGAGGCCAAGCGCCTGCTCAGACTCATGGGCATTCCAGTGATCGATGCACCCGGAGAGGCAGAAGCTACATGTGCAGCACTTGCAAGGGCTAATAAGGTGTGGGCAGCTGCTAGTGAGGATATGGATACGCTAACATTCGGTGCTCCGCATCTCCTTCGGCACCTCAATGCGGGCGACCAGAAAAAGAACCCTATTACTGATATTGATCTGTCCAAAGCACTTGAAGGCATGGAAATGACTTATGACCAGTTTGTGGACCTTTGTATTTTGCTGGGGTGTGACTACTGTGATCCAATCCGCGGTATGGGCCCTAAGAATGCCTTCAGTCTCATCAAGGAACACGGCAATATCGAAGGAGTCAAGCGTGCTTTGCACACCAAGGGCGGGAAGACTCAGATTCCAGAGGACTGGCCCTTCGAAGCGGTCCGCAAACTGTTCCATAGCCCTGATGTTGTGGCTGTCGATGATGTCACTCTGAAGTGGTCTCCACCTGATGTTGAGGGATTGGTTGAATTCCTGGTCAAGGAGAAGGGTTTTAGTGAAGACAGAGTGCGCTCAGCAGCTGCAAAACTCACTAAAGGTAGTGCTACAGTTCCCCAGGGCCGTCTAACAGACTTCTTCAAGGTTACCAAACGCCCCGTACCCGCATCCAATTCTGGTGGAAGCAAGGCCAAAAAAGCCAAAGCCAAATAGATTCACTTTTTAAATGCCGAGAATTCTATATATTGTTAGTATTCTAAATGTCATAAGGAACTTCAGACGGTTTCGCCCGCCCTTCCCGCCTGACTACCGTTATGTACTGATGCGTTGATGACTTACGTACTGATCTATGACTCGCAATCTTGTGGGTGCGCATGTTTCAGCTGCTGGCGGTGTATTTGAGGCTGTAGGCCGAAGCAAGGCCATTGGTGGAACAGCATTTTCCCTTTTTCTCAAAAATGAAAAGCAGTGGACTGCTAAGCCCCTAGAAGAGGGCGTGATCACGAAATTCCGCGAGAACTGTGCGGCCGAGTCATACGATCCGAAGCGGGAGGTGCTCCCACATGGCTCATACCTTATCAACCTGGCCAATTCAGATTCGGAGAAACGAAATAAAAGTCTTGCAGGACTCATGGATGACCTGGAGCGCTGCGAACAGCTTGGCATTGGTCTGTATAACCTTCATCCCGGATCGAGTCTGGGTGAGCCCAAGCCGCAAGCAATCAAATACATTGCCGAGAGCCTTAACAAGGCTATTGAGCGTACTCAAACGGTTAAAATCGTTCTTGAAAGCATGACAGGTAACCCTGACCGTATTGTGGGTACGCAGATCGAAGAGTTGAAGCAGGTCATTGATCTCATTCACGACAAGTCCAGGATAGGTGTGTGCATAGATACATGCCATTCTCTTGCTGCTGGCTATGATCTGAGGTCTGAGCCAACGTTCTCGCAATTCTGGAGCCACTTTGACAATGTCGTCGGTTACAAGTACTTGAGTGGGATCCACCTCAACGACTCCAAGTTCCCGCTCGACAGCCACCGTGATGTGCACCAGAATCTAGGTCTCGGATTTGTTGGCCTCGAATGCTTCCGGCTTATTATGAACAAACCTGAACTCGCGGCAGTACCCAAAATCCTCGAGACCCCAACCAATTCCAAGGGTGATGAAGTGCGTCTCCGCGAAATCGAGCTCCTCAAGTGGCTTGAGGGAAGGGAGGCTAATGATAAGGAATTTCTGGAGCGTAGCGCCGAGCTGCAACGTGCTGGAGCCAAGGAGAGGGCGGATGCTGAGGCCAAAACAAAAATGAAGGGCGCAGGATCCAAACGTCAAAGCCAGCTTGCATTTACACCAGCCAAAAAGACGAAGTCTGAAACTAATGCAGAACGGCCAGGTCCTAAAAAGACAGCAAAAACGGAGAAACACGCCAAACAGGTCAACGAGGTTAAAGATGACCCTGCGTCTTGAATTATATACGCAGTATGGCTCAATAATACAGTTATATATGTGCTAATAAACCACCCGATTGCAATCTACACGAGGAGCTATAGTGATGAGTTATGGTCTGTCGGCTCTAATCCGGAAATACTCTCTGCAGGTAGATGGCAGTACCCACCTCATTATAATATGGTAAACAACAGAAGCTACCGAATTATATCCATACCCCCTCAAATCACCCGAGAATCAAGCAGTCCCCGAATCATCTGGCGTATCCTAAAGGTTACGCACTACGTTATTGATTTCTGTGATCTGTGTCGTCGTCAAGCTTCCAGACCGCTAGCCACAACTCTCCAGAATACATTTCTAAAATGCCCGTGATATATGATGTATTTTCTATGGGCATGTTCATCCTTGATGAAATCCATACTGCAGATCAAGAGTGGCATGACGTTGTCGGCGGTGCAGGCACCTATGCTGCATTAGGTGCGGCGCTCTTCCGGAGCGTTAATGATCGAAAACGCGTAGGATTTGTTTTAG
This sequence comes from Wickerhamiella bombiphila, assembly GCA_030561035.1. NCBI lineage: Eukaryota > Fungi > Ascomycota > Dipodascomycetes > Dipodascales > Trichomonascaceae > Wickerhamiella > Wickerhamiella bombiphila. The sequence continues at coordinate 1,045,531 of JAKTWK010000001.1, forward strand.
ACGTGGGTAATGACTTTCCATCAAATGTGCTCTCCCAAATCCGTAGTTGGCATATGGGTGTTGTTGAGCGTGTGAACACATCGAGACGCACTACTCGTGGCTGGAACAATTTCGTCGGTAATGAAGAGCGCCAATTTCGTTACCTAGCCCCCAAGTTACAGATCCATGCCTCTGATTTACTCAATTTAGCCGGGGGAAACCCTGCGCGCAGCCGCACCATCCACCTGATCTGCTCGACAGAACGGTGCAACAAATTCATTAATGAGCTGAAGCTCTCAAATATAGCGAATGTGTCACCACAACTTATGGTATGGGAGCCTGTGCCCACATCATGTGTGCCGGAGGAGTGGAATACGCTAAAAGATGCGCTCCCCCAAGTGGATGTGTTCTCACCCAACGCATTAGAGGCTGCTCAATTTCTAGGCGAAAAAGAGCCCAAGAGTCGTCCAGAAGTAGAACTACTTACATCTAAGTTCACGGCTATCTCCAGCCATCCCCAAATCATCATTCGTTGCGGAGCTCTTGGAGCCTATGCGCCAGGTTTGGGATGGTTCCCTGCGTACCATAAAAATGGAGAAGGAGTAGTAGACCCATCGGGTGCTGGGAACTCATTTCTTGGTGGTTTGTGTGCAGCGTTAAGCAGGGATCCTACCGACTGGATCACAGCACTTGCCCAGGCTTCCGTAGCAGCTGGCGTCATGATTGAGCAAGTAGGGGTCCCATCATATGATCCTGACACTGACTTATGGAATAATACGAGTATTTTCGAGCGTGTACAGCAGTATATTCTCGGGAATAACCTTGACGAGCGCAGACCTGTCGCATCGGCTCAGTCTTGAAACAACAAAATCTAATGGGTTACAGTTGAGTTTTGGTTGGGTTCAATTCGGTCAAACTACCAATATCACATGAACTAGAGCTTATAACAGTGATAGATGACTCTATCTTCAATTTATATCTAGAATATCTAGATCATTTGAACGCGGGCATGAAGCAAATTCAACCTTGACACTAATGGCAGTGCGTCATATAGGTAGTTCACAGGAAGCTGATATCTCCATTCCACCCTCTAAACCACACATTACCCGTAACGCCCTGAAATATTCAAAATCACTCAACCGAATACTAATAGCGAACACCTTACTGCAGCTCATACAGACTACATAGTATAGATAGACACTCCGGTACAACTCAGAAGCGTGTAAAATATGTGAATGGTCTATCTACTTCGAATTCAACGGATGAGCGACACGCTAGCGAACCCAATAGAGCGCTGTTTATAGTATCACCTCCGGACTTCGAAAAAGGTCCTGGACTCCAAATTCCGAGTTGAAGCAATGTTCATAATTTATACAGCCGATGACTCCATTTAGGAAGACTCCTGTTTCTTGAGGTAGTCCATGATGAACTTCTCCTCATCAGAAGACTCGGCGGAGATGGCAGGGGCAGCCCCAGCAGCAGGCTTCTTAGACCCGCTGGTCGCGTACACGACAGTGGCGCCAATGAGACCAAATACTCCCATGGACAGCTGATAAGCAGGCACCTTACGGCCGAAGATGGTATACACTGAACCCATTTTTTGCGTGCTGGTTTAAGTTGATTGGATCTCCGTCGGCTCGCCAGTTATGTCATCGGAAATGGTATTTGTGCGTATATCAATATGATTACCTCAGCGGGTTATCATTTCCATATCAGCGATTGTGCGTAAATATCCCCACCAGAGCCTTGTGCATAACCCCCCCTGCAATTGGTGCCGGAGACGGCGTGCCATGTCTCTGGTGTATAGCAAGGCCAGCATTCTCGCGAATTTACGTTCTACATACGTACAGCTACATCATAATGATGAGTTGTTGGGAGCAGATGCTGTGGGTAGTGCTACTCAGAGCCCCCTTGCTATGCCGTTCGGAATGCCGGACATGCGACGGTTCAGCGTTGATGCTGATGCGCATTTGAGCTCTGATGCGCCATCTGATATTGTAGATGCTTCTTCTCTACTCTCAGGTAGTCCGTTGAGCAGCCGTAGTTTCTTGAGTCGCAGCTCTGACGACGAAGCCACGCCGGATATTCCTGCGGCAGCCACTGCGGCAGCAGCTGCTGCGGCGGCCGTCGAGGCATCATCAATGGCATCATCTAAAACCCTTGGCGCTAATGAGAGTTCGGATGAGCCATGGAATCCGTCATTGGGTCTGCCTTTTGGGGCCCCAGTCTCTACCAACCACGAGAATCTTTCGGGTGAAACAATAAGTGGAAGCCACCATGTTGACGACAACAGTGAGGAAGATCATGATACTAGTGATCACGATGCTGTTGATGCCGATGAAGAGGACGATTACGATGATGACGATGATGATGACGACCAAGATGTGGTGAATGGTGCTAGCTTTGAACAACTGGGTTACTCACTGAACCTTGATGATGATAGTGATTTTGAGGAGGATATGCTTCGTGCGGCACAAGAGATCAAATTAGGGAATCATCCATCGGGGGGACCACTCCCCTCGGCACCCATGAACTTGCCACGCAAGTCTACCACAGGATCGACTAGAGGAAACATGCTCCGCAACCAGCGATCATCGGCTACACTCAATGGAGACTCCCGACGTATGTCACTCAGATCAGCCAAGAGCTCCGAAACGTTGAATGGGGGTGGGCTTGTATTTACCAAACAGGAAGTACCAGGGGCTGACGATACTACACAGTCCCACGTATCTCTAGGTGGACCAGAACGCTCTCTTCTCACGGCTAAACTCCGTTCTGATGCTCTTACCGGTGGTACGGATCCTCGTGACCAGTACAAAGAAGCTGTAGCAGCCACAGACCGGCCTCCTGTCACTATTAAAATGTTCTTACCAGGCAATGTACCGGTTGAATTCGCTGTAAATCCTGAATGCACCGTACATTTAGCAGTGGGGTATGCTTTATCACAAGAACGAGCACGTCGTCTACCGCTGCTGCGGTCGCCTGAATTGGCCGATGCTAATCGCTGGAATCTACGACTAGCTGAGGATGACGGCGAGCCTGATGAGGATTTCCCAGCATTGGATCGCGCTAGAGCAATCGCTTCCTACCATGTGGACGAATTTGCAGTTGTTCCAGCATCTGATGCGGAGTTCCGCGAGAACAGTGAACGAACACCTAACAAGGTATCTTTTGCCAGGACTACCAAGGAGGACGCAGCTGCCGCTTCTCATAGTAGAGCCGCAAGTGCCTCTGCAGCAAATATGGTTGTACGCGTATTTGCGTATCCTTATGATCCGCTACTGTCCGATGTGATGTGGGAAGATCCCAGTGCCACTCGAGCTTCTCGTGTTTCAGAGGTATTTGAGCGACTGTGCCGCGAACGTATGTTGGATCCTGATATGTACGTGCTGCGATACACTGATAATTCGCGCGGTATCGTCGCATTGCATCAACTAGTGGGTGCCGCATCCGCCACTCCTGTGGCAGACTTCGAGTTAACGCCTAAACGGTCATTACCAGTTGTGGCATCAGCTGCTGCATCGGCTGCTGCTGCATCATCGGAAAGCCTGGCTCGGAAACAATCGTTGGCGCTGGCTCAGGCATCATCAACATCACATTCCACGACATCAGCGAAGCCACTTAAAGGAAGACCTCGCCGTGGTCATAAGAATCTGTCGATTTCTGAGTCCAATCGACCTAACCATCCAGGTTCCGATGCAAATGGAGGGCCGGTACTTCCCATGGAACCTTTGGCATTCTACAAATACCGGGTATGGCGACGCGAACGGATCGAAAGGTTCATCGGATCTAAGCATCCCCGTGAGCTTGTGATAGACGGTGAAAACGTGCATATAATGCCATCTGCCGATCGTAGCATGCTGGAAACCCCCAAAACAACAACCTTCCATGTCAAACAGGTGGTCAAGATCAAGCAGTCAGCCAAGTACCCACTCAACTTTAAGATCCACGTGCGCAAGCAGACGGGCGACCTTAAGTGGTACTATTTAGAGGGGGTCTCGCGCTCTGAAACAGCGGAAATTGTTGACAAGATAGTGCGGTTAAAGCAGCGCAGGTAGTTGCTGCCGTATGCGACTTGTATGTATTGCATAGACATGACCTACCCATTGATTGAACGTAGTAGTTCCAATATTATAACTGGGATGCACAGCTTTGGGAATGCCTGGCTTTGCTGTTGTAGCAGTTCACTTGGCATCGTCCGAATATCTGTCGATTGGATATCGATCCTGAATGATGAGTAGAGAGTCCAGAGTGTAGAGCTGGACAAACCAGTAGCTTCACTGATAGTATGGGTAATTCTCAATATCGTTATAAAGTGATTTTGTAATTATTATTTTGTTGTTGTTATTGTTTTGAGACCCACTAGTGCACCATTTATGCTGTTACAATGACGCTCGTAACCAAGCCTAGCATGGACAACTCAAGGCTCCTACGAACAGCTGTGTGTTACGAGTGATCTGTACCTAACATCGGGTGATTCTGACTCGAAAGTGAGAATAACCGCTACACAACTCCACTCCGCCAGGTACAGTTAGCCTGAGCTATTGGCCATTATTTAGAAAATTTAATGTCAGAGATGCTGTTGGTTCAAGACTCGGATTTTGAATCTGCCCACATTCTTTTGAGAATCACCCTCTGCCTAGATTGTTTGAGCCACATTACATGACCTATGTCCATGCCATATTTTAGTTATTATACCGCGTAAGTAGGTATCTTGTAAAGATGATTGGAAATACGTTCTACTATGTTTAATAGTGTGGTTTTACACCAGTTTATTTCTTTTATTTCATTCCTAAACCACACCAATCGCTCCCTCCTTCACCCACCGATCGTCACTTTCTGATGTCCTACTAAGTTGTTGCCAGGCGGCAACAGTTGCAAACAAGTATGCAACCAACCAAAATAATTGAAATGGTATAATTATAAACTCTAGGATATACCATTTTCACTCATTTAGAATTAATCGAAACATGAGAGCTGCCGAATTGTGGGCCTGTATGTCCCGAATGCGTAACCAAAATGCGTAAGCATCTCCCATAAATCGTACACTAGCGGTGATGAGACTGGCGTGGTTGTGGGCCATTGGGGCCATCCTGAGGCCAATTGAGGCCGCAGGGAGAGTTCCAAACGTCAAATTGAGCGATGATATACCATTAGTCTCGGCAATGACGCATATTTTCGACGAGATCAATCAGTTGCAACTACCGGCTAGTCCATGTAGTGCATGCAAGCACTTGCTTGGATTGATGAAGCGAGTGGCACACCATCACCAAGATTTAATGCCTGTGCTATTAGAAAAACTTTGTTTGGATCATGAGGTGCGAAACAAGCACCACGAGTCACTATGTGCCAGTCTCCACCTCTACAGCCATGGCAATGCACAGGAAGTGTTCAGCTTTCTACCCGATCTGGTAGCCATGTTAACGATGATGAACCCTGCAGGCCCGGATGCAGAGTATTTCTGTCACTATATGATGGCTGGGTCATGTTCACGGCCCGAAACTCGGCCTTTTGATGTGAGCAAATGGTGGCCGCCCAAATCCGAGGCGCCTCGAGCACCGCTTGCCAAGAGCCAGGGACGAACCATGAAAGTTCTACATCTATCGGATGTACATTTGAGCATCAATTATACACAGGGATCAGCGGCCAACTGCCTTGGGGCCATGTGTTGTGACCATCTCTCATTCCAAGATCCCACCAAGCCCCGTATTGCTGCTCCTAAATGGGGTCACTACCACTGTGACTGCCCACAAGCGTTACTAGATGATACCCTTCGGAACTCCATGAATAGTGAGGCCAATTATACATTTGCATTGTTCACGGGCGATATGGTCGACCATAACCCGGTGTTCATCAACAAGCATGATACCCTGTTAGAAGAGGAGATGGTGTTGCGGTCACTGAAACGTGAATTGGGAGGAATCCCAGTATATCCCGTTCTGGGAAACCATGATTCGTATCCATATGCTCAGAACGCGCCGCCCGGATCCCGGTTTGCTGGTCGTACTAGTTATAACATTGACCTAATGGAGGAACTATGTGCAGATTGGCTGGGACCTGAGGCGAGTAAACAACTGAAAACGATGTTTGGTGCATATGTTGTGCATCCTATGCCTGGACTAAAGGTGATTTCACTCAACTCAAACTACTATTACCGCTGGAACTTTTACAACTATGCCAACACGTGGAACCCCGATCCTAGTGGGGCATTGCGGTTCTTGGTGGATGAGTTATTGGAATGTGAGCGACAAGGTACGAAAGCATGGATCCAGGCTCATGTTCCGCCAGGCGGTGTTACTGATGAGGCTCTTCCGCCTGCTTCTGCCCTGTTGACACAGATTTTGGAGCGGTTTAGTGACAACATTGCCGGGATATTCTTCGGGCATACCCACTTTGATGAGTTCACAGTATTGTATTCCAACAATGCAGATGTAAAAACATACGATAATGCCATCAACGTGGCATGGGTGGCGCCCAGCGTCACGCCTCTAACCGACCTGAACCCCAGCTGGCGGTGGTATGAAGTAGATGCAGATACCTTTGAAATCATGGATTCTGTGACTCACTACGCGCCAATACATGAGACTTTTGGGTATCCAGAATGGGATTTGGCACCAGATTTAGAGTGGCGCCACGAGTATTCTGCGCGAAGTGCATACGGCACCGCTGTCCGGTGGCCCGAAACCGAGCCATTAAACGGGAGATTCTGGCACTTGGTAGCAGCAGAAATACTGGAGCTGCCACGATTTGCACAACGATTTGTTGATCGAGCATATCGCTACTCAGTGCAAACACCTGCGTGCACCAGCCACGAATGCCGAGCAGAACACTACTGCTTCGCGACATCGATGAGTGTGGACCAAGTAACAGCATGTCACGCACAATTAGAGGTACGCAAGAACAAGAGAGCTGAAATTGGCGGGGTTCCAACATGGCCCATGCCACGGTCACCACGACATGCGCTGGAGAATGTGACCTCGCCCGCCTCCGCCCGCCCAAATGACTAATGTATCAGTATGTTCAAAGTACTTGATCTTGTAGAGCTATATATATAGGCAACTCGATATGGAGAAGGAATCTTGGGTTAATATCACACTGTGTGTTGATTTCAGCGTGGTTTAAGACAATACTGTCCCGCGTGCAATATTAATATTTGCTATTTAAGTCGTGGTAACGACGAAACTTCACAAGGTTATGATGGTTGAGTTGGCACTCAGCCATAGAAGGTACTTGATAAATCATCATGATAAATAGACAACATACAGTCTCTAAATATACGTGATACTCCAAAACCGCAGGTTAATCTCTGATAAATCTCTCAAATAACATAACACTGCAGGCAATACGCCATATCTAATGCCAAACTAAAGCAAGGTATTTCTAATTATGTCTTTTTTTCATTGATCTCCTCGTATCAGAGTCACAAATCCACGGCCCAGTCGTTCAATTTCAGCCAAAACGGCCGCCTTATCCACAGTATACTTTCCTGCTGAACTCGACGACTCAGATGACTCGATTTGGCGCGTGGGATACGCCAGACCAGCTTTGAACACATGTGGTTCAACTGCTGAGCGTATCCAGATGCCTGTTATTATCTGGTCTGATTCCCTGCTATCAGGATATCCAGTGTAGAACAAAATTAGGCAGTCGCTGTAGGCACGTCGGATGGTGTCAAAGAACTCGCGTCCAGAATTAAACGTTCCATGGACGACTGCACGATGGGGATCTGATAGAGCAACGTTTTTGGGCAACGCATGTCCAGCGTCAGAATTGTCAACTTGAAATTCGACATCATAGTCGGTCAAAGATGGGGTCCAAGCAGCTCGGATTGAGGGCGCTTGCAAAGCGGCACGCGCTAAGGTAGTTACCCGCGTAGCAATGAGGATTCCTATTCGACTACGGGGCTCCTGAGCTGTCCATACAATGCCTGAAGCGTCGGCACGACTGAATATCACCCAGGGGGCTTGAGTAAGTGCCGGATCTTGGCGGCGCTGCCTCGAAAAAAGTTCACCAAGTTTCGCCAGCATACCTGAAGTAGCAGTCTCATTATCCAGCAACACTAGAGGCTCTTCACGCCAGTCCCAACCGGCCAGGAAATCTAGAGCTCGCCAAACAGCCGTAGAAACCGTGGTAGGAACATCAAATGGAGCGGGATCAACAAAAGGTCGCAGTGCCAGAAGTTCTACCGCAGGCTCAGGAACATGTCCCAGTAACAAATGCCGCTGGAACCATGCCTTCAAAGCCCGAATAGCTCCCGAGGCTGTAGGGAACCGTTGCGCCAGCGTGGCTACAAGACGGGTATGGTCTGCTTTAGCACGCAAGACCGAAGATGGTTCTCTACCGAGCACACGGATTTTAAAATAATGGCCAGAAGGCGTCTGGATCGTCAGAACACCGCCTTCCAGAGGCCCAGAAGATAGATGGAGGGTCTCTACTCCCATAACAGCAGCATAATTAGGCGCATGTTTGCGCAGAAGTTCCGCAACACGTACCAGGATGGCAGACTTTGTATATTCACAAGCTTGGGGCTCAGCAGGCCATTTGGCACTCGACTCGAACTCGAGGGCGCCTGCGCCCATTGCCGTGCTCGCGTCCCAGGCCACTGGTTCTGCAAGGCTTGCATATCGTAGCGATGCGGATGTACCATGAACACTTGCTACACGAAGCGGCAGGTCGCGAAGCTCAATAAGAACCTGTGCAAGAGCCCTAAACGCATCGATATGGTCTCGGAACGCCTGGACGCCATGAGAGGTGCGTGAATACCGCTCAATAAGCGGAGCACCTTCAACAGAAGCGGACAAATGTCGTTCCAGTGCATACTGGGCTATTTCCTCAACTATGGGGCGAACACCTGGGGTCCACACCACGGCCTCTTTAATAGCACCATCTTGGAAGCGACGCAACGACGCCCGGGGGCCCCAAAATTGCCTGAACAACCCAGAATCAGAGCTTGGGCCTGTTTCAGGTGCAAAAGTAACCCGCTTCTCGGCATTATCCGCATCCAACCATGCCCCGACTTGGTAGCTGCCCTGTAGCTCGGCAGTTGCAGGAGGAGCACTCGACAATGACCATGATGTCGATGGGGGAGCTTGAACAACCACCAACCGGGCTCTAGAGCGCCATGCCTCGCCAAGCACGGCTGAAATTTGGCTGGCAACCCAGTCATGGAATCGAGGCCACTGCGCAGCTGAATACGAGTCATGAAGGGCATCAGGGCATGTTACAGTGCAGTGATAGTCAAACCTGAGGCGTGGTGAGTTAACGTGTTTAAGGAATAGCGCCGCAAACCGGTCTCGTGAATCGTTGAGTAGCTCCACAGCTCGCTGCGCTTCAAGTCGCAGTAACGCAAGGCCCCATTCAGGAGCATGTGCCAAAATATCTAGCCCTAGACTTTCAAGAACCAACCTTCCCTTGGAAGTGGGTACAGATGGCATGCCGGGTGCAAATTCTAGTTCCAACGGACTTTGGTTAGCAATATAAACCATGAGGCCTTTGAACAGCTGGTAAGAACTGTGTCCTGCTAACAAAACCCGTTTCCCAGAAGTGGTCCCTCCATTCAGTAGCGCAGCCATTAATACTGACAGCTCGAATGCTCCAACACCACCAGCACCAGGACGCGAGCCCAATCCACGCTGTCGTAACCACAGTGCAGTAAGCTTCACGGCATCTCCAAAGGCGGGACATGTTTGTTGGGCACGATGAAGGTAGTTCAATAATATTTCTGGGGCCATATCCTTCAGAACAGAAGCGTTATAACGTGGCGTAGGTGCGGTCTGGTTCTGGCGAACTGAGTTCCGATCTGTGCCAAGTTTACGAGGAATAAACATTGTGGTGGGGATTCCAATATGTAAAATAATATGGAATCGTTTGGCCAAGCTGCGAGATGCAAAATCAATGCGTAGAACTGGCCGCAAAGGGTCATCCGCTGTAAGTACGAACCGCGCCTCGCCGAGACCCAAAGTACCAGCATTGGCGGCCACAATATCGGCAAGTGCCGCCAAATAGAACGCACGCTTATGGAAGTACCGATAGTTGACGTAGTCCTTGGCCTCGAACAGCTCAGGAGGCATGACCACCAGCACGTCGATGCCACAACCCTCAGGACGTCTTGTTGCAGTATGAAGAGCAAAACTACCCACAATATTTACATCTGCTGGGGTAGAAAAAGCAAATTTATAGTTCGTGGTTGCTGCTGAAGGAGCAGGATCTGGAAATGGAATCCGGCATTGCACAGCGGAACGAGCTTCTTTAAGTGGCAGTGGGCCGATAGCGGACGCACTCTGAATAGAGTTTTTAAGCCCGAAAAGGGTTTTTGTAGCCTGCTGGATATGTTTGTCTTCAACACGGATCTCGTCAAGTACCCCATCAACCTGAAGCTTGAACACGTTCGACTTGAACAGTTCTGCAGCATCACGAGCCTCACGAACATCCTGAGCACCAACCTTGCGCCCAAGACCAGTTTTTGATGGCTTATCTGGATTATGTTCCGGCTCAGAGTCATCCTGATTCTCCTGACCATCAGACTCATAGTCTGTTCCGGCAGAGTCTGCAGAACTTGCGACGCTACCAGTACCTTCTGCACCAAAATCAGACTCTTCTAGCCCTTCAGAAGAATCAGACATATCAGAAGGTAGGTCTGCAATCCGTTTAGGAGTCGGCGCAAGCTCAGAGCCAGCCCGCTTTACCATATAGCCAATTCGCTAGGTTTTTCAGGGCTTGTGAGTAACTGGCGATAATATATTTCCTCGTGTTATATACTATGCATTATTCTTGAGAATTGACTAGCATACGAGCTACGCACAAGCATACCATATTAGTGCATATATTTATAAGTAGCCTAACGCGCAATTGCTCTTAGGAGTATGCTTAGAGCAAAGGACAACCTTCCCCTCAGCTGAGATAGTATGGTGTAATCATCTCCAATAAAAGCTTGGTGTTAGCAAGCCAGAATGGCATGCCATTGGTAGCCCCACGACGAACCCCGCACAACTCTAGTCAACCCGAGTTAATATATACGGACCCGGCTTGTCTATCCCAGTGACCACCTTTCGCGAAAGATACTCTTCCATTGAATTATTTAACAAATACAGTTAATATTTTGGGGTGTTATATATATAAGCTTACCCCGAAAACAATAACAGCTAAGTTGGTACTTAATCTAAATGTCGGGACAGGTTCCAAAACCTCTGCCACTACGCACTCCGTGTTTTACGCACTAACCCGCAGTCGGCTACAGCAACCATTATGTAATGAGGCCGGACAGGCAGTACGCTGCTATTATTGGCTTTCCCAATATTTGGGCACAATATCTATATCATAATTGGATCCACATGAACTAGAATAAATAACAGTTGGGCCACTGTCTTGGTTTGAGGCGGTACGCTTCGAGATCAAGCCGCTTAACCCCCCTTGACTGAGTAATTGGTTCCTTCTCATCGGTCACCTCACATGCAGATGCTCCTTGTACGCTCGGCAATACTCCGGGACGTGCGAGTGTTGCAGCAGGGGCTGAGACAACGCCTTCTGGCCCCTCCACAACTGCAAGGGCGTTTTATCGCCTCGGTCACGCGTCCGGTGCTGGCAGCGCCACAGTCTAAACCGGCGGCACCGGCGCCTCCCCTCACCAAGACAGCCGAAAAGGCGCAGAAATCGGAAGAGGCCTCCAAGTCTGATAGTGAAGTGTCGAACAGTGTCGAAAATAAGCCTGTAGATCCAGAAACTGGTGGCGAATCGTCGACTAACGTAGCGAAGGCCCCGAAGAAGAAGCCGTCACTGTGGCAGCGTGTGAAGCACGAAGCGGCTCATTACTGGAATGGAACGAAGCTACTTGGATATGAAGTTAAGATTTCTACGAAGCTTGCTCTCAAATTGGCGTCAGGTCGGGAGTTGACTCGACGCGAAGATCGGCAGTTGCGCCGTACTGTTACAGACATTGTGCGTCTCGTTCCGTTCAGTATGTTTGTTCTGGTTCCATTCGCGGAGCTTCTACTCCCCGTTGCGCTTAAATTGTTCCCCAACATGCTCCCGTCAACATATGAGTCGGAGACCACTAAGAAGTCCAAGATGAAGAAGCTGAGCGCTACACGGCTTAACCTTAGTGATTTTATCCAGACTGGTGTGAGAAGCAATAAGATGAGTCTCCCAGAACTCCATGACCCCAAACAGCGTGAGGAATTCCGTAGCTTCTTCCGCCAAGTGCGCCAGGGTGACAAGCCCTCGCGTGAACTGATGCTGAACGTTGCGCGCGTGTTTAAGGACGATTTACTGCTTGATAACTTGAGTCGATCACAACTGGCAGCTCTGGCCAAGTATATGAATCTTCAGCCGTTCGGAACCACGACGATTCTGCGGTACTCGATTCGACACCGCATGCGCCTCATCAAACAGGATGACCGTGTGCTCGACTACGAAGGTGTGGACTCTCTGAATACTCTTGAATTGCAGAATGCATGCCAAAGTCGTGGTTTCCCTACTTATGGTGTATCCACTGGTCGTCTACGTGAGAACCTTTCCAATTGGTTGCAGTTGCGATTGCACGAACGGGTCCCTTCAACATTGCTTATTCTCGGATCAGCATTCTCTTACAATGCCCAGCATAATCTGGACAGTGTATACGATGGTGTATTGAATGTTCTGAGTGCATTGCCCCCCGAGGTTTACCATGAGGCAGAGTTGGAGGTTGATCATAACGAAGCTACAAATGCTCAGCGTCTCGAGGTTATCAAGGAGCAGCAGGAGCTGATCCAGGATGAAGAGAAGGAGGAACAAGACTCTGGCCACGTCATTGGCGTCAAAGATAATCTGAATGTTGATGACGATGCCGGCCCCAGCTCAGGTCCAGGGGAACCCAATCCAACAGAGTCTGAGGAGGATGCTAAGGCTGACGAGGCATTCTACGCTAAGAAAAATGTGCAGCCAACACCTTCAGAGGAGGGTGCCAAGGCTGACGAAGCCTGGTACAAGGAGGCTGATCGGCGCAAGCCTGAGCCAACACCCTCTGAGGAGGGTGCCAAGGCTGATACGGCTTTTTACATTGAATCTCAGACTCGTAAGCCTGATCCAACTCCTTCAGAAGAGGGTTCTAAGGCTGACACTGCCTTCTATGCTGATGCTGAGACTCGTAAGCCTGACCCAACTCCTTCAGAAGAGGGTTCTAAGGCTGACACTGCCTTCTATGCTGACGCTGAGACCCGAAAACCTAAGCCAACACCTTCCGAAGATGGCGCCAAGGCAGATGCTGCTTTCTACGCTGAACCCAAGTCGGGACGCAAGGCAGAGTAATAGTTCATAAAAGTACTAGGAAGAAAGGACCATTGTTGCTGCTAAATTTTTCTGGTAATGGTGCTTGTTAGGTCGGTCACACTATGATTATAATGCAAGACCTGGAATGTAGTAAATATTTATCATTGCTATAGCGCGCTATTACACGTGAGAGAAATTTTGAATGTACCTTGATCAAATGACTACTATATTGACTATTCCACCTAGCACATTCCCCATCTAGAGACATAGAAATGCGGTTGGTTCATCATGAAAAATGTAGATATGAAGTTATCATTCTACTTGGTCACGAGGCATAGCTCCTCTTATCTATGATGTGTATGTTTTATATTAGCTCGGCAAATGCCTTAACTGTGATGGTTAGATGTTGCTCGCATTGAATCGGTGTGATTTGCCGATTGAGACTACCTCCCCATGGCGGCCTATGCTACTATGCTGTTGAAAGGTAGGCAGCCATCGGACCCATAAGCATACCAAAACCCTACCACGTCTATAAAGCATATGTACCTTGTATTTTGTATTTTGTCATGTACATGGGCTACCTCGGAAGTGTATCCAACTAACCTTTGACAGTTAGGACGTGAAATCACAAATTAGACAGTTCATCTATGGCCTTATATTGTTATATATATCGCTAGAACAGCAGGCTAATTAACATTTCCGAAAGTGCTACCTGGATGGAGCATATAAGAATCCCACCACCGTACACGTTAAGTACACCATAATCGAACGAACCTACCTACCTGTTCACAAGAATCTTACCAATTTGAATCAAATTGAAGGGGTTCCATTATATTCTTCTATGTAACGGGACAGGCACTCATAATTGAACAGATTAACTGTTCGTTGAAGTGTGTAGCACTACGAATAGCACAGAAGTTCGTATGGGCCGTAGTATGAACGAATTTCCCGTTCCAAGTATGATGGACTGAGTCACTTATACCTTTACGGCATTATGCATCGATACTTGCTCTTTTCTCGAAATTATATACTGTGAACTAATGTCTACTACTTTCAACGGACAGCACAATCATGAAGGGGCTTAGCAAACCGAGAGGCAATGTAAAAATTGTTGGACCAGGAGTAAAGTCCTCGCACTAATACATACCCAAATGAGCTCTCTCCATCGACGGTCAGATCATTCATCACGTAGCAGGAGAGGACTCCAAATCTATTTGAAGAAAAGGCGCAGCTAACCTCGTTAACCTACCTCATGGCTCAAACTCGCACTCCACTGACGGCATCTTTTCCGAATGTGGTTAATCCAACCACCGACGCTCTATTGATCTGAACGTGAACATACCTGAATTAAGATGACACCCCCTTGTTAAAAACTAGTAGTAGGACCATAGACAATTCAGTCTGTATCTAATAATGATCTTCAGACCAGCTCCTGTGGCTTGTGTGACATTACCCTCCATGCATACCTGCCGACACTTCGAACGCGTCACCTTTCCTTCTTGTCGACAGCTAGCACACTGGTTCAAAATGGCATTCAACTCTTTACCATACCAGAAACAACCTAAAACCAGCACTAACTGATCATACAATCACCAAAAATGCGAAATATACACTGTAATCCAAAATAAATAAATACACTAGAATTAGGATGGCACCCGCCGTCCTAGAACTAGTGTGCGTGAAAGCACAAATCGGACAACTCAGGCTTAATCTCAGTGGATCGTAACAACAAGGCTACTCTACCACTTACAATACCCGGTCGCACATTTAAGTCGTATGCATAGGATTTATCCCCGCACATAATCACATTGCTATCCGTCGGCGACTACTCAGACAATTCCGTCTAGGCAGCGTTGCCAACCTGCTATGGTTTTGCGACCAAAAAGGCCTTATTCTTACTCAACTATTAAATGCGAGGCAAAATATCGTCGCGTTCTAGCATGGATTCTGACTTAGAGGCGTTCAGCCATAATCCAGCAGGTGGTAGCTTCGCGGCATTGCC